>JAHRHZ010000064.1:2723053-2753384 GCA_024137785.1 Ginglymostoma cirratum | reverse complement strand
CCTTTCTGCTGAAGGGTCTAGGCCCGAAACGTCAAGTTTTCCTGCTCCTATGATGCTGCTTGGCCTGCTGTGTTCATCCAGCCCCACGCCTTGTTATCCTGTCTATACCCAGGATCAGCCGAGTGAATCTTCTCTGGACTGCGTATGTCTTTTAGATAGTTTGGATAAATGTGAGGTATTGCATTTTGGAGGACAGATCTTACACAATTAATAGTAGGGCCCTAGGTAGTGTCGTAGAAGAGACAGACCTTGAGGTTCATGTAGAGACAATGATTAAGAAGGCATGTAGTATGCTTGCCTTCATTGCTCAGACCTTTGAGCATGTTGAGGTTGTTCAGGACGTTGGTGAGGCCTCTTCTGGAGTACTGTGTACAGTTCTGGTCACCTAGTTAAAGGAAGGATACTATTAAACTGGAGAGGGTTCAGAGAAGATTTTGCAGGATGTTGCTTGGACTGGAGCGACACAGACTGGAAATGCTGGGACATTGTTCACTGGAGTGTAGGAGGTTGTGGGTGACCTTATTGAGGTTCATAAAATCCACAGGGGCATAGATAAGGTAAATGCCAAGAGTCTTTTCCCTAGGGTGGGGTAAGTTCAAAACTATGGGGCACATTATTAAGGTGAGAGAGATTTAGAAAGGACATGAGGGGCAACATTTTCACACAGAGTGTGGTTCATGTGTGGAATAAACTGTCAGAGAAAGTGATGGATGCAGGTACAGTTACAACGTTTAAAAGATATTTGGATAAATTCATGAATGGAATGGTTTGGAGGGAAATGGGCCAAGCACAGGCAGGTGGGACTAGTTTAGTTTGGGAACATGGTTGGTATGACTCCATGCTGTGTGACTCTGTCTCAAAATTATGCCATCTAGTTTTGAACTCCCCTGCCCTAGTTAAAAGACCTTTGCAATTCACCTTATCTATGCCCCTCCTGATTTTATAAACCTCTATAAGGTCACCTCTCAACCTCCTATGCTTCGGTGAAAAAGGTCTCAGCCTATCCAGCCTCTCCTTTTAACTCAAAGCCTCCAGTCCCAGCAACATCCTTGTAAATCTCTTCTGCACCCTGTCCAGTTTAATGATACTCTTCCTACAGCAGAGTGACCAGAACCGTACACAGTACACTTAAAGTGACCTCACCAATATCCTGTACACTGCAACATTCCATCTCCTATACTCAAAGGTCTGGGCAATGAAGGCAAGTAAGGTGATTTTGGGAGAAGGCAAGAAAATGATGTTGAGAAATATAGCCTTGATGGAATGGTGAAGCAGACTCGATGGGCTGAATAGCCTAATTCTGCTCTTATATCTTATAATCTTATTATGGTTATTACACCACCAGTTCTCATGTACATAAGAAAAAAGCAAGAGGGTAGATAGGGAAAGGGTCAGCCCACTCAAGGACAAAGGAAGGAATCTATGTGTGGAGCCAGAAGAAGTAGGTGAGATCCTAAATGAAAACTTTGTGTCAGAATTCACCAAAGAGAAGGAATTGATGGAGGATGATCTCAGGGAAGGGAGTGTCGAGTTTCTAAGCCAAGTTGCTATTAAAAAGGAAGCGGTGTTGTGTGTCTTAAAAAGTATTAAGGCAGATAAATCCCTGGGTCCTGATGGGATCTATCCCAAAATATTGAGGGAGGCAAGAGAACAAATTGCTGGAGCATTGACAGACATCTTTGTATCTTCTTTGCCCACAGGCAAGGTTCCAGAGGACTGGACAATAACCAGTGTTGTCCAATTGTTTAAGCAGGGTAGCAGGGATAATCCTGGAAATTATAGGCTTGTGAGTCTCATGTTGGTGTTAGGGAAATGATTGGAAAAGATTCTCAGGGACAAGATCTGTGCGCATTTAGAAGCACATGGACTTATTAGCAATAGCATGGAGTTGTGTGTGGGGGAGGTCGTGCCTCACTAACATGATCCAGTTTTTTGAGGAGGTGACGAGGTTGATTGATGAGGGAAAAGCAGATGATGTTGTCTACATGGACTTCAGTAAAGCCTTTGACAAGGTCCCTCATGGCAGGCTGGCAGAGAAGGTGAAGTCACATGGTATCAGGGGTGAGCTGGTAAGATGGATACAGAACTGGCTTGGTCATAGGAGACAGAGGGTAACAGTGGCAGGATGCTTTTCCGAATGGAAAGTTGTGACTAGTGGTGTTCCACAGGGATCAGTGCTGGGACCTCTGCTGTTCATGATCTACATAAATGATTTGGAGGAAAATATAGCTGCTCTAATTAATAAGTTTGTGGACGATACAAAGATTGGTAGAGTTGCAGATAGTGAGGATGATTGTTGGAGGATATAGCCGGATACAGATCAGTTGGAGGCATGGGCAGAAAAATGGCAGATAGAGTTTAATCTAGAGGTGATACATTTTGGAAAGTCAAGTTCAGGTGGAAATTGTACAATGAATGGCAGAACCCTTAGCAGTATTGATACGCAGAGGGATCTGGGTGTGTAGGTCCACAGATCACTGAAGGTGGCAGCGCAGGTAGATAAGGTAATAAAAAAGGCTTACGGCATGCTTGCCTTCATTGGAAGGGGCATTGAGTCTAAGGATAGACAAGTTATGCTGCAGTTTTTAAGAAATTTAGTTAGGCTACACTTGGAATATTGCGTACAGTTCTGGTCACCACACTACCAGAAGGATGTAGATGCCTTGGAGAGGGTACAGAAAATGTTTAGCAGGATGTTGCCTTGTATGGGGGATTTTAGCTATGAAGAAAGGTTGGATAAACTGGGTTGATGTTCACTGGAACACAGGATTTTGAGAAGTTATAAGATTGCGAATGGCATGGAAAGAGTGGAAAGTATGAAACTTTTTCCTAGGGTGGGGGGGTCAATTACTGGGGGACACAGGTTCAAGGTGCAAGGGGTGAAGTTTAAAAGACATGTGCAAGGCACGTTTTTCACACAGAGGGTGGTGAGTGCCTGGAACGTGTTGCCAGAGGAGGTGGTGGAAGCAGACACAATAGCAGCATTTGAGAAGCACCCGGAAGAATACATGAATAGGAAGGGATAGAGGGATACGGATCCTGTAAGTGAAGACAGTTTGAGTCTGGAAGGGCAAAATGTGTTGGCACAGGCTTGGAGGGCTGAAGGGCCTGTTCCTGTGCTGTATTGTTCTTTGTTCTTTGTAATTACACCACCGATACCCATGTTATTACACCACCAGAGCTGATGATTAGTTTATTGAAAATTTCACACTCTAGAATGTAGCAACATCTGAATGCAGCACGGCAAGATCCACGCACATAAGCTATTACAGTCAATGTTTTTGGTTAAACACCAGCCACAAAAAAAAACTTAGGAAGAGATTTAAAAGAAAAATCATTTGAATAAAAATAAATAATTTGCTCCCTGTATGGGCCTTCACTGATCCCAATACGATTTCTAATGAAATGGGTCGATCTGAGCAATTAAATAATAAAAAGCCTTCAGTCAGTGACATTTGATTGTTTGATACATGATTCCTTTGACTAATCCGTGTGGTCACAACGTGATACTGAATACATCACTGGTGAATGAAGTGACCTGTAGACAAACAATAAATGAAATATGGAAGGCAACAGAAGGAGGTGGAGCTTTAAATTAAATCACTTTTTTCAAAGAAAATTTCTACTCATTACGCCCTTCTCTCTGAAAAATGCTGACTCCTTGTGTAGAGTTGCAAATATCTCTTCACTATCTATTGCAAGTGACCTGCACGAGAAGGTGTGAGATTCAATTAAGTCAATCAAACATCCTGCAAATAAGAAATATAGGAACGGGAGAGAGCCATTTAATGGTTCAATAATCATGGCTGATCTGTGACCCAGCAATAGGCTGAAGAAACTCTGGAGTATTCTTCCCCTTCCTGCCGTTTCCTACTGTAAGAGAGGCTGTGATCAAATTTTTGTTATTGTTTTTGACCCAGATGAGAACATTGACCCATCAGTCACTGGCCTGGGCCAATTTGGATCTGAGATATGCCAGAGTGAATTTGCCCTCAATGTCACAAAGTGTGGAGCGTTGAAGGGTTACTCCTAATTATGGGTCTAGTGATGTTTCCCACTTCCCTGCCTCATTACCTCAGAGAAAGATAGAATAGTGAGAAATGATGAGACTCGATTGTTCGACTTCAAGTTGTCCAAAAGTGTGGATAAAAAATGCCCAATGTTATTGTTTATCTGCATAATTTGGGAGTTATTGGCAAAGTCAACATACATTGCCTATCCCAAATCACCTATAAGATGATGGTGTTGAACCTTCTCCTTGAGGTCAGTGTGGTGAAGATGTTTGCGCAGCGCTGACCGACTGCGAGTTCCCCTATTTTAACAAATTATCTATGAAGGAATGGCAATACGTATTGGAATGGTGTGTGATTTAGAGGGGAGTTTGGGGAAAATTTGGATGTGATGATGCTCCCATGCTTCTCCTGCCTTTGTAGATTCTGGAGCGAAGTTTCAAAAAGTAACCACAGACAATTGAAACCTACCCCAGTGTGAACCTCCAAAGGAAATCATCGTCAAAATCACATTTAAACTATTCTATTAAATGTTCTTGGAGTTAGGTTCATGCATTTGTTACAGCAACAATGTGAAACAGAGACTAGAACTTATGCAGTGTTTCGGCTTTGCTCATTTGATAGTGCTGTCACCCATAATAGTTACCGTGAGCATGTAAGTAGGTTGACACTGCAGTACAGCACTGAAGGAATGCTACATTGCTGTGAATGCCTTTAGGTGAAACGTATAACGAGGAGGTACAGCTCAATCTGGACCATATCCCATGGTGCTCAGGTTCGTTCCATTGCCTGAGCTGAAACTGAACTTTTAACCAATACCAAGTTAACTAGCAATTTGTCTGATGGAGGAAATCAGGCCACAGATGGAAGCCTCTGCTGTCAATTTAACTCATTGTACGTAACTTGGGACTTTTCGTATAAATCTTGGATTTGGACATCATGATAAAAAGCTAATCATTTTCAAGAATGCTGGAGGATTAAGCATTGAATTTTGAAACATGTGGCAAATTAGATTCTAGACATTAGGAGCTGGAACAATTAACAGTATCGGCAGAAACTAATGATGGGACTGTCCGCTACATCCATGTTGCTTTAAGTGTAGTCTTTTTGAACCAGATGTAGATTCATAGAACTCCTCAAAATAAGTTTGTGCGTTCTCAGTTCTGTTCCTTCTAAGCATGGGTTTAATTTTTACTGTTACATTGACATCAAAATTATTCAAGTCAGGATGATGGTGGCTTGGAAAGGAGCTTGCAGGTGTGGTGGTCCCTTATACCTGCTTCCTTTGTCGTTTTAGATGCAAGTTATCATGGGTTTGGAAGGTGCTATCTTAGGATAGTTTATGAATTTCTGCAGTGTATCTTGGAGATTGCACTCTGATGCTGCTGATTGTCAGTAGTAGAGAGAGTGGACGTTTGTGGATGTGATGCCAATCAAGCAAGCTGCTTTGTCCTGGCTGGTATCAAGCTTCTTGAGTGCTTTTGGAGCTGCATTCATCCAGGCAAGTGAATTTTAATGATGAGATAACAAGGTGTGGAGCTGGATGAACACAGCAGACCAAGCAGCATCATAGGAGCAGGAAAGCTTGACGTTTCGGGCCTAGACCCTTCATCAGAAATGGGGAAGGGGAAGAGTGTTCTGAAATAAATAGGGAGAGAGGGGGAGGCGGATAGAGGAGAGGATAGGTGGAAAGGAGGCAGACAAGTCGAAGATAAAAGGTACTGCAGATGCTGGAGGATCCGAGATAACAAGCGTGGGGCTGGATGAACACAGCAGGTCAAGCGGCATCATAGGAGCAGGAAAACTTGACGTTTCAGGCCTAAACCCTTCATCAGAAATGGGGGAGGGGAAGAGGGTTCTGAAATAAATAGGGAGAGAGGGGGAGGTGGATAGAGGAGAGGATAGGTGGAGAGGAGGCAGACAAGTCGAAGAGGCGGGGATGGAGCCAGTAAAGGTGAGTGTAGGTAGGGGGGTGAGGAGGAGATAGGTCAGTCCAGGGAGGACGGACAGGTCAAGGGGGTGGGATGATGTTAGTAGATAGGAGATGGGGGTGTGGCTTGAGGTGAGAGGAAAAACAAGTTAGGGAGGTGGAGATGAGCTGCGCTGGCCTTGTAACCGCAGGAAGTGCTACACCTGCCCCCATACCTCCTCCCTCACCCCAATCCCAGGCCCCAAGAAGACTTTCCACATCAGGCAGATGTTCACCTGCACATCTGCCAATGTGGTATACTGCATCCGCTGTACCCGTTGTGGCTTCCTCTACATCGGGGAAACCAAGCGGAGGCTTGGGGACCGCTTTGCAGAACACCTGCGCTCAGTTCGCAACAAACAACTGCACCTCCCAGTCGCGAACCATTTCAACTCCCCCTCCCATTCCTCAGATGACATGTCCCTCCTGGGCCTCCTGCAATGCCACAGTGATGCCACCCGAAGGCTGCAGGAACAGCAAATCATATTCAGCCTGGGAACCCTGCAGCCCAATGGCATCAATGTGGACTTCACAAGCTTCAAAATCTCCCCTCCCCCAACCGCATCCCAAAACCAGCCTGATGAAGGGTTTAGGCCCGAAACGTCAAGTTTTCCTGCTCCTATGATGCTGCTTGACCTGCTGTGTTCATCCAGCCCCATGCTTGTTATCCCAGCTCATCTCCACCTCCCTAACCTGTTTTTCCTCTCACCTCAAGCCACACCCCCATCTCCTACCTACTAACATCATCCCGCCCCCTTGACCTGTCCGTCCTCCCTGGACTGACCTATCTCCTCCTCACCCCCCTACCTACACTCACCTTTACTGGCTCCATCCCCGCCTCTTCGACTTGTCTGCCTCCTCTCCACCTATCCTCTCCTCTATCCACCTCCCCCTCTCTCCCTATTTATTTCAGAACCCTCTTCCCCTCCCCCATTTCTGATGAAGGGTTTAGGCCTGAAACGTCAAGTTTTCCTGCTCCTATGATGCTGCTAGACAAGTCGAGGAGGCGGGGATGGAGCCAGTAAAGGTGAGTGTAGGTGGGGGTGTAGGGAGGAAATAGGCCAGTCCAGGGAGGACGGACAGGTCAAGGGGGCGGGATGATGTTAGTAGATAGGAGATGGGGGTGTGGCTTGAGGTGGGAGGAGGGGATAGGTGAGAGGAAAAACAGTTTAAGGAGGTGGAGATGAGCTGGGCTGGTTTTGGGATGCGGTTGGGGGAGGGGAGATTTTGAAGCTTGTGAAATCCACATTGATGCCATTGAGCTGCAGGGTTCCCAGGCTGAATATGATTTGCTGTTCCTGCAGCCTTCGGGTGGCATCATTGTGGCATTGCAGGAGGCCCAGGATGGACATGTCGTCTGAGGAATGGGAAGGGGAGTTGAAATGGTTCGCGACTGGGAGGTGCAGTTGTTTGTTGCGAACTGAGCGCAGGTGTTCTGCAAAGCGGTCCCCAAGCCTCCGCTTGGTTTCTCCTGCATTACTGGTCCAATAACATTACCGATGTAAAAACCGGAAGAACTGTGGATGCTGTAAATCAGAAACAAAAACAGAAGTTGCTGGAAAAGCTCAGCAGGTCTGGCAGCATCTGCAGAGAGAAATCAGTTAATGTTTTGGGTTCAGAATGCTCCTGGTGTTTCCATTCTAACCTGTGCTGGACCTGATCCATTAACTCCTGGTGGGATAGTATACAGAGAAAATTACTTTGTATCAGTTAGCCAAGTGTTCAACAACCCTATACTGTAATGTCAAAATTCAGAATAAGCAGCTCTGCACAGGAAAACTTTTAAAGATTTGTAGGTTGCTAACAAAACTGGTTAGTTAATGTATTATGCACGAAACTGGTTAAAAATTTGGCAAAATCATTTGTCTTAATCTTGGCTGTATTACCAGAGGCTAAAATGTTCTGGAGCTGTGTGCAATCCTGAAGCTGCGGTTTAAATCAGGTCACTCTATATGGAGAACTAGTTTGCAGCCAAAGTTGCAAATAAAGGACAAAAACAAAGGACAGCCAATAATTGTTCTTAGATTGTGCTGTCCCACTGATAAGATTAAACAAACACTTCTGTCTGTGGTTCTGCTTTAATGAATGACTCACCCTCACACAGGCTTGTGAAATAGGCTGTAAAAACTTCCTGTCGGGAGATGTATGTGGCTGTATATTTATAAGGGCATTCTGTTATACTGGTGAGATTTATTGACTGAATGCTCTTCAACCCAGACAATGGCCAGCTGATTAGCAAAGGGAAAAAAATCCCTCTTCTCTTTTAAAATTGTGCTTTCCCCGTTACTAGCCCTTGTCTGAAGCTTCAGTGGGAAGGATGACGTCTACAAATAACCACCACCACCACCACCAGCTTTACACCATGCCTCAATCATTTTCAACAATAGGAAATTGCTTGGGAATATAACTAGAATGAACAGAGATAAGAGTCTCACAAGTCGTGTTGTATAAAAACTGAAAACGCTTAAAGCTCAGCAAGTCCGGCAGCATTTGAGAACAGCAAATGTTGCAAAAATATTTCTAGGATTTTGCGCTTTCAATTCAGATTCCCAGCATTCACAGAAGTTTGCTTTTATAAACAGTGAGATGCAGGTTAAAAAGACCACTGAGAAACAAAGCAACAGGGTTCATTTCCAGAGGAATAGAACTGGATAGGGGTGAAATTTTTAACCTTCTTTTAAACCTTGGGAGTCCAGTAAACAGGTCTGGTCTTTCTCGTATAATGAAGATACTGGAGTTTGGTGGAGAAGTGCAGAGATTACTTATAAGAATTACACCAGACAGAATGGCTGTATCTACTGATCTCTCAGAAGTAGATAGCTGAGAAGTGGTACAGAGATCTTCAAAAGATAATGGATGATGCATTGGGTCAGTGGTTAGCACTACTACCACACAGTGCTGTGGACCTGGGCTCGATTTCAGACTTTGGTCACTGTCTACATTTGCATGTTCTTTCCCTGTTTCTGTTTGGGTTTCTGCCAGGTGCTCTGGTTTCCTCCCACAGTCCAAAGATGCACAGATCAGATGGGGTTTGGGTGGGATGCTCTCCAAAGGGTTGGCACAAACTCAATGAGCTGAATGACCTCTTCTGCACTGTAGGGATTCAGTGATAATGAAAGAGATTTAGAGGGCAGATATTTTCTAATCACCCTATTGAGACATGTGGTGAGGCTTGAACCTGGGCTTCCTAGGTACCAATGTGCAACAGAAGTCCAGATTCCTAAGATATTTTTGTCCACCTAGAACTTTCATTAGCTTTTGAACAAATATCCAGTGATCTAGGTCTTGGATGTTTTTTCCTAATCACTCTGTTGGGAGATGTTATTCCACACCTCGAGCAGGTAGGATCCACAGACAGGGACACTCCCATTGCATCACATAAATCCAGGTTCCTATGAGATGTTAATAATTGTCAGGTGACCAAACTTAGGGCTAAGTTTAAATTAGTCACTAATAAGGTGAATAGGGAATTCAGGAGAAATTGCTTTCCTCAGATTGATTAGGTTTGATTTGATTTGTTGTAGTCACATGTACCTAAGTACAGTGAAAAGCTTTGTTTTGCGAGTAGTACAGGCAGATCATAGCAAACAAGGACATACAGATCATTGGGTGCTTAGACAGAGTGAGGCGTACAAGGTTACGGCTGCACAAAGCAGGATCAACATTAGCAAGATCAGAATTATTTGAAGTTAGAGAGGTTAGACCCTTGTATTCACATCCACAGAGAGTAGCTGAGGCAACTACAACAGAAGTGGAACTCTGAGAACTGACACATGAAGAATGGAATAGAAGTGTATGCTAGCAGGGCTAGATGCAGAAATGTGGGAAAAGGACCACGTGAATCATGCAATCAAAGGAAGTAGCTCACAAAGATCCTGCAATCTGTGGCTTGGATTTGACATTTCCTACCTTAAAATATGAATCTGACATTATGTTCAGGGGAGCTCTAGACAACCATCAACCATGATGTCATCAAGCAGGGTAATCCCCCCATCACAAAGAAGAATGCTTATAGACAATAAATCAGGAAAAAGATTTGAAAATACATATGAAATTAAGATAGAAACTGAAATATCTTGAACAAAATTATAATGGGGAAATTAACATTCCATAATCATGACGAATGCTTTTCAGGACCAGAGATATTGTTAAGCAATAATTATGAATTTAATATACCATTGAAAACCCAATTACACCTCCTTCAGCAAGATGTTGCTTTATTGATGGCTTTCATAGACAGGTTATCATTGTTAAAATGATGTCCTTGACAGTTCAATGATTTTCAATTAACTATAGTTGAAGGGATATTCCAGCACATCCCATGGGGAAGTATAAAGTCATTGAGAGCAACACGTGAATTTCTACTTTTAACTGCTCATATGTGGAATCTAGAAATTTTCAGTTTCAGAAAACTTCACTGTCTTTGTTCTGGAAACTGGGGCCATGAGGTAAGCCCAGAGAGCCACAGTTTTTTTTTGTGAGACAACAGCATTATGGCACAGGGACCTCAAACAATGGAAAATATTTGATGAGCTGACGGCCCTGCTCTTCTTTCTATTATATCTCAACCAAATGAAGTCCCTCGAAAGCAGAGAGCACAAAGTAACTTCATGAATTCATGACATTTTTTTCAAAAAAGTGTTTATTCAACTTAACATACACAACACATTAACAATTCCTTTTCTTATACAGCTTGTTTTGGCAACCACACCACGTCCCAAATGTTGCCATGTATCCTCCTTCCATGCTGGCAGACCACTGTTTATTTCCAAAGCAGTTTGCTATTTCGGATTCCTGACATTTGCAATTTCACTTCAGTCGGCTCAGTAACAAAATTCTCATTTCATGTACTTTTCTTGGTGTTCAGCAAGAATCTTAGCAGATGACTTGGCATCGTAGAACAGTTCATTGATTTCCTCCACATGCTCCTTCTCAATGCTATCTTTCCCATTGATCTTTGCCAGCAGATTGGCTGGGGTTAGGAGCTGCACAGAGTACCTGTCTCACAAGAACACAGTCATTAACCAGAATCTCACTTTGCTGCTTATCTAATCCTTTCATCTGTGTAGAAGCAATTCAGCCATACAAATATTGGTTAAAAATATGACATGCAAGCCTGCAGCACCACAGGTAATATAGAATCCAGAAACAAAAATGACCCCAAAGACAGCCAAGAAGCAAAACTGAGAAAAACTTGTAATCTACAGTCCAGAGAAAGGGCTTCGGGGGATCTCAGGAAGGCAAAGCTGTAAGTAACCAAATGTGTTATGTGTTACAAACATTGCGTTTATTTTTCAGTTAGCAATGTCGTGCCTTTAAGTGGTGTCGGAACAGGACTTCCCCTCATCATAATATCACATCGAACAGCACAGAAGGCTAGTTGGCCAATTGAGTCTGCGCTAGCTCTCCTTAAGAGTCATCTTGAATCATTCATTCAAACATTATGCTGCATTCCCTAGCAAGGCAGAAAATATTCTCCCTGAGGGGTAGTCCCCACCACTGAATGTAGTTACTCCAGATGGGAACTGACCAGAGCTTTACATTGCTGTGATATAACAGCACCAAGCTCTGAGGGAGATTTGCTTTGTGCCAATGTTCCCTTGGTAACACCACAGAAAATCCATGAGAAAATGAATTACATTAAAAGACAATGCCAGTGTATTACTTCTAGATGTGTTGGGTCACAAGACTAAGACACTATCAATCTACATGGATCAGAAAACATAGTTGCACACAGATTATGACCACTCCCAGGATTATCAACCAAGTCACTGCAGTAAAATATTTTAGATTTTTAGGCTGACTGTGTTAGGATATTAAGGAGATGATGGGTTAAATTCCCACTATACCTTTTAATTATTCACAGGATATGGGAATTGCTAGCTAGGCCAACATTTATTACTCATCCACATTGCTGTGGGTCTGGAGTCACACACAGATTGCCTTCTCTAAAACGCATTAATGAACCAATTTTCAGACAATTGACAATGATTTCATGATCATCATTACACTCTTAATTCCAGATTTTTATTGAATTCCAATTTCACCAACTGCCATGGTAGGATTTGAACTCAGGACCCTTGAACATTATCTGGGTCTCTGGTTTGATAGTCTGGCAATAATACCACTAGACCATCACCTCCCTCTAACGGTTGAACTATCTCTTCCTCTGTTAGGCTCTGAAGAGGAAAAAGGTTTCTACAAAATAATTTGGACAAATTTATTTAAACAAACTAGAACATAACTAATCATACTCTACACTGCGAACATAAAGCTAACACAGTTACATCAATCTGCATCAGTTTCCTTGGCCAAATCCTAACCCCACTTGATGGAAGATGCATCCGTGATTGAACTGATTTTCAGCCAATGGAAGGAAAGCGCTTTTAGAAAGTGCGTTCCCTTCAGAAATGAATGTTGAGGCCATGGAAACTTTAAACTTTCTTAAATTCATTTATGGGATGTGTAGATCACTGGCTAGGTCAACTTCTGTTGCCTAGCCCCAATTACCCTTGAGAAGATAGTGGTGAACTGCCTTCCTGAAGTCCATTTGATACAGGGCCACCCACAGCACTGTTAAGGAGGGAGTTCCAGTATTTTGACCTAGTGATATTGAAGGAACAGAAATATATTGCTAGGCCAGGATGCCAGTGGCTTGGAGGGGAACTTGCTGGTGGTGATGTTCCCATATATCTGCTGCCCCTATCCTTCTAAATGTAAGTGCTCATGGGTTTGGAACTTAGAAAAAGCATGGGATAGAGTATAAAATTGAGCCAAAATATAAAATGCACACAACAGGGAAAGAAACTGTAAAAGAATTGACTCTCAATAGGTCTGCCCAACACAGGGTTCCAACCAAGGTCATATTACATTATCAGAACAACATGAAAACCATCAGATTGTGCTTTGAATATGGTCAGATGTCAGCAAAACCTTCATCATAAAGACTGTGAACAATGCAAGCAACAATTTCATGTATAGGACAGCGGTGCTGCAAATCCTGAACCAGGTACAGGCGTTGGTGCAGGTTGTAGCATATTGGGTGGATTGATCAAAGTGGTCTGAATTGTCTTTTTTTAATCCCTATTTATCTTGTGATGCAACATTTGGGTCAAGACAAGACCTCGAACATCAGACTGCCTATTACTGCACTGTCCAAATCTGCCCGTGAATGACACGGACACTGGGGCATGTCACACAAGGCTGCAGGAGTCAGAGCCTGAGAGGGGGAAGCACCCCCGCTACATACATGGAAAACATCACAATGTTTTCAGTTGGCCAGAGCTACTGCTTATTTTAGTGGAAATGGTAGTTAAGGTATTAAATTGTAAAATTAGAGAATTATTCTAGAAACAGAGATTTAGGTTAGTTCTATATTCTACAAAATTTAGAACAGACATAATCTAATTGAAATGTAAAATCTGTGAGGATAGGATATTTGCTGGGAGGATACTTGCCACCGGTCAGGGAATCTAGAACTGGGGTCGTGATGTCAGAATAAAGGATTTTGCCGTTTAGAGAGCTGGGAGCAGTAAAGATTTCTTCAAAGTGTTGAGAAATTTCAGAATTCTCTACCCACAGAGAATAATGGATGCTCAGTTCTTTGAAGTATTTAGGGTGGAGGTTAATGGCTTTTTGGAAACTAAAGGAATTTAAGGATATAAAAAGGAAAATGGAGGTAGAAGATCAGCTATTGTCTTAGAGAATGAAGGAAGAGGCCAAAAGGACATCTCCTGCTCCCTGCTATTTTTAGCATGCCTCAGTCAGCACAGTATTGAAAGTGTCGACTTTTGAACTCAATGACAAATATCTACTGAAGCTCAGTCTGTGCTCTGCACTTGTGAGAAAATATCTCAGTTTAAAAACCTTTCATAACGTACAAGAACTTTGGATTGCTAATATCTATCTGTACCAGTTATCACGCTGTAAGGTTTCATTAACTGCTTTTGTATTTAAAGAGCTTTCTTTTTTTTAAATACAGAAACCTTTTGTGTTTAATCCCATGGGCCTGTACCTACAGTACCATTCATCTTCCTGTGACAAGTTGAAACCAATAGCTATTATTGAATCTGTTATTCTACAGCACGGGCTAAAATTAAATACCGCCAGTGAAGAGTTTTTTGGCTGCAAGTAAAGAGGATGATTTAAAACCCTTGTCTCGGGTTCCTGGAAGCATCAGCGTAGGGAAAGCGGCAAATCATTTCTGCTCACTAGGGTCAAAAGAAAACGAAATGCGAATGACATTATCAAGGTCTGGACAAGAGCCATTATTTTTTAACAAAGCAGCAACGGGTACTCACCGCAGGGTTGTCTTTGTGCCGATTTCCCCTAGGTGAACTAAGGCATCCTCACTGATGCTGATGCCTTCTGTCTGTGCTCGAATCTTGATTATCTGCCGAGTGGGGAAGAATGGAGGATTAAGAAAACGTGAACAACAGATTCCATAACTGTCAGTGCGATTGACCCTCTGTCAGCACAAATGAATGTCCTGATCAACACAAGCTGATTATGCAGGCCAAAGTCTGAAGATTTCTTCAAGTTGGCACAGAACAGAGTGGAATTGGAATACTGAATTTTTTTAATAAAAGCATTTGTCCAAATTTACAATATATTTGATAAAACTCTGGAACTGGGGCAGACAGAAGTGTACATTTAGATAGCACTAGGTTGTTTAAATTCTCAAATAAATCTGGCAGGAATTTCTGTGGAATGTGGCTATCATTTAAAACATCACTCAACTGCCTATTGCTGCTTAGTGACGGTGTCAATAAAAGTGTGTGTGTATGGTGTGTGTGGCAGTGGCATGGCGCGGCATGCGTGTGTCTGTCTATCTTCGTCCTGTCTCTGCATCAAATAGCATCTTACACACACATCCCAGGTGAGGTTCCCAATTCATTTTGGTTCCAGACAGGATACCCTAAACTGTTCCATTCCTGGAGGAGGGCTGAATGGCCTTCCTTTGTGTATTCACTACTGCGCCTCAGTTAGATCATTAGTCCATGCGATATAGGAGTAGAATTCGGTGAATAAGACTGCTCTGTATTCAATCATGGCTGATATGTTTCTCAACATCATTCTCCTGCTTTCTCCTCGTAACCCTCGATCCCCTTACCAAAGAATCTATCTATTTCTGTCTTAAATATACTCAATGACTCAACCACCACAGCTTTCTGCAGGAGGGAGTTCCACAGATTAACCACACTGTGGCTAAAGAAATTCTTCTTCATCTCGGTTGTAAAGGGTTGTCCGTTCACTTGGAGGCTTTGCCTTTGGGTCCTAGCCTCTCCGACTGGTGGAAATATCTTCTCCACATCCACTCCATCCAGGCCTCTCAGTATTCTGTAAGTTTCAATGAATACCCCTTCATCCTTCTAAATTCCATCGAGTATAGACCTTAACCCTCAACTGCTCCTCACATGCCTTCAACTCTGGGATTATTCTTGTAAACGTCCTCTGGATCCCCTCCAATGCCAGCACATTATTCCTGACATATGGGGCCCAAAATTGCTCACAATATTCCAAATGGGGTCTGACCAGATACAGTCTTAGCATTGCATCTCTGCTGGTGTATTCTAACACTTTTGAAACAAATGCTAACATGCATTTACCTTCCCAACTACATGTTAACCTTAAGAGAATCCTGAACTAGGATTCCCGAGTCCCTTTGTGCTTCAGATTTCCCTATTTATAAAACAGTCCATGCTTCTATTCTTCCTGTTAAAGTGCATAACCTCACTTTCCCACATTGTATTCCATCTGCCACTCCTTTGCCAATTTGCCTACTCTGTCCAAGTCCTTCTGCAGCCTCTCTGCTTCCTCAACACTACCTGTCCCTCCACTTTTCTTTGTGTTATCTGCAAATTTAGCAACAATGCCTTCAGTCCTTTGTCCAGATTGTTAATGTATAACACAGGGAGGCAATGGCCTAGTGGTATTATCACTGGACCTATTAATCCAGAGACCCAGATACTGTTCTGGAGACCCGGGTTCGAATGTCACCACAGCAGATGGTGGAATTTGAATTCAATAAAATACCTGGAATTAAGAATCTAATGATGACCATGAATCCATTGTCGTTTGTCGGAAAAACCCATCTGGTTCACTAATGTTCTTTAGGGAAGGAAACTGCCATCTTACCTGGTCTGGCTGACATGTGACTCCAGACCCACAGCAATGTGGTTGACTCTTAACTGCCCTTGGTGAGGGGGAATTAGGGATGGGCAATAAATGCTGCCTGGCCAGTGATGCCCTCATCCCGTGAATGAATTTAAAAAAAACATGAACAGCTGTGGTTCCAACACTCACCCCTGTGGACCGTCACTAGTCACTGGCTGTCATCCTGAAAAAGACCCCTTCATCTCAATTCTCTGCCTTCTGCCAGCCAGCCAATCCTCCATCCATGCCAGTACCTTGCCCCCAACATCATGGGCTCTTATTTAGTGGCCTCCTGTGTGGCTTCTTGTCAAAGGCCTTCTGGAAATCCAAACAGATCACCTCCACTGACTCTTCTTTGTCTAACTTTCTTATTTCTTCCTCAAGGAATTCTAAGATTTGCCAGGCCCTCACCTTGATAAAGCTGGACTGATTCAGCCCTATTTTACCATACACTTCCAAGTACTCTGCAGTCTCACCCTTAGTAATGGACTTAAATTTTACCAACAGCTGAGGTCAGGCTAACTGACCTAGAGTTTCCTGTCTTCTGCCTCCCTCCCTTCTTAAACAAGGTGTTTCATTAGCCACTTTCCAGTCCTCTGGGATCCTTCCTGACTCCAGTGAGTCCTGAAATATCACCACCAATGCCCTTACAATCTCCTCAGCTATCTCCTTCAGAACTCTGGGGTGTAGTCCATCTGGTCCAGGTAATTGCAACAAGGTTATTTTGAAAATAATCCCTCACCTTCCTCCCAGACTGGTCCTGTCACATACCCATGTATGTCCGTATGCTAAACATTTTGTTCAATCTTACATGACTGATGGGACTGCATTTCAGAAATATTTTATTGGGTGTAAAGCACTTTGGGACATTGCGAAAGGAGTTAAATAAATGCAAGATCAGCATTCCTGCTGCCATTTCCACTTTCCACTATACACGTTGGATCTTCTGAGCTTTGCACATGACTTTCTGAAGTGCTGACAGTGGTTTTCAACAACGGTAGTAAGGGCTACTCTGCATTATGAAGGAAAGTTAAACAGCACCTACATAGTACCCTTGTTCCTGCATTTGCTCACTAATCCCTCACAGGCAGATGTATGATTTACACCAGCTCCTTGCTGGAACACACACATGGTACGATGACCTTTGATACAATGCACATCACTTACAGCTTCCTTACTAACACATAAATCACATAAACACATTGGTTCTATAAATAAGTTTACTGTATCATTCCAAAAGACAGTTTTACATAGAGAAGCCTTTTGTATTCCAGCTCCCTGAACACACACTTATTTCTTTCCTCTTCTTGCAGCTCCAACGTCGTAGCTTAACCCATTCAGAACGAATATGCCTGTTGTATCATTGTATTAATTTAAGATTTTTTACCTGGACTCACATGCCCATTCATTTATCAGATTACCCAACTTTCTATACCCACTGTCTACTTTCTCCTTTGAGCACCTAGCCACGAGAACTGGTCATGGGGTTGTCAACTATGATTCCTGGAAATTTCACTTCATAGAAAGTGAGGCTAGACTGGAGCAGCTATGATGGGCTTAAGTGGCCTTACTTTTAAACTCATTCACAGGATGAGAGCAGTTAATGGTCAACTGCATTGCTGTGCATCTGGAGTCACAGAGTGTGCCAGATGGGGCTTTTCCAATAACTGACAATGACTTCATGGTCATCGTCAGGCTCATGATTTCACATTTTTACCAAATTCAAATTCCATTATCTGCTCTGGCAGAGTTTGAACCCAGGTTCCAAGAACATTAACAGAAATTGTTCTGTTCTGAGGAAGGGTCACTTGACCCGAAATGTTAACTCTGATTTCTGTCCACAGATACTGCCAGACTTGCTGAGCTTTTCCAGCAATTTCTGTTTTTTATTTCTGATTTACAGCATCCACATTTTTTTTTCAGTTTTCCCCAAGAACAGTGCCTGTTATCTGGAGTAATAGTCTAGCGATAATTACACCAAGCTATCTCTCCCCATAAATTTTCTATGATTCCATGACTTAGTCCATGCTTGAATTATTTGTAAACCAACATATCTAACTTGTCACATCCTGTCTTCCTACGTCACAATGATCCATTACCCAACTGGATGTTGCTTGACAGTCGGCCAAACAGCACCATTATAAATGATGGCTTTTCAATCAGTTATTGAACTGACTGAATGTAAATGCACCAACTATCATGATGGAATCTCAACTCAAGTCTGTAAATTAGGAGTGCAGACTTCCAGACTGCTAGTCAAGTTACATGATAACAATGGCACTACACCTGTGAACTGTTAGACCCCTAGCAATAATTGCCTTGCAATAATTATCTTTAATTCTTTCCACAATGTTTGTGCTTATACAATAAAACTTAAATCGCAGATGACTGTAGCCCTGCAGACTGCAGTGCCTCAAGTAGTGCCTACTTTACATTGGTGAGGCACTGAGTTTGGTCTCTGGCATCTCAATGCACTCACTCTAGAATTATTTGGCTGAGACATGATGGTCCAAATGATCTTCTGCATTCATGATTCTAAGAAAAAGTTGACTACAATGAATTAAATGATCAGTAAAATCTATACATTTTTTTAAATAAGAAGAAAATTTGAGAATGCCAGAAATACACATCAGGCAACATTCAAAAAGGGTTGATTGACTAATGCTTCAGATGAGATGCCATCTGCATCATGTTTTGCCAGCCTCATTACTCCTGAATGTGCTGTCTGGGCACAGTGCTCAACTCCAGAGGGGAAATCACAACCAAACTTAATGCTAGCTCGTGTCTAGTATAATTCCGAGATGGAATCAGTGGACCATGATTAGAAGTGTGAAGGAGTTGCTCAATTACCTTTCTGATAGAGACCATCCTCTTAGGGAGACAACTTACTGCAGTACTGAGGGAGGGCTGCAATGCTGGAGTTCTTGTCTATTCGGCCAGACATTAAATGGAGACTCACTGTTCAGACAATACTTACTGGTGTTCTGTTTGGGCTCTGCCAGGGCCTTCTGGGGTCTTGATCTCATTACAGCCTTGATCCAAACATGGTCAAACAGCTGAACTCCAAAGGAAAGTTGTGCATGATTATCCTTGACATTAAAGACAAATTTGACAATATGCTATCGAGGAGACCTGGTAAAACTGCAAATCAGGGGCAATCTCCACAGTGATTGGAGGCACACCTAGCAAAAAGATATTATTATTAGAGGTCAATCATTTCGGTCCTAGGACAATGTTGTAGGATAACAAGCATGGGGCTGGATGAACACCCCAGGTCAAGCAGCATCATAGGAGCAGGAAAACTTGACGTTTCGGGCCTAGACCCTTCATCAGAAATGGGGGAGGAGTTTGTTGGAGTAGTGCCTTAGGCCCAGGTCAGAGGCTAGGAATTCTAGGCTTCCACACTGTAGGGATTCTATGAGTCTGTGTCAAATAACTTGCCTCCTGTCCCCTGTGCCTCTCCACCATCTATAAGGCACAAGTCAGGAATATGAACAAATTATCGCCACTTGCCTGGATGAGCACAGCTTCAACAACACAAAAAATTCGACACCAGCCACAGCAAAGCAGTCTGTTTGATTGGCACTGATGCACAGCAGTAGTGTGTACAAGGTACACTGCAGCAACTCACGAAAGCACATTTGACAGTAGCTTCCAAATGCATCACCTATTTTACATGTCTTGGCCAATACTTTTCCCCTCAAACTACAGAACAGCTAATCCAGTTATTTTCACATTGGTGATATTAGGAACTTGCTACAAGGAAATTAGTTACTGTGTTTCCCATATTAGAGCAGCAGCTACACATCAAACATCATGTAAATCACTCTGGAACATCCTATGGCCAAGAAAGATGCTGCATAAAGGCAAGTTTTGATTGATTTAAAAGATCCTAGACTGCTGATTGAAGAGGAGGGAGTTCTTCCAGTATCATAAACAACATAACCAAATTAAAGGGCTTTTCTAATTTGCTGACTGTCAGATCTTCCTTGCAAAAAACCAGCAAATGAAAAAGTTGGCTCAGGAAGTGACCAACATCCCTCTAAGCTGTGCAGCCAGTTGGAAATCCCATGCTTACTGGTTGACATACAATACATTGACTCCTGCATGCAAAGTCACTGCCCTGCTCAGTCCTTGGAGATCCGTGAGTGGAAGAGAAAAGTGACTGGACTTGAAAAGGTAACTAATCAGCAGTGAAGAACTTCAAGACATCCTGAGAATATGACAAATGTGATCTAAATAGCAGTCATGTTCCGACTGGAATTGGCTTATTTAGACAGAAATTGAAATTTCAACCTTCTGTTCGAAATGACAACATAACACAATTGTATAACATTCACAAGTAGTCATTTGCTCATACAGAATTTGAATATTGATGAAAAAAAAAGGACATCTTGTTGAAGCCTTACATTTTGTTTTCACTAGGACATTTGCAAGAAATACCAATGTGGAGGGAAAATTTTTATATATGAAGACAGTGCTGATTCGTTGGCAAGTTGGCTCTGATTGTTAGAGGCAGAGCCATGGAAAATGTACCAGTCAATGTCATTGACAATTACAATTAACAGCTAAGTTTTCTTTAAATTATAAACCAAGCAAGTTGACGCTGATTGGTCAAAACATTGCCCCGAGAAATAAACCAGCGAGTGGCTGTCACCTATTCTGTTGAGTTAAAACAGGCTTAGTATGTGTAAGTTTTTTCTGTCTGTAAAGAACAGGGCCATGTGTCTTAATGAATTTAGCTTCCAGTTTACACAAGCACATTGTCGTCGAAGCATTCGGTGGGAACACTGTCCTTATTTGGGAAAAGCACCAAAGCTCTTTTCTGTGGAGCTCTCCTGTTTGCTCGTGGTCCTGTTCAGTCTCCATCTCCATTCTAGCTTTCAGTATACTCTTAGTTTCCTGTTTCATCTCTCCCTCTTCACTCAGACTTCCACTCTTATTTTGACTTGGGTTTCCCAGTGACCTCCACCTCCTCTCAAGCATTTAATCTCTTGCTCCCCTTTCTTGAAACCTTTGTTTCTTCACATTCCTCCTTCATAAAATGATGGGTGCAAGTGGAAAGGCCAGCATACAGTAAAGTCAGATTTCTAGCTTTTTAGTGACGATATGATTGAAGAAAAATCTAAGACATAGGGCCATAGCTTTTCTTTCATTCCAGATTTTGTTTTCTTTAAGCTAAAAAAAAAAGGTTGGAAGAGAAGGATGCACAAGTATATAATAAAACCGAAGCAAGAAGAGGACATCTTTGGCTTTCAATGAAATAAAGCAGCCCTATATCTGGCATTCACCATCTTTTTTGTGCAGCTAATGTTCGGTTAAATGTCTATATAAAGGGCTATATAATCTACTACACCTTTCTAAACGACTAAACGTTGTTTATTGATTTACTTTATCGTAATCGCTTTGCTACTTCCTTGTTTACAATGGTGCCAGAGTGAAAAATAACTGGAATTATATGAAACTCTCACTCCTGGACTTATCTCTATGATGTTACACATAGCATCATTATCCAGGAAGTCCTTATCGCTTCTGTTGCTGATGTTGGGTAACTGAATGATTCAGACCAGCTCAACGCCAGGTTTAACAGTCAGCATTCTACTCGCTTGCAAGCCTTTGAACAGAAAGCTGTTTGTATTGAAAAGTGCCACAGAGAATTATTTTTAGCCCCAAGAATATGAGAGACAAAGACAAATCTAGCTTTCTTTTCTTTTAATTATCTAACCTAAAATCATTATTACTGGTAGCATATCTTTCCCCCCAGAGAGGAAGATTGATGATGGATAACAGAAGTTTTCCCAGTGTGGGAATCTTGCAACAGACAGTCTCAAATTAGGTAAGGCACAAAGTTGGACACAGAAAAAGCTTTCTTTACACTTGCCCATCAGACACTCTCAAACATACAGACGGGGTCAGACATGAGCTAAAGCTCCCACTACATTGTTGGGAAAATGTGTCTCAAATCCAAACATCTTTTATGGCAGTAGTATGGCTCTTCCTATAACAGCCAATTATGAATTAATCAATGTCAACAATTGATTGCTGGAATCGTCAGTTTTAACATGGCTAAGCAGAAGCCTTTTACATAGGACAGTCAGTCAGTAGACAGTGGAAAATTACATCTCATCAGGATAGGATGCTGCTAAGCTCCATTTGCATTGGCCAAAGGCCTGTGTCCAAGCTACAGTTACATCCAGTTCCGCTAATCTTCCCAATTTATATTCCACTGGCCTATTGTACATATCATTAAAGCCAAGAAACCAAACTGTAAGCATGTTCCTTTGTTCCAAACATACAACACAATTTACTTTCAGATTTCACCTCACCTTGTTCTAATGACAAAGCCTGATCAGTTTGAACACTCTTAAAAGCAAGAACAAAATAGAAACGCTGAAATAATGAATTTCAAGCACACACAACTATTCAAATCTGTCCTGCCATAATCTCAAGTAACTTTTTCTAATCATTCATAGGTTGAGGATGTCGCTGGCTAGGCTAGCATTTATTCCCCATCCCTAATTGCCCAGAAGGCAGTTAAGAATCAAACACATTGCTGTCAGTTTGGAGTTACACGTAGGATGGCAAATTCCTTCCCCGAGGAAGAAATATTAGTGAGCCAAATGGGTTCTTCCTGCAATTGACAATGGATTCATGGTCATCATTAGACTCTCAATTCCAGACTTTTATTGAATTCAAATTCCACCATCTGCCATGGCAGGATTCGGACCCGGGTCCCAGAAAATTACCTGAGTCTCTGGGTTAACAGTCCAGCAATACCACTCGGCTGTTGCCAGTCCATCTATTCCAGTTAAAGCAAGAGTTCAGGCAATAATTTCCCCTTGTAAAAACTTTTTCATGGGATACTGGAATTGCTGGTATGGCCAGCATTTGCTGTAAACTCTTAATTGCCTTCAAGGTAGTGGTAAGCTGCTTTCTTGAACTGATGCACTCCACCTGGTACAGGCACTCCCACAACGCTGTTGTGAATGTTTTAATCCAGTGACAGTGAAGGAAGAGAGATATTGTTCCAGTGCTTTGGCTGGAATACTGGAGGATTGAAGAAACTGAATAGCGGATATAGTATCATCGCTAATAAAAGGGTATGGGTGGGATTATAAAATGTTCTTACTAACTCTTCCCAACATCCACTGTAGCCAGACCTTCTAGTATTCTGAAAGTTTCAATTAGATTCCCCCTTCATCTGTCTAAATTCCATCAAGCATAGACCCAAAGTCCTCAAACATTCGTCCTATGTTAAGCCTTTCATTCCTGCGGTAAGGACCCAGAATTGCTCACTATACTCTAATTGTGGTCTGACCAGAGTGTTACAAAGCCTCAAAGTACATCCTTGCTTTTATATTCCAGTCCTCTCAAAAGAAATGCCAATATTGTGTTTGCCTTCCTAACTACTGACTCAACTTGGGCATTTACCTTAAAAGAATCCTGGATTAGGACTCCCAAGTTCCTTTGTTTTTCAGATTTCTGAATTTTCTTCCCATTTAGAAAACAGTCTATGCTTCTATTCTTCCTACCGAAGTGCATGACCTCACACTTTCCCACATTGTATTCCATCAGCTACTTCTTTGCCTATTCTCCTAGCCTGTCCAAATCCTTCTGCAGCATCCCCACTTCCTCAATACTACCTGTCCCTCTCCACCTATCTTTGTATCATCTGCAAACTTAGCCAGAATACCTTCAGTCCTTCATCTAGACAATTAATGTATAAAGTGAAAAGTTGTGGTCCCAACACTGACCCTTCTGGAACACCATTGGTCACCAGTCACCATCCTGAAAAGGACCCTTTTATCCCCACACACGTTCTATCCATGCTAGTACCTTGCCTCTAACACCTTGGGCCCTTATCTTATTCAGCAGCCTCCTGTGCGGCACCCTGTCAAAGGCCTTCTAGAAGTCCAAGTAGATAACATCCATTGGCTTTCCTTGGTCTAACCTGCTCATTACCTCCTCAAAAAATTCTAACAGATTTGTCAGGAATGACCTCCCCTTAATGAAACCATGCTGACTTCACCCCATGCACTTCCAAGTATTCAGAAATCACGTCCTTCACAATGGAGTCCATAATATTACCAATGACCAAGGTCAGACTAATTGGCCTGTAAATTCCCGTCTTTTGCCTTACTCCACTTTTAAACAGGAGGATTACATTAGCGATTTTCAGTCCTTTGAGACCCTCCCTGACTCCAGTGATTCCTGAAAGATCACCACTAATGTCTCTGCTATCTCTTCAGCTATCTCTTTCAGAAATCTGGGGTGTAGTCCATCTTGTAGGTGGTTTATCCACCTTCAGACTTTCAGTTTTGCTAGCACCTTCTCCTTGGTGATGGCCACCATACTCACCTCTGCCTCCCCCCAACCGACTCTGTTCAATTTGTGAGATATTACATGTATCTTCCACTATGAAATTTGATGACACAAAGTACTTATTCAGTTCCTCCGCCAATTCATTTCTTCCCATTCCCACTTCTTCAGCGTCACTTTCCAGCATTCCAATGCCCACTTTAGCCTCTCTTTGCCCTTTATATATCTAAAGGAACTCTTGCAATCTTCTTTTATATTACTGGCTACCTTACCCTCATATTTAATCTTTCGGGTCCGGTGACCCTTCCTCAGAACTTCCGGAGATTATAACTCTTGAAGACCTGTACTTTAATCTAGTTCTTGATAATCCCTGAACAGGTCCTCTTTCCTAGCCTTGCCTATGTTGTTTGTCCCACGTGGACCACAACAACTGGATCCTCCCCCTCACCCTAGCACCAGGCAGGCAACATACCATGCGGGACTCTCCATCCTACTTACAAAGGATGCTATCTATTCCCCTAATTATAGAAACCCCTACAACTATCACTTGTCTTTTTGCTCTCTCCTCTTGAATGGCCTCCTGTACCATGGCGCCGTGGTCAGCTGGGTCATTCTCCCTGTTCCTAATCCACACAGGAAATAAGTACCTTGCATCTGTTGGACAAGGCCAAGAGCTGAGGCTCCTCTGTTCCTGAATGCAGGGTCCCTTTACCTGCCTCACTTACAGTCAAACCCTGCTGTCCCTGGTCAGTGACCAAATTTGTGGTATTTATTCTACCAGATCTGACCACCTGCTGAAACAGAGCAAACAGGTAACTCTCCTCCTCCTGAATGTGCTGCAGCGTCCGCAGCTCGGACTCCAGCTCATCAACTCTGAGCCAAAGTTCCTCCAGCAACCAACAGTTTCTGCTGATGTGGTCACTGCAGCTCGCAAAGGGATCAGCCATCTCCCACATCACACAGCTACAGTACATCACCTGCCCAGCCATCTCAATGTAGTTGATTAATTTATTAGTTAGTTCATAGAATCCCTACAGTGTGGAAGCAGGCCCTTTGGCCCAACAAGTCCACGCTGATCCTCAGAACATCCCATCCAGACCCATCCCCCTATAACCTACCAAATCTACCCATCCCTGGACACTATGGGCAATTTAGCATGGCCAATCCACCTAGCCTGCACATCTTTGGATTGCGGGAGGAAACTGGAGCACCTGCAGGAAACGCACGCAGAAACGGGGAGAATGTGCAAATTCCACACAGAAAGTCGCCCGAGGGTAGAATTGAACCCAGTTCCCTGGCACTGTGAGGCTGTAGTGCTAACCGCTGGACCACCGTGCTGCCCAAGTTGATCCCTGGTTAGCTAATTATTTATTAATTTAGTCCAGAATTCTTTGACCACTCTCCAGCTTCACTATTACTTTCACATATTGTTCTCTTTGCAACATTTACACGTTTCTATCATGTTTCGATTGCACCTTCTCTCCTACCCTCTAAGTTTATGCAACTTTTATTTCATTTCCATACTCTATTTCTCTCCCAAGTTTTGTGATGGCGTTCCAACATCCAGCTATTAATTACTTAGCTTTTCAAAGCTCAAGATATTAAAAAGTGCTGAAATAAGATGCAACAGATTGGAGATGGATCAGCAGGGAGGCCATGGGTAAGAGGCGATCAAACACTTCTGATCCAAAGACGTGGCATGAAAGAGAGAAAAAGAAAGAAAGCAAGGTATGAAACATGGGAAATAGGAGCAGAGGTAGGTCATTTAACCCTTCAGGCCTGCTCTGCCATTCAATACGATCATGGCTGATCATCCAAATCATTACCCTGTTCCTGCTTTCTCCCCATACCCTTTGACCCCTTTAGTCTGAAAAACCATATCTAATTCCTTCTTGAAAAGCTTCTTGACTGGACTGGACTGTTGTAAGCAATGAAGTCTAGGGCCTGCAAGGGGATAAGGAGAGGGAAATCAGTTATATTTCTAAAAATATACTATTCAAGTATAGGAGCTGGATAGGAAAACTTTTATTATGATACATCAGGTGGATGCAAAAGATTCCATGGGGCAACGTTGTGAAAGGCAGAGTTGTTCTCACTGTCCTGACTAACATTTATCCCTCCATTAAGGCTATGGTCATAATTGTATGTCTGCTTTTGACAGCTTACTGTGTGCAAGTTGGCTGCTGCATTTCCTACAGTGACCATATTAACAGTACTTAACTGGCCGTTTTACCTCTGGATATGAAAGTGGTACATAAATGAAAGCTCTTTACATTTTGTTGCTGATCCCTATCCAATAAGCCCGTTGAGAAAATTGAGGTATATAACGAGTAAATGCTGGGAATACCAAGCACAAAGCAGCATCTGTGGAGAGAATTTCATTTCAAATCAATAAGCTGACTGATGAAAGGTTATCAGTCTGAAGCGTTAACTATATCTAGAGAACTAAATATATTAGCACGGAAACAAGTAGTCCACTTTAACAATGTTCCCAAACTAAACTAGTCCCACCTGCCTGCGTTTGGCCTGTATCCCTCCAAACCTTTCCTATTCATGTACTTATCCAAAAGTCATTTAAATGTTGTAACTATACCTGCATTTACTACTTCCTCCGGCAGTTCATTCAACACACGAACCAGTCTCTGTGTAAAAAAGTTGCCCCTCATGTCTTTTTTAAATCTTTCTCCTCTCACCTTAAAGAATTCCTCCCTAGTTTTGAACTCCCCCACCCTAGGAAAAAGACCCTTGCTATTCACTTTATCTAAGCCTCTCATGATGTTACAAACCTCTAGGGTCACCACTCAATGTCCTATGCTCCAGTGAAGTATGTTGCAGCTTATTTTTATAACTCAAACCCTGCGTTCTTGGTAACATAGTAGTAAATATTATCTGAACCCTCTCCAATTTAATAATATCCTTCTTATAACTGGGCGATCAGAACTGCACACAGTACTCCAGAAGAGACCTCACCAACGTCCTGTACAACTTCAACATGATGTCCCAACACACACTCAATGGTCTGAGCAATGAAGGCAAGCGTGCTAAATGCATTTTTAACCACCCTATCTACCTGATTTCAAAGAATTATATACCTGAACCCCTACGTCTCTGTTTTACAACACTACTGAGGGCCCTATCATTAATTGTACAAGTCCTGCCCTTGCTTGTTTTACCAAAACACAATACCTCATATCTATCCAAATTAAACTCCATCTGCCACTCCTCAGCCCACTGATCCCATCGATCAAGATCTCTTCGCAATCTTAGATTACAAAATTACTAACCATGCCCCCTATATTTTCATTGAAATGGTTTATATATATGGCTGACGAAAGTGGACCCAGTAACAAGCCCTGCGGAACACTGCTGGTCACAGGCCTCCAGTCTGAAAAACAACCTTCCACCACCACCCATTGCGCCCTACTGTCAAGTCAATTTTGTATCCAATTGGCAAGCTCACCCTGAATCCCATGTGATCTATCTTTACTAATTAGTCTACCGTGTGAAACATTGTCAAAGGCTTCACCAAAGTCCACAAAAACAACCCATCTACCGCTCCGCTCTCAATGTTTTTGGTTATGTCCTCAAAAAACACAGTCAGGTTTGTGAGACAACCTACTGAGTATTTTCAGCATTCACTGTTTTATATTTCAGGTTTCCTGTATTTTGACTTTGAGTAAAGATGTGACTGGACCGCTCATACATGTAAAGAATGTCACTTATAGGTCAATCCTTTTGAAGGAGTCAGGAAAGGGATTGGCAACCTTCTTCCTCTACTGCTCAACATTTAGATCCAAAAAGCAGCACCTACCTGCATCATCTCATCTGGAGTGTATAACATTGTCCTGATGATCATAACTCGGTCTAAAAGGTCAAGAGGAATTCCATGAGGTGACACTATATCCTCTGTACCCCTGGAAAAAGGAACACAAAAAGATTAAAATAAATGAACAATCCTTAACTAGATGAAAGCTACAAATCATTTGGCAACATGCCTGAAATTCCACATCAGTTTCAGGAGAAAGCATTTATCTTTTAAAAAAATGTAACAGGACAGCTATTTAAATAGCCTATTTCCCATTCAGATTATGAATTGAATTATAAATTGTATGTAAAAGCTGTCGAGTCCCAGTAATTCCTTTTAGTTAATTATATTACATGAAATTTACATATAGATTAAAATTTCAAGCAGACTCAATCCATCTCAATACTGACACTGCTAGAGTTCAAAGAAATCTTTGTTTTTGTAGCACGCAAATATTTTAAAAAGCAGAACTGAACCACTAGATGGTGCTATGTCAACACACCACAAGAATCTCCCATCTGCTCCATCCATTCATTGACCAACAAAGCCTCCAAAAAATTAATTAGCAGAATTGATAGCATAATTGGCAAGACACATCCTTGTGCCAGCTACTGTGCAACAATATTCAGTCTTACAGAGCTGAAAATTCCGAGCACCTCTACACTATCTAAATGAGCTCTCCTGTAATCACACACTCTGGCAGATGGTACTGAGCTACTCAGACGAGGGAGGTTCCAGCTCATTTCAAGTAATGCAAAGTTATCTGATCTCAGCTAGAATGATCCATGGAATAAAAAAAATTCAGGCGGTGGTGGGTTTGTTACTGGGAAGAGAAACTGGACAGGGTTTCAATACAGCTTTAATCTTTCTGACTTGTACTTCTGATCTGCTTGCCCTTCTGCCCTTTCCAACAACATAGATTCCATTTCTTTTCCACCTCTCTTCAGTTCTGGAGAGGCAGTGGATTCAAAATGTTAACTGTTTCTCTATCCAAATCTGCTGAATTTCTCCAGCCTTTTCTGTTCTTATTTCTAGAGTTTCAAGCTTGGGCAAGGCTCACTGCATCTTCTGGATGGAGATGACAGGTTGTGTCAAAGATACCAAGCAGCTGAGTGCTTCAGGGGGAATTTTAGAATCTTACTACACATTTCTTTTTACATTTGATCAAATGTGCTCTATTTGTGATTTTTGTAAAGTTATCATTATCTATGACTCTACTCTGCGATTCTATGATTGTTGGGGCTCATTAAATATAACCACAGAGGTGAGGCACCTAATGGCTAGAGCATCTAGGGACTGCGCCCTAATGAGTGATGATGCTTTCAGAACAGAGAGAGGGAGAGAAGTCACAAGAGAAAGAGAATGAACACAAAGAGGTGAGAAGGTCTGATCTGAGGATCAGTATGCTGGGACTTAAAGCAGCACAGCATTGCCTTCATATTAACAAATCCCCAAATTAGACAGAATCTACAGCACAAAAATGGGCCACTGAGCCCAAATGGTCCACCAAATGCTGATGTTTTGATGTTATCACATCCTTCCTCAACTAATATTGCATTTCACCGAAGACAAGGGAGCTACCATGTTCACACAGTACCTGAGCAATGAGAAATACTGGTGGGTAACTGTATGAATGGAACACAAGTTCAACAAGTGTCTGCAAGTCAAGTGTATAAGAAAGTTGGAATTAATTTTTTTTAAAAAGTAAACAAAAAGGATAACACCCTCACCATTATTATTAATTGTAGATGCCAAATTCCTGCACAGCATAGAAAGTAAACAGAACTAAATGGGAGTTAAACATACCACTTCAGCCAACATGGGGCTTAAGATCCAACAGTTAACTTTATAACAGGTAATAGAGTCATACAGCACAGAAATAGACTCTTCAATCCAACTCATCTGCGCTGAACAGACATCTCAATCTGACCTAGTCCTATTTGATACCATATCCCTCTAAACCCTCCTATTCATATACCTAAGATAAAAGGTACTGCAGATGCTGGAGAATCCGAGATAACAAGCATGGGGCTGGATGAACACAGCAGGTCAGGCAGCATCATAGGAGCAGGA
>JAHRHZ010000064.1:2674363-2718053 GCA_024137785.1 Ginglymostoma cirratum | reverse complement strand
GAGCTTTCCTGCTCCTCTGATGCTGCTTGACCTGCTGTGTTCATCCAGCTCTACACCTTGTTATCTCAGATTCTCCAGCATCTGCAGTTCCTACTATCTCTCTAATATTCATCAATCACCTAAAAGTGCACACAAGAAAGTTCAGACTTGTGTTTTTGCTGCTTGTAGGGTGCTACTGTGTCCGCCCGTATAAAATCCTGCACTTCAAAACCTCATGCAACTGTGTTAAACACTTGGAGACAGTGTGAGGTGATGACAGGCTTTACAACTGTACCTTTCTCCCTCTTTAATTTTGCTTTATAACTTGAATTTGTAGGGTGTGCATCAATAATAGCTTCCAAGGGATTGCTGACGACTGCAAGTAGAAAGTCACATAAGAACACCGGGAATCAACTCTTTGCCAATAAAGTTACACGTTCCTCTCATAAGGTTGATGCTCAAGATGAGAAAAAGTTATTTAGACCAATACATCCATCCTTTAAGGATAATCTCCTTTTCACCTGACTGCCTTCTTACAATAGTCTCTGTCTATTCGAAAATATTCAAGTGTTATTTATAGTATTCAAACCTGCAAGTATCCCATCAGACTTTCCTCACTCCCCCTCATCCAATTTCCTCAGTATAATCTCATGATTGATCATTCGTCATTGGGAACTAATTACCTAAAGTGGTATTACAAATTCTTACGAAATAATTTTTTCATAAGTTCTTCTTCTAGGTAGGAGGGTGAGTTCAGGAGGACGCAGAGATGTTTCACTTTTACTGGGGTAAGTTGAGTGAGTGTGTAAATGCATGCAGATGCAGTATAATATGGATAAATGTAAGATTATCCATATTGGTAGCAAAAACAGGAAGGCAAATTGTCTGAATGTCAATAGATTGGAAAGGAGGGAGCTGCAGCCAGACCTGGGTGTCCTTGTATATCCGTGGCTGAAAGTCAGCATGCAGGTGCATCAGGTGGTGAACAAGGCATGTGTATGTTCACAGCCTTCATAGTGAGGGGATTCGAGTACAGGAGCAGGGATGCCTTGTTGTAATAGTATACAGCCCTGACGGGACCACACCTAGAGTGTGCAGGTTTGGTCTCCTTATCTAAGGAAAGATGTTTTAGTGGTGAAGGACTGCAATGAACGCTTACGAGGCCGATTCCTAGGATAGCAGGACTGACATTTGAAGAGAGGCTGGATTGGTTAGGACTATGAGTCCAAAACTAGAGGGCATAGGTTTAAAGGGAGAAGGCAAAGATTTAAAAAGGGACCTACGGGGCAACTTTTTCACACAGAGGGTGGTGCGTGTATGGAATGAGTTGCCAGAGGAAGTGGTGGAGGCTAGTACAATTACAACATTTAAAAGGCATCTGGATGGGTACGTGAATAGGAAGGTTTACAGGATATGGGCCAAATGCTGGCAAACGAGACTAGATTAATTTAGGATATTGGTCAGCAGGATATTGGACCGAAGAGTTGGTGTCCGTGCTGTATACGTCTATGATTCTATATTCATTGGAGTTTAGAAGAATGAGGGGGAATCTCATAGAACCCTATAAAATACTAACAGGAATAGGCAGAGTAAATGTAGGAATGATGTTGCAATGACTGGGGAGTCTAGAACCAGGGATCCAAGTGTCACAATCTAAGGATATAGGGTAGACCATTTAAGACTGAGATGAGGCGAAATTCCTTCAACCAGAGAGTGGTGAGCCTGTGAAATTTTCTGCCACAGAAAGTAGTTGAGGTCAAAATTTTCAATGTTTGAAAGACGGTGATTGATAAAGCTCAAGGGATCGAAGGACATAGAGAGAAAGCAAGAACAGAGTACTGAGTTGGATGGTCAGCCATGATCACATTGAATGGCAGAGCAGGATCGATGGGCTGAATGGCCTGCTCCTGGTCCTGTATTTATGTTTTTGTATCTAAACTGTGACAAGAGGACAAGCGTGCATAGTTCAAATTATGAAATGACAATTCGAAGCCAGACTTTGAGAATTATTCACCTAGAGTGTTCAATACATGAACTATACTACCAGTTAGGGAAAGTGGAGCTAATTCCTAGAGTATTTGAAGGCCAAATCAAGTGCAGTAGTAAATTGAACAGCTGTTCTCAAATGTCCTTGTAAGAGGGGATCCAAATCTCAAACTATAATCTTCTGCCTGTTGATTCAAACACATACGTTTATATTTTAATCCTATCATGAATAGACAGATATATAGATACATCAATATAGATATGCATATACGAGGATAAAAAAAACATATTTCCGCCACTGCACCAAGATATCCATGAGGAGGGAATGACAATACATTTTGAATTCCACAATTATCTTACCTAACAACACAGTTTCCTCGATTAGTAGCAAAAATAACAATGGGAGCAATGCTGGACTCAAGTGCTCGATGCAGGTAAGTGAAACATTCTATGTCAAGCATAGGAACTTCGTCAATGAAGAGAACTCCTGGAACCAGCTCAGCAATGCCTTGATCGATGTATTTGTTAACAACCTTGTTAATCTCACCTCTCAGTTTGTCTGCAATTAAGAAGTTATTATTTCATTTTAGAAGGTCAAAAGTAATTCAAAAAAGGTTTTCTCCAGAATATTGAATCATATTAACACACAAAGGGTCACGAGCATCTCCGGACAGGGTAAAGTCACGCACATCACCAATTCACCTCTGCAGGTCCCATGATGGACATTATACTATAACTGCCACCACAATTTAAACAGATAAATGAACTACAGAGTGTGGTACTAAAACATAGACTTAAAGATTTTCGTATTCCATCAATCGAGTTACTACTCCTTTGGGCAATCAGAAGATAAACAATAAGACTACATCCAGATTCACATTCAATAACTATTGTCAAAGTGAACTGGTAGAGAGATTGGGTTTCAGCAGAAATGCAGGGCTTCAGTACCCTCTATGTATGAGCAATTTGTTAATGAGGCTAACGCACCAAGGAGACACGGCAACATGATACAAAAGAAACAATGTTCTTGAAGCTCAGAAGGACAAAAACTGTAAAAGTGGAACAGAGAGAAAAACAGAAATGCTGAAGTGAAAGGGATGTACACCGAGTGCAAGGATTTGGGTTCCAGCTCATGAACCCAAATACAGCAGGGTATCAATCTTTGCAATATCAGAAATTCCCACACAGGCCCACTGATAGGGAATGAAAACAGACAGGGTTAGCTTGTGGCTCATATCATGACTCAAATACTTTTGGAGGATACCATCTACCCTCTGGGTACAGGCACTTTACTGTTCTGACTGAAAACAGACTGCAATGTATCAGGCTTAAACTCACCAAAATATTAGCAGAACTTCTTACAGTACTCTTCATTTGGATATTCAGAAAGCTACAGAAAACTGTCAAATTTTTCAATAAAAGTAAACTCCATGAGAACTCAGGGCAGAACATGGAACTGGGATTAGAGTATGAAATAAACAAGTACTCTCCATTACAGCGCTTTGTGCAGAGCTCATCTTGGATATAGAGGCAATAACTGGATTTGGGCTGGTTGTAATTGAAGGCTGAGCTACAGGACTGGAAGATGAACCAATTCCTTTCAGAAACACTGAGGTTGCTTGTTTAACAGAACCATCAAATTGCAAATGAAGGTCAATAGCGACAAATGAAAACTTTTGGTAGATCAGACGACAAAATTATCAACATATTTTTGATAAGGGCGACACGGTGGCTCAGTCGTTAGCACTGCTGCCTCACAGCACCAGGGACCCGGGTTCAATTCCACCCTCGGGTGACTGTCTGTGCAAACTCCATTCCTGCTTCCTGTGTCTGCGTGGGTTTTCTCAGGGTGCTGTGGTTTCCTCCCACAATCCAAAGATGTGCAGGCTAGGTGGATTGGCACGCTAAATTGCCTGTAGTGTTCAGGGATATGTAGATTAGGTGGATAATAGGGAATGGGTCTGGATGGGATGCTCTGAGGGTCGGTGTGGACTTGTTGGGCCGAAGGGCCTATTTCCACACTGTAGGAATTCTGTGAAATAAAATCGTAAATAATGAAGCAACGAGAGCTAGTAAACAAATGTAAAGGTACCTGGAAACAAAAATAAATCTGTCACCTTTATGTACAGCTAACATGCAGAAGCAAGTTTAAAAAAAGCAAAGAGAACATTGGATAAATAACAAAAGTTTGCAGAAGGTACACTGAGGATTTATGATGCTGAGAATATTTTTGTTTTTGCTTTCACAGGCACCAATTTTTTGTTTCTTTATTCATTCACAGGACGCTAGGCCAGCTTTAATGCCTATCCCTAATTGCCCAGAGGGCATTAAGAATCAACCACATTGCTGTGGGTCTGGAGTCACATGTGGGCCAGTTAAGGATGGCAGTTTCCTTCTCTAAAAGGACATCAGTGAACCAGATGGGCTTTTCCTGACAATCAACAATGGATTCATGGTCATCACTGGACTCTAAATTCCAGATATTTATTGAATTCAAATTTCACCATCTGCTGTGGCAGGATTCGAACCGAGGTCTCCAGAACGTTATCTGGGTCTCTGGATTAACAGTCCAGCGATAATACCACTAAGCATTGCCTCCTCTGCAAGGAGGAGGAATTCCTTCTTTCAGGATTCAGTGTCATTGGAACTCCTTACTACAGAGAGCTGTGGGGTCAGAGTCCTGGTGTATGTTTAAGGCAGAGATAGATTCTTGATGAGTAGGGGAATCAAGGGTTAACGTGGAAAGGGCAGGAAAGTAGACATGAATGTTGCATTAGCTGTGATCTCATTGAATGGCAGAGCACAGAGTGGGGCTGAATGGTCTACTCCTGTTCCTATTACTTATGGTCTTATGCAAATGCAGGCATTACAGGCAAGACCAGCATTTATTACTCAACCTCAGTTGCAGTCGTGAAGGCGATGGCGAGTATTTCTTGACCTGTTACAGTCCACCTAGCATTGGTACACGCCAAATGCTGTTCGGAAGGGAGGTGCTGCATTTTGACCCAGCAACAAATGAATGGTGATATAGTTCCGAGTTAGAATGACGCATGGCTTGGAAGGAAATTTTTTCGGTGGTGGTGTTCCTGTATATTTGCTGTCCTCTTATTTCCATGTGGATTTAGAAAATACCCTTCAAGGAGGCTTCGCATGTTCCTGCAGTGCATCTTGCACATGGTATACACTGCTGCCGTTGTTCATGTAGAACGAGTTACAAAATCAACATAGACTGCAGCATGGTGGCTCAGTGGTTAGCACTGCTGCCTCACAGCCCCAGGGACCCTGGTTCAATTCCACCCTTGGGTGACTGTTCTGTGTGGAGTCTGCACATTCTCCCTTGTGGGTTTCTGCCAGGTGCTCTGGTTTCCTCTCACAGTCCAAAGATGTGCAGGCTAGGTGGACTGGCCATGCTAAACTGCCGATAGTGTTCAGTGATGTGTAAATTAGGTAGGTAACAGGGAAAGGGTACAGCGATGGGTCTGGGTGTGATGCCTTGAGGATTGGTGAGGACTTGATGGGCCGAAGAGCCTGTTTCCACACTTTAGATTCTATGAACAGATGAAGGCTATTTGATTCACATTGTCCATGCTGGCCATCAGGGGTGATTCGCACCTTGCTACTCCTGCACTTACTCCTCATCTTTGTTCATTCTCCCTTCAGATATTTAGAGGTTAGAAAATGTAGAAAACAATTTGGCACAGAAGGCACCAGTCGCACTATAATTGGGTCAACTGTGTTCAATTTTGGTGACAATGCTTGAAAAGGGAGACTAGAGTGTGTGAAGCAGAAAAGAAGAGAAATATGGGGTTGGATCTTTGTTCTTGAATTAAGAAGACACAGTCACGACAATGCCCTCCTCTGCAAACCCAACCTGAAAGAAAATGCACTAGAAGTTGGGATCTTAGTTCAGATGGCAGGATTTCCCCTGAAGTCAAGCCAGATGATCTCATGACAAGTATGGAGGCAAGCTGGACAAGAAGCCTACCTCAGTTCTCTGGCACTCTGCTGAAGTTTTAAAAAACTAAAAACAAAGCATATAAAGAGCACAAGAAATAGCAGCAGGAGTGGGCCATCTGGCCTGTTGAGCCTGCTCCACCGTTCATTATGATCATGGCTGATCTTTTCGCGGACTCAGCTCCATTTACCCACCCACTCACCATAACCCTTAATTCCTTTACTGTTCAAAAATCTATGTTTGCCTTAAAAGCATTCAATGAGGTAGCCTCAACTGCTTCAGTGGACAGGGAATTCCACGGATTCACAAACCTTTGTGTGAAGAAGTTCCTCCTCAACTCAATCCTAAATCTGCTCCCCTTATTCTGAGGCTGTGCCCCCTGGTTCTAGTTTCTTTCACCAGTGGAAACAACCTCTCTGCTTCTATCTTATCTATTTCCTTCATAATTTTATATGTTTCGATTAGATCACTCCCCACTTTTCTAAATTCCAATGACTATAGTCCCAGTCTACCCAAGAACAAAAACAGAAGTTGCTGGAAAAGCGCAGCAGGTCTGGCAACATCTGTGAAGAAAAATCAGTTAATGTTTTGGGTCCAGTGTTCCTCCGTTCTGAGGAAGGGTCACCGACCCGTAACATTAACTGATTTTTCTTCACAGATGCTGCCAGATCTGCTGAGCTTTTCCAGCAACTTCTGTTTTTGTTCCTGATTTACAGTATCCACAGTTTTTCAGTTTTTACCCAGTCTACTCAATCTCTCCTCATAATCCAATCCTCTCAACTCTGGAATCAATCTAGTGAACCTCCTCTGCAAGTCTTCCAATGCCAGCACATCCTTTCTCAAGTAAGGATCCCTTCATCACTCTCACTCCCCATGACCCACCTTTGCTCCCTCATGTCCTGTACCCTTCATCCTGCTAGCCTAAGCCTTGGTGCCCATCCTACGTTCATGTCAACCTATGCCTCTCTGCCAATGCTCCATTATGGACCCTATGGCAATCTACAACAGCCCTGTCCAACTCTATAACTCTCATATGTTCCATTTCAAGATACATCCCTTGACAAATCCCCTATTCTAGTTTATAGTCCCTGTGCCAACCTAACACCAACTAATGCCAAAATACTCCCCCAAACCACCACCCTTTGCCCATGTAGAAGTTTTAAGTTTCTATTGTACAGTTCATGTTGGAAAAAAAACAGATTCATTAAAAAGTTATTACATTTATATTTCTTGAACTACATACTTCTATTTATTCTAATTCATGGGGCAAATTCAACATCTATATAAAAATAAAATACCGCAGGTGCTGGAAATCTGAAACAAAAACAGAAAGGGCTAGAGAAACTCAGGTCTGGCAGCGTTTGTGAGGAGAGGACCTGAGTTAGCGTTGAGTCCAATATGACTTCTTCAGAGGGAAGAGAGTTGGAAAGTTGTATTATTTAGGCTGCAGACAGAGGGCGAGGAGGAGCAAGTGGAACACATTATGTGAGTGCTCAGAGCCAAAGGCAAAAGGTGATGACCGTGGACATCCAAATGGGTGTACAAAGCTCAGAGCTGATGGATATGTGCATTTCCCAAAAGCAGCTGCTGATTTATTTGGTTAGCTGCCTTTGGGCAATCCGCACGTGTGAAATGCAGCCCACCTCTGCCCTTCCCCACCACCGCATTGAAAATAGGCACTGTGGTCAGCAGCAGGACTTGCTATCAGCCACCATTTGTGCAATGGCAAAGAGGTTCTGGAGACCATTTAGACTTATCCCAAAAAACAAAGAGATAGGTAATGAAGAGAGATTGGAGAAGCTGAAATTCTACAGACAAGAGGTGGTTATGGGGTCACCTCATCTAGGCATACAAGATATTAAAAGAATGCATAAAATTATTGGAAAGAGGAAAGTTAGAAGCGTAATAGTAGCTCATGAAAAACTTCACCACAAGTGGTTACTGAAGAAGAATCTATGACATATCTAAGAAGAGAAGTTATTAAGTATTTGTAAAGGAAGTGAATAAAACAGTACAGGGAAAAGTTATTAGAGGAGATTGCTTCAGTTGAAATGCTAATGTTGCCACAGATGCAAGGGGCTCAGTGATGCTCTGTTCTGTAACTTCCATGATTCTAATATTACTTCAAAGCAAGTCAGAACAGTAGGGTGTAAATTTAAATTAGCACAAAGTACATTTAAAATTGATATTAATAATTCTTTACTGAGAGTGAAAGGTTTTCTATAATCTACTCAGTAAGATAATAATGTCAAAGACTTGAGGCATTCAAAATGTTAGATGACAAGCTTCGATGGGCTAAACAGCCTTCAGCTTGCCCTCAGCTGCTAATGGGCACAGCAACTGGTACATAAATACCTCTGATGTTGAAAAGAAATATAAGTCTGAAAAATGTGCTCCTAATTTTCTGACAATCTACTAAAATACAAATAATTTCAATTTAACATGGCCTAGCCAAACACAGAATTTCTATCAATTCTTGGCCTTTTCTCAACAGTCCTCATTTCTGCATTCGAACATTAAAAAATAAAAATTACCATAACATGCTGAGGAAAACAATAAATCTGGGGATAGTGTGCATTTTTGAAACGCACAACAAATTACTGTCAGAATAAAGGGCATTTAGATTTAGTAGCTTTTAAAAATACTGCTTAAACATAAAAAGCACAATCAAGAGACTCCTGTTTTTAAGCTTTTATCAGGATCTGCAAGATATCAATTGGTGGATTGCATGCCCATCTGAAACCTTAAAAAAAAGGGCACTGTAATGAAATGGTCAGGAAGAAAGTGTGTTTGGATCTCCAGAACTGCATGCTTAAGCCTAGTGCAGCATTTAACATTTGCTGTGAGAAATACCTGTAATTTCGGTTTTCTTTGGTTTCATTAGCTGACCCATCATTGACAGGATGTCTTGACCTCCCTGGATGAACAGAAGTTAAAGAATGAAAGGCAATTTAGTCTAGATAGATCCCGCTGTCAGGCCTAAATGTGGACTTGAATGTGGAATATTTACTGCAGAGATAAAAAGGTAAAATTCACAAACTGAAAATCTGAAAAAATTGGTGAACCAAGATTACCTTTACACATATTGTCCAAACAATAATTTGAAAACGCACTGCATAAGATTAGTATACGCTTAACAGTCCAACCTCCACCATTGGAAATGCTCCTTCTTATCTACTCTATCTCTATCCATCATAGTTTTATACATCTCAATCATGTCCCCTCTCAAGTTTTCTCTGCTCCCAAAAAAGCCCCAGTCTATTCTACCTCTTCATAACTAAAACTCTCCAGCCTAGGCAACATCCTAGTAAATCTCCTCTGCGCTCTCTCCAGTGCAGTCATATCCTCCAAAAGGTTAGCTTCCAGAACTGCACACAATACTCTAGCTGTGGCCGACTTTTATATAGTTCCAGCCTAACGTCCCTGCTATTAAGCTCTCCTAAATAGGGCCTCTCCCTAATCAAGACTCCAATGAGCACCTCATTATATTTTATGCTTTTTCCATTCTCTACAGTTTCCCAAGCCCAACCTGGAGTTTCTCACCAAGATTTTCTCATTCCATTCTTTTGCACAACACCCTTAATCCTAGGTGGTTTCATTTTCCATCTCAAATCACTGTACTCTCTCCTCAACATTCTTCCCTCAACCTCCATATAAACATGGACACCTCAAATTTGACCACTTCTCTGCATTTCTTACTTGTATCATCTAACTTCATCCTTTCGTCATGTCCCAGTGGAAAGGAATCGTCCAATTTACTGCTAAGACACATCCATGTTCCAAATTGTCTAGTCTTCGGTCATTTAATTGCCACAATACTGTCAATGTACTAAACTACTCCCTTGACCTTTACAGTCTCAAAATCTGGTGGTTCCTCCTGTATTGACCCCAGAAGTAACTCAGTGTTTTGCTGGCATATGAGGTAATCACCAATTCTTAACATCTAATTTTTAAAAATTCTTTCATTCATGGGGTGTGGGTGTCACTGGCTTGGCTAGCATACATTGTTTATCCCTACTTGCCTTGAGAAAGTGGTGGCATGGAGCTTTCCTGAGCCGCTGCAGTCCATTTGGTATAGGTACACCTACAATGCTGCTAGAAACATAGAAAGTAGGACCCTGCTCTGTTATTCAATGGCTGATCACCCAGCTGAATATTCTGTTGCCGTTTTCTTCCTGTACCTTTTATACTTTCAGCTGCAAGGACTTCCTCAAGTGCCTTCTTTTTTAAACTTTCGACCTCAATTGCTTTCTGTGGCAAAGAATTCTAGAGGTTCAACACACTCTGGGTGAAGAAATTTCTCTTCATCGCTGTCCTAAAAGGCCTACACCATATATTTAGAATGTGACCCCTGGTCTGCATTCCTCAATCATCAGCAACATTCTTCATGCGTTCACCTTGTCTAGTCCTGGTAGAATTTTACAGGTTTCTATGACAGCCCTCTTCGTTTTCCTAAACTCCAATGATTACAGTCTTAATTGATCAAATCTCTCTCCATACCTCAGTTCTGCCTTCCAGAAATCAGTCTGGTAAAACTTCGTTGCACACTGTCCATAGCCAGAACATCCTTCCTCAGATAAAGAAACATAGAAGATAGGAGCTGGATGAGGCCATTTGGCCCTTAGAGCCATTCATCATGATCATGGCTGATGGTCCAACTAAATGGCCTGATCCTGCTTTCTCCTCAAAACTGAACACAAGGCTCCAGGTGCAGAATGAAGTTCCAGGATTTTGAGCCAGCATAGAATACTGGGGAAAAGTGGGAGCTATACCTTTGGGTCAGGCTTCATCGGAGCCATGCTGCAACTAGTGTTCTTGTAAATTGTATAACAGAAGTGGTACAGAATGTGTAAAATTAAATGGTGGGATAAGGGATCATGTAAGAGATGTGGTAAATCAATGTGAAAAAAAGGAGGTAATTGATAGTAGGAATTTGGGCAACGATCAGCAGTTTGTGGCAGGAAGGGACTGAGTAAACAAACAGAAGACAGCAACAGCAGATAAGATGAAAGAATACAGAGGGTTGAGTAGCTAATCCAAAGCAGAGAATTAGTATAAATGGGTCTTTTTAAAGAGGTGGCAAGCTATAGCTACAGAGTGCGATAAAGATCAGAGTTGGGGAATCATCTTTTCACAATCTATATCCATGATGTGGATGATGACCAATATATGGTGTCACTGGCAGATTTAGCTACCAAGCTAGGTAAGAGGGTACATTGTCCAGAGCAGGTAGAAAGTCTGTAAATGGATTCAGAAAAATTAAGCAAATGGACAAAAATTTGGCAGATAGTTTATGATCTCAGAAAATATGAACACGTCCATTTTTGCAAGAACAGAAAAAGTGTACTACTTGAATGGAGAGAGATTGCAAAACTCGGGGGTACACAATGATCTGGTTGTACTGGTACACAAATTACCAAATGTTTGCAGATACAGCAAGTGATCAGGAAGGTGAGTGGAATGTTGCCTTTTTGATGCAAGTGAAACGGGATAAGGGAAATTTTGCTGAAGCTGTAAAGTGCCTTGGTGAGACCACGTCTGATCTACAGTGTACTGTTTTAGTCACTTTTTTTCAAAATGTGTAACTTTATTCCTCAGAAAACAGCGGGACTCATTCAAGTTTTTCAAGGCAGATTTTTGATATATAAGGGAGCGAAGGGCTATGGGACAGCAAAGTAAAGACCAGATCAGACATTATCACATTGAAATAATGGATCAGATCGAAGGGCCAAATGGTGTTCTTCTGCTCCCAAGCCCCATATTCCTCACTGACCATTCACCGCATTAGCAGCATTTGGAGAACTTACTTGTGCAGAAAGGCTGCTCCATTAGAAGATATGAAAAAGTACAAATCCAGCAAAAATTAATTGCATGAAAGCACTTTTGTAGTGTTTTGATGTAAAAAGTACAGGTGCAAGTTAAAGCATTTAACTCCAGTACTATTTTAATAATAATGTATTTGCCACTACAAGCATTTTCAGATTTCACGTTGAAACATTTGTTCGCTATTCTCTTTTATGTTAAGTGATCAAGGGTCACAAGCCTTGTTTATTACCTGAGGTCTTGCGTTTGCTATATCTAGATCATGCAGAGTCACATCCTGTATGATCTCTTTCTTCTTATGGACATCACCCTTTGGCAGGGGAACATACTCTTCAGCTTCAAGGTCAAATTCCGTGGCGTACGTATCACACCTGCCCTGCCTCTGTGAAGAAAGTCCAGGATAAGCAGGAATAAAACAGGTGTGCTGTCAGCTTACCTGCCAGACTTCAGGCTGAAAGAAAGACAATGGAGTGGGGAGGGCACCAGTACACAATTATGGCACTGACAGGCTTTAGTCAACACATTGCAACTCTCTCGCTCACATTTAGCAAGCAAAGCCAGCCCACCTGCCCATCCTTACCCTTGCCAATACAAGTTAGCTTCCCAGTAAGTCAGCTTTCTTCTTTTCCTTAGATAATGCTACCTCTAAATTTGCTCTTTTTACTAAAGGACATGATGCTACAGATAACGTTAACTACAGTTCACTGAACATGTTGAAGTCTTTGTAGCTGGTGCCCCAGCAACTGATAACTTGTCCTGATAAAGAGTACAGCAGATTTTCTTAATGATATAAAGGTCCTTGAGAATGACTAGAGTAACGCAAAGAGTAAAAATAATGTTGAAAATAAACAGTAGGCAATTACGTGAGGTTATTAAATTTTCTCTTTGCCAATTCTCTCCCTTCCTGCACTCTCGTAAAGACATTGATCCCTGCTACAATATGGGCCCCTAAGTCCCATCCCTTTGAGTATTTTTCACATGCTATGTCTAAAGAATATTTATAGTTATGCATCACAGTCAAGCCAATTTGTTCTTTAACTAATATCCATACATGTGCATTTTTTCAACAGGGATCACTGGATGGCAATCAAGGACAACAATTCTGGCCAACAACTTTGTCTCTTTCCCAAAGGCACTGAAGCTAAATTTAGCACCCCAAACACTCCCTTCCTGAGACCAGTACTGACCAGAAATTGAACCCGGGATTTTGGATTATTCGTTCCATTATCACATGCCATCAAGGAAGCAATTTTTAAGAACAACTTTATAACTAGGTATGTTATACTGCATCAAAATCTTCCGCTTTTCATTAGCCTCTCTTTGTATTATAATAATTCTCTGCAGCTAAGGAAAGATGACTGTAAAATAGTAAAATGACTGTAAATGACTGTTTAACCACCTGAACCATAAGATCAATAGTTAAAATACTACATTTGGTTGTAAACAGAACAATATGATCAGGAAGTTTACTTTTCATTTATACCGGTTAAGAACTCAGACACTTTCTTTCCCACCCACTTCAAACCATTGGGTCCTTGTCCTGCTATCCTTCAATAAAGATCAGGTTTTTCATTATTCTTCTCTGGAATTAACTGGCTATGTCCTTGAAATCTATAGTTTGCCTTCTTGCCTGCAATTCAGCGAAGTTAATGCTCATACATTGAGCTATAGAATCAATGCAGATAACTCAGCACACAACCTTCATCAAACGTCCAACACACATTTATTCTTTAGTTAGGAGGGTGACATTGTTACCTATTGCCCATTTTCATGCTTCTTTTTAAAAAATAAACAAAAATGCCAGAATTTTTTCAAAAGCAAAAACCAAAGATCAATTACGAACTTTGTCTCGCCAATGAACAACAGCAACAGAGGGCAGATGAATACCCCTTTAACCTTGTGGTGAAATCAACAGGTAAATATTTAACAGATTTAGTCCCTTGTTAACAACTTGGCCTCAGTTACAGATTGGAAACCATTTAGAAATTCTACCTTCACAGCCCCGCTGTTTGCTTCAATGTAAATCACATCACCAACTTCAACACGTTCCTTCTGCAGGCTCTCATAGATACTAGGATCAAGCTGAAATACACAATAAGACACTTGATAGTACAGAGGAAAGACATGCCCTTGAAAAAAAATGCACTAAAACAGTCATCCTTAACCTTACATGAAACTTATCCTTATGGACTGGAGTATTAATTAGAGATTCTAAAACAGAGATACACTATTGAGCCACTCAGGGCAGAGCGGCCCAGTGTTTAACCCACATTCTGTTCCGAGATATGTGATCTCAGGTCATGCTGCAGTTGATAGTTGTATAGAGAAAAGCTGAAATTCATTCTCGTCATCATTCTTGGACATTCTTGCTGAAAATTATGTGCTCAGACATTGTGTAATGATATTAGGTTTGGCTGTGGCCAAATAATCTGGAAACAGTGTCTAGGCTTACATGCGAAGAATAGCTACTCCAGCACCCTAGTCAGGGTCAGTATTTTCTATAGAGCAGTGAAGGGCATGTGGGAGGTTCAGAAAGAAATACACAGCCAAATACAGGTAGTTGAAGCTAAAGTACATCTACTGATCCATTCATAGGAGTTTATAGTTACTTAAAGTTCCCAAGTTAGACATCAACTGATGGTGGATAATTGAATTTTGCAACTTCTATTTTGTTACAACTTGGTGATGTTCTGTACATAGGACTCTGGTCCATCATTTAAGCTACTTGAACAATGGAAGCAATGGCCAGGAATGCTCCAGTCTCGGTCAATATCAGAAACTGATGGCTTCTGATAACTAAAAGTCAGATTGTTTAAATAAAAATCAAGGTATTCATTATGTTTGAGCTCAATGTATAGTGCATTCAAATATCACTTAGTAGGCCAACAGACTTTTGGTAAAGAAGTAAGTCAAATTCTGTTTTTGAATATATATTAACATCAGGCAGCATTTGGAGGCAATTAAATTCTACAATTTAATCTGTTTACAATTAAAATACAGTGACTAAGTAACTAAAATTTGGCTTTGTTGTTCCAGCTTTAAACATTTTCTTGGTTTTAAAGAAAGTCTTCTTCATTCATTTTCCTGTGAAATTACAAGCCAGTAGCTTCGCCCATAAACTTCTGATGTTCCAGTTCTAATTCTTCAATTTCTGAAATCAGATCTGTACTCATCAATATTACTTATACAGCTCAAAATGGTGCTCTCGACACAACCCTAGTACACAAAGACAAACACCAATATTGATAGTCATGCTCAGCAACACCAAATCCAGGTCAGTGTGCAGATTTCAGAAACCTGTTAATTAGCTTAGCAACATCATTTGATAAAACTGTGCTGTAGTTTGTAGCCTGGAGTTTCAGTGCTGTGATTTATTTTACGGATTGCATCCCAGGTTGGTGACAGTTTCAAAGTTGATATATATACACATCAGGAAATAGTATATGGCCTCTTTCCCAAAAATTACCTTCTGCCAAAAATACAGACCAGCTCTCTTGTTTTAGCATGATGAATATATACATAAAATTTTCCATACCTTCAGCTGCTTGGTGCCTTTTGCTGTCTTTAGCCCAATGATAACATGGCTAACTGTCTTTCCATAACCACCCATGGGATTCTCCGTCTCACAAGGGGTCAGCTCTGTGACCTCGCCTTCATAAACCTCCTTTGTTTCTTTTATCCTTAGGCCTGAAAAGACATTTTGAAATGTTAATTGCGGTCAATAAATCACGTAAATGTTGGGGCAGGGGAAGAAAACAAAAATAACAACCACAAAATGTCTTAGCTTCACAAATATTTCTCATAACTACAGAATCTTAGCTTCCAATAGTTCTTCTGCAATTTTTGGAAAGCATTCCAACACTAATACAAGAATCATTATCAAATTATCATCATCCGGTAACACCGTGTGAAAGAGATGTTAAATGTTGGAGTCAAGGATGTTTGTGCTCCATGTAAACCAGGATTTGCTGTTGAGGAATATTAACGTTTTTAATCCGTTTCCTATCAAATTGATTAGAAAATGGTTGATACACACTGTACTGAGCTGCTCGAGACATATACAGTACATCCAATCTTTTATAGGTACAGAAACAAAAACACATCATCAGTCCTAAATGCTATCAAAGCAATTTCACTTCATTCAAGAAATATAACTGCCCATGAAATCAAACAACATCATAATGAGGACCTTGCCAACAAATGGTGCACCAAAAAGGTCAGTTGTTAAAGGCGAGATAACAAGCATGGGGCTGGATGAACACAGCAGGTCAAGCAGCATCATAGGAGCAGGAAAACTTGACGTTTCGGGCCTAAACCCTTCATCAGAAAATCAGTACCTTTTATCTCTGATAAATTCTCCAGCATCTGCAGTACCTTTTATCTCAGTTGTTAAAGGCACTGGGTTATTAACACCTAGAAACTTTGCTCAGAGGTCCTATGTGGAGCTACCTCATCCTAGATTAGCAACAGCAATATTCTTTTATTATCTCATGGGACATAAACGTTATTGACGTTTATTGTCCATATTGCTCGAGGTGGTGGTGGATAAGCTACTTTCTTGAACTGACACAGTTAACCTGGTAATGGAAGAGCTGCCAAAAAGAGAATTCCAGGATTTTGATTCAGTGACAATGAAGGATCAGTGATATAGATCCAAGTCAGGTTATGGGAATTCGCAGCTGGTTGCATTTCCGTACGTCTGTTGCTCTCACTCTTGGCAAAGATCGTTGGCTTAGAAGATACTGTCAAAACAGCCTTGGTGCAGTACTGCAGTGCATCTTGTACATAATGCATATCTGGCCACTGTATATTGGTGGAGGAGAGTGTAAATGATTAAAAGATGGTGGATGGGACATTCATTATGTGGACTGTTGTGTTTTAAATTCTACAAAGTATGCCCCTTGTTTAAAAAAGGGGGAAAAAAGAATGCCAAATAATTTCCTTTTCAGAGTACTATACAGAAAATCATCTTCTCAGCATGTTTCCTACTGCCAGATACTCAGTCACTTTGCTGACATGGATGATGGGGAGACCTACGTATCCCATTAAAAGAAATAAAGGGTCTAATATGACAAAATTCTACCCTCACTTTGGGATGCTGCTGTTTCTCAAGCTTGGAACACTGGTGAATCAGCTAGAGGCTGGCACACATCATTGCACCCGACATACCTACCTTTAATTTTACACTGCTCCCTTGTGGGATCGAGAAGAGCGGCTAAATCCTCTGTCATACATGGGCCTGTGTAAAGTCACAATTTAACAGAAGACCCAATGCATCACAATCCTGGTGATTTTCCAGGTCTATCTGCTGGACTATGACCAGTTACATCAGCAGTATCACCCAACAGCTGAGGAATCTCATTCCATGACTATTGAGACTCACGAGCTTAAACAAAATGATGATCAACTCGATATCAATTACTAATCGGGATTTCATTTAGATTTTAGATAACGGCCAGATCAAGTTTGTTTTTGATTCTATCAATGATATTGTGTCCTGGTTTAAACTTCCAATGGCTAGTTTCATGCCTGGAATGGCAATGAAGGCTGGGATTTTTAGTTTGTAAACTTTCCCCTGTACGTGTTTGCAATGTTGGATGAGATGCTTTCAAAGAAACTGTGGTGTAGGAGTAGATGAAAACTATGAAAAGCTTATTCCAGGTTTAATTACCAAAGATTTTTATGAGCAAACAGTTTTACGGCAACCACATTTTATAACCGTTTATGAAACACGGATTTTACTTCAGGCATCTTAGGATAAAATTAGGAGATTTATTCAATAGCTGGATTAAGTCCGAACCAGGTGGATGAGAGGTTGAAAGTGGCAGAAAGATGCTCCACTAAAACATCTCAATCTTTCAGTAGGCGCGTTATTTGTTCACAAAGTTCCTCCATCCTGACATTCAGAATATGCGCTAGCCCATCAATGAGGCTGGCTGTATGAGCGATTTAACTGCACTCCTTTTATCTCTCAACCTGACAACAATGCTGACAACGGTTTCATCTGTGAGCTTGAATTACTGAAACCTCTGACAGGGCACGTCATCGCTTCAAGGAAATATTGTGGGCTTCTCTCCTTTTATTTCTCCATGAGTTTTTAATTTGACAGCTACATAAATGGCAGGCAAAGTCAACAATCTTATTTTTCTCCGAAAAAGTGGGTCAACGCTGCTCTTACTTTGTTGGGGTGATCCAGAAGCAACTTCCTCAGACAGCGCTGTGGAGCAAAGGTTTAGCCACATTCAGCCTCGGAGTGTCCAAGCTCCTGATCGCATTCAGGTTTACTAATACACACTCTTAATGTTGTTTATTGGAAACAGGTATTAATCGATGTGACAGCAAGTTTACCATCATTATCAAGCAGGGTGGGCTTGTACACAAGGGAGTTTAGAACAGAAGAGATCTTGTTGAAACACAGATTCTCAGGGGGCTTGACAGGGCAGATGCAGAGAGGTAGTCTACCCATTTGAGAGAGTCTACAACCAGAGGCCAGTATGTCAGACAAACGGATCACCTACTTAAGCCAGAGCTGAGAAGTAATCTTTTTCTTTCAGACGGCTGCAGCAGCTGCGTCATAGAACATTCTATGTTCTATGTTCTAAACAGTAGGGGAATCAAGGGTTATCAGGGAAAGGCAGGAATGCGTAATTGAGGAGGATCAAATCAGCCACGATCTCACTAAATGGCACAGAAAACTCGAAGGGGTGAATGCTCCTACATCTTATGGTCTTCCTACCTACATATTCCAGGTTTACTAATTCAACTTAAATTCCACCAGGTGCTTTGATGGAATTTGACGCAGTGCCCCAGAGCATTAGCCCGATTTTCTGGATCATTCTTCTAATAACAGTCCCAGTATGCCACTATCTCCGCTGAATTGACCCAAAAACATAAAAGAAATATTGTAACACTCTCTAAGGACATAGATCAAAGTGTGAAAAGATTCAGGACATGCTGGGAATCAGAAGTACCTATTCATATTACCAGAGTATAAAACTTAAAATGGACTAATGTCAAGGAATCAGAAATGGACAAATATGGTACACATATTTAATAAGAACTATAAAATTAACACCAAGGTAACAGCAGATTCCTTAGTCCTACCACTGTCTCATGTGAATCAGATTTAGGAGTAAAGTTGACAGGCATCTGTGTAACAACAATCCAGTAAAGTACAGAATTGAATAGGATACCAAAGCTCCAGATTAATATTGGATAAACATCCAACATGTTACTTACACCTAACAAGATCGGTTAGGATTGGTCATTTAAGAGATTATAGCTGAGGACTCAAAAATTCAAGGTAATTGAGAAGTGTTAGCATGGTCTTGTCAAAGAAAAATCATGTCTAACAAATTTACTCCTGTTCTTTGAAGCAAAGATAAATTGGTTTTCTTCTGGCTAAAAGCAGTTTACTGAAGAGAACAAAGACAGTGTGCTCCTAAACTGCTGGTGGTCCAAATGCTTCTCTGTATCTTGTTCACAGCCTTAAGCTGTTTAGCTACCTGAGAACTAATCACATATTGGCTGGCAGAAGACCTTTGTCTTTGCTAACAGGTCACTCATCCACAAACCAATCCCCTACTTATTGCCAACCAAAGCTTCATTTGTACACAATCCTTTAGATCTAGTCCATCACAGTGGAATATTGGGTTACTTGTTTCAAACCATACAGCAATCCTCAACTTTAAAACAGTTCTTCTCTTATTTCAGGACACAATTTTTAAAAATAGTGCAAATAAAAAAGAGATGACACCTTTACAGCTGGAATGAGTGGTTTTGTTTACGAGAAAAGGTCGGATATACTGGGCTTGCTTCCACTGGAGTTTAGAAGAGTGATAGGTGATTTGATCGAAGAGTATGAGATGGTCTAAATAACTATGAGATGTTTCCCCTTGTGGGTCAGTCCAAAACTAGGTGGGCAGTTTAACCTTTGGTGTTGCTGTTACAGGCCAAAAGCATCAGGAAGACTTTTCTCCCTCAGAGGGTTGCATGACTTTGGAACTCTCTGCTTCAGAAGACAATGGAGGCAGGTTTATCTAAAAGGTGTTTAGATTCTTGTCAGGCAGAAAAGTGAAGGGTTATCAGGAGCCAATGAGAATGTAGAATTCAAAATACAAAACATATCAGCCATGATCTTACTGAATGGCAAATGGCTTGATGGGCTGAATAATTTACTTTGAAGCTGTTTCGCATTTTTTAGATGTAATTATTGAGACATCTCCCAGCTGAGCATTGAGAGATATGTTTTTGCCCTTGTTGCCACTGTCAGACTGCGGATCCTGAATGAACACGTCTTCCCCAAATCTCAGTGTGGTTCCAGAACAGACAGCTCCCCAATTGACAATCTTCTCTGTCTAGAAACTGTATGACATATATCATGAACAAAGTAGACCAGGGTATTTGTTAATTTCACCTAAACATTCAACCATACTAACTATGGTGATTAATTTAAGCTGCTGGAAAAAATTAGTTGGCTGTTGAAGCAGCTCACTGTGGTCTCCTCTTTCCATGACAACATAATGGGAAAGGTCAGCTATGATGAGGTAACATTGGAACTCTTTTCATTGAGGAGATTTACACCGAAGTTACCACCTGAGCATTCAACAGGAAGGAATACAGGACTTTCAGTCCTGGAAGAAGTTTATTTGGCCATTAGCATGAAGAGGACAAATGCTACATTCCAAGATGTTTGCCATCATCTGTAGGTGTTGGCAACATGAGGTGGCTCGTTGTTGATAGCTTCATATAGTGAGATTTTACAAGCGCCAGTAATCTGTCACCTGAAATCAACACATGCATCAGAAATCTGCAGTTGTTATGTCCAAGTTGCATAAAAGTATGAAACAGCAACCTTATGATCACTGTAGAGACCAATAACTACTTAAAAGTTTAAAAAATTTTCGGTGAAAGACTGAAAGCATCACAGAACAAGGTCTAAATTTTTATACAGGAATAATCTCAAGTCACAGAAATGGGATCCGAACTTGTGATTAGCATCAGGAGTTTTGTTCTAAAATCATTCCACACTGGGTTTTACATACAGGCATGTTACCCAACTAGCACTATATTGAAGTGGTCTCTCTTACACCAATATTGTATTTCATTAATCCTCCTGATTGCTGCTAACCCATGACTTTTCTAATTGCAGCCTGGCCCATCCTTGACTCTTCCACCACTGCTGACACTCCCAATCGCACTCTCTTCTGTTTCCAGGGACCCTTGGCTGCTGCTGATGCATTGTTTCAAATGCCTCTCAAACTTACGACTTAACTTCTGCAAGTTAAACCGGTCTTTCAATTTGCTGCCATTTAGTTATCTCACATCACCTCAACTCCATTCTCAGAATTAAAAAGACATTTAAAGTTAAATTATGACCAGTTATACAGCTCGATACTTCTGAGACCAACAGTCTACCCATAGCCACTCCTAAATGTTCCCAGTAAAATGATCTGAAGAATTAAACAGACACAATCCTAAACATTTTATATTTGTAACATTGAGAACATCAAGCTGAAAGTCCACCAAGCTTGTGTTCTCAGTGCACTCTACTACAGTGGGGAGACCTGGACAGCATATGCTCATGAAGAGGGGAGGTAAACAGTTTCCACCTTCACTGTCTTAAATCCTCAGCTTGGTGTGGCAGAATAAAGATAATCAATTCAGAGGTCATGGAAGATGCTTATTCCATCAGCATGTACTCACTGCTAAACTGGCTCACATGGTCATTGGGTAGCTGGCTGTCAGCCATCTCAAACACTTATTTGTGATGAATAGGCCAATTTGTTATACCTCCTGGGCCCCATACCTCTACTACAAGGTGCTTGCAAGTGAGTTATCAAAATGGTGGCATCACCATTGACAGCTGAGGGATGGCTGACTGTGTCATCTAGAAGCTGATTGGAAGGGCACTGGAAGAACAGAGAAGAAATGAAAAGCTCAGCTGGCCAAACAGGAGGATCCACAAGGAAACCTGCACATTCTTTAGTCCAACGTCATGCTCAATAGGAAATGTGTGGGTTAAAAGGTCATGATTTGTCATCATTTGGAAATCTACGTTTAAAGTGTTCAGAACCATATATAGCTTGAGATTTGATTTGAATTTCTACATTGTCTGTGTAAATAATTTCAGTTTTGTTTTAGAAAAGTTCTGAATGTGCTGCCAGGTTGTCTGAAAATTCAGTTACATGCATTTAAATGAAGCATTTAAAAACACTTGAGGTGGAACTTTCAGTGCTTTAGAAAACAAACACAGAAAAGAGGAATAAAATGGGCTGATATCTAGTAATAAAGTTGAAGAAAAACGGGGACAGAGACAGAAACAAGTTTCCTTTTAGAAAGAGAATCAGTCAGACGGTTACTGAGTTGCAAGTTTCTTTGAAAGAGAGACTGAAGCAGGTTGGGGACAAAGACCTTTAAAATCAGCACAGCAGACTGGAAGTCTTCGAAACAGTCAGGGCAGATGAAAAGTCCCCAGTTGCTCAGAAGTTAGTAGGACCTAAGCTCCAGCTACGGAAAGCTTTAAGGCAGAGATCCCAGAATGGCAGGTCATGAGCCCAAGTAGAATTGCTAGCTTCATGGCTGCAATAACTATCATGGAGCTCAGTGTTAACAGCTTAGCAGCCTCTTTAAATCATTCAAGTATTTCTTAAAACTAGCCATGCACTTACTGACTGAACTTTAAGGCCAAATCTTCTCCTGTTTAAAACAAAAGGTGGTTTGTAATCAGAATTGAATAGTCCTCCCCATCCCCACTGCTCCCATAGGTATTTTTCCTCCTCTCATCTGCACAGGCGTAAACCTGCATCCTCACCCTTAGGACGTCAGAGAGTGGTAGGCATCCCAAGAAACTGTGAAAATGCATGAATTTAAGAATCACACGTTTAGAAGCAAGGTAAGCGGTAACAAGGATCTCAAAGAGACTTTAAGGATTACAGCATTGAGTAAATACAGAAGTTTTCCAGGAAGAAATCAAGTACAGCTGTAACCACTGAACATGGAACTTTAAAGGAGAAAAACGGTGGCCCTTCAATAAGTGTCACGTATCTGTAAAGATGCAGTGAGGATAAAAAGGTTGAATTTTTATTTATGATATTTGAAATAAGACAGTTTTAAATAGCTTGTATATAGTGTAAAATAATTTTTCACCTTTTGTAATCAACTTTGATGTTCCTTTTTAAAAAACACATTGGCAGTCTGTTGTGAATATGTTCAGTGACTGCCTACCATGGCAAACAAATGGTATAAATTAAACTTATGGTTCTATCAAGCTAAGTTTCACACTGAGATCAGACTTGTCCAAAATTACAATCTGTTGGGATCATTACAGCGAGGGTCCAGAGCCACAGCAGGTGATGCCTAACAGTTGGCCATAATGCACAACCCTTGTCATCCAAGTCACAAGGTCATTGCTACTAATATAAAGCACCTGAATACAGAAATGCAGTGCAAGGATCAAATATTCTCAAGTTATCAAACTAAGAAGGACAGTTGAGTCAGAAAAAAACAAGTGCAGAGAAATTACAAACTAAGTTTAACAAGGTTTGTAATTAGGTAGAACAGGATCATAGATCAAAGAATCCCTACAATGTGGAAAAAGGCCCTTCAGCCTGACAAGTCCACGCCGACCCTCAGAGCATCCCACCCAGACCTATCCCCCTATTACCCGCCTAATCTACACATGCCTGAACACTATTGGGCAATTTAGCACGGCCAATCCACCCAGCCTGCACATCTTTGGACTGCGGGAGGAAACCGGAGCACCTGGAGGAAGCCCACCAGACACGGGAAAACGTGCAAACTCCATACAGGCAGTCGCCCGAGGGTGGAATTGAACCTGGGTTCCTGGCACTGTGATGCAGCAGTGCTAACCACTGAGCCACTGTGCTGCCCTTTGAAGGTGGCAGCACCCTGGAAGGCTGTACCCTCCTGTTTCTATTGCAAACATTGGGCCCAAAGCTTTGTAGAGGATACTGGACGTTGAGAAAGCCTCTCCTCACCTCCAGCTGCAGCCGCCCTGAGCCCACAAATTTATTGCAAAACCCACACCTGGGTAGGAAAACAAACCGCAGCAGTACTAGATGGAAGCTGTTAAATAGCCAAAGCAGAAACAGAAATCTAGGGGTCTTAGTAAAGTTGAACCTCAAGTTCAACCAGTGTAGAGCAGCATTCAAAGCCAATGAAGAAACACATACAGAAGACTACAAATACAAAGATGGGATGATCAAATGTTATTGTGTTTTAGTTAGGCAAATTGTTAAACACAGCATGCAGCATCCATCACCAAGAAATAAGTAAAGCATTCAAAAGACCACCTGAAGAAGTGACAGGCCACTAATCCTCAGCAAGAAAAAATACTGAAGAAAACTGGTCATTTCAGACTGGAAAGGAAGTAGAACGTAGAACACAGAACTGTACAGCACAGGAACAGGCCCTTCAGCCCACAATGTTGTGCCCAACACAATGCCATATTAAATGACTTCCTCCTGCCTGCCCTTTGTCCATATCCCTCCATTCCTTGATAGAGCATAGAAATGTACAGCACAGGAGTCTGAGAAGTGATCTCAAAGTTATGTGGTATATTAGAAATTTATTCTTTACTCAAAGAGTGAGCAATGCAAAATAAAAACTTTAATTAAAGAAGTAAAGGTGGAACCCCAGGAATCATTTAAGAAATTGGTAACCGCTTCACGTAAAGTTTTTGGAGGGAAAGGGATGCTTTTGAAGCTCGGAGTGGATGATTTAAATAACCATCTCATTCATGATTATTGTGTGCCATCCATGAACTCTCATCTCTTGTATAGCTAGTGAATTGTTACAATGTTTTCTGTGCTTTTAACATCGTGCTGTCAATTGCTTTTTCTACACACTTTTATCCAACTCGTTCTGGAACTTGGGCCCATTGGCTCCCTGCTCATGTATTTATTACATTCCATGTGAAGTAATTAAGCCTGAATTATTCACTTTCTTCTCACTTTCAAGTTTGTTTCTGAGTTAATGGTACATAATCAGCGGCCAGTAGAGTGTAGGCAAAATAGTTGGCAAGGAATTAAAACATACATAACTGGCTTACAAACTTGCACCTCATTGACATTATTCATAACTTTCAGCAATATAAAACCCCATACAGTTAACCATGGTGTATTACACTAACCAGTTTTCAGACACAGGCCAAACTAAAGATGCACTTGGTTGCAACATCCACAAGCCATTTTTGCCTTTAAGGTTACATATATGAAATGGAATTAAAGGATCAAATTTCATTCTCCAGGGATTTCCTGAGCACCTAAGCTACTCAGAAACAGTCCAAGAACAATGATTCATAGCAGTGGTACAGTGCTTAGCAGTATACTACTATAGATTTTTAAGCTGAACAATTCAGCCACTGTTCTTTGGAATGCGCCCCTAAAATTAGAGCTATTCTAAATTATATAACTTCCTACAAAAAATCTGCCAGAATTTAGTGCTATACCAACAGCTTTTTGATGGTTACAAGGTGCAAACAAAGAAACGCTTTAAAATATTCTACTCACCAATTGCTCGCCTGAAGTTTTCCATTAATACTTCAGTTTTCTTGATTTCACTCGAATAAACTTCACTTCCCACCATGGGACAAAATGGGACTTTGTTTCCCAGCTCCTGTGCAATGGCCAGAGCTAAGGCCGTCTACAGGAAGGAAAATAAAGCATATTCACTGAACACTCTTGTTCAGCATTAAAGAGGAAGGAGGCTAGGGAGAGCAAATTAAACAATTTTATATTAAAAAGTTATTAAATCTTAACCAATGTTTTGAAAAACAGAGTCCAATGTCTCAGTGGGACAGTCCAAACAGTAATTCTCTCAAAATGCTGGACTTCCTAATGAGGAAAATTTATAAAATATGAATTAGGAGGAATAATGCCACTCAGATCTTGAATCTTTTCTGCCTTTTCACGAGGTCATGGTGGATCTGATTATACCAGCTCTATTTACGAGGCGCAAGATTTTGCAGCGCAGAGGAGATCATCACAGAGGAGATCAAACCAGTGCATGGTGGACAGAGTGGCAAATATCCCAAGGCGGCTGGCAGCGAGAATGGGAGCAGAAAGCCCAGAATGGCCGCAGAGAGAGTGGGAGCAGGCAGCCCAAGGCAGGTGGCAGTGAGAGCAGGAGTAGGAACCCCAGGGTGGCCCGTGGCAGGAACAGAATTAGGCAGCCCAAGGCTGCAACTATAGCAGGAACAGGCTGCAAGGCAGTGAGAGCAGGTGGCCCAGTGCAGCAGCAGGGGTGAGGTTGAGCCCGAGCCCAGAGCAGGGGTGTTCAAGCCCTTATGAAGGAATGCGAGCCCAGCATGGCTAAGTGCTTATGTATTGTGGTGTTTAACTTTCAACGGTGTTTCTTTGCTTTCTACTTCTAAGTGTGGAGGACGGTAATATTTAACTTTTCAACCTTTTACCCAAGATTCTGTACCTAAAATGGTACTGTAAGTGGCAACTTGTAAACTTTCACTGTACTCATGTCAGTACATGTGACAATAAACTTAATTCTAACTTCTGGTTCTGAGGAAGGGTCACTGGACCTGAAATGTTAACTCTGTTTTTCCCTTCACAGATGCTGCCAGGCCTGCTGAGCTTCTCCAGCAACTTTGTTTCTGTTCCTGATTTACAGCATCCGCAGTTCTTTCGGCTTTTAAATTAGAGTTTATATTAGACCAAAGGAAGAAGCATTTAAATTGGACAAAAAAAGCAACACACCTGAGGATTGGAACAGTTTAGATTTTAGCAAAAGAGAATAAAGGGATTAAGAGGAGAGAATGGGGGATTAAGAGGAGAGAATGGAGGACCAAAGTAAGTTTCCAGGGACATACAAACTTATTATAAAAGCATCTATATAACTGTGAGAAGAGAAAATGATTAGCAAAGACAAATGTTGGTCCCTTACAGTCAGAAACAGGAGAAATTTTCTTGAGGAACAAAGAGATGGCATACTATTAAATACATACAAAAAACCGAATGAACTGTGGGTGCTGGAAATCAGAAACAAAAACAGAAATTTCTGGAAAAGTTCCACAGGTGTCGTAGCATCTGTGGAGAGAAATCAGAATTAACGTTTTGGGTCCAGTGACCCTTCCTCAGAACTTTCTCAGTTCTGGCGCCCAATTGCTGCCTCCAAGAGCTTGCAAAACACTAAGTGAAACAAACATCACTGTCTGTTCTCCAATAACACATGCCCTGCTCTCATAGCACCACCATCCTCTTGCCATCATCTCATGTGAGCCCCTCCACTGCCTCTAAATAGTCACGGCTGCTTGTCTGATCTTTAATAATCGATGATACAAGTCGGCAAGCTTATCTGCAACAAAATATGTTATCTGACATGTGACTGTAAATACACTCGTGATTAATAAAGACACCTTTAATCCAACATTCTGTTAAACAGGAAATAAATCACGGAATCCTTAACGCTGTTCACAACATAGCTGATTGCTGAAATAAGAATTTGGGGATTACATTAAAATTTTCAACAGTAGAATTAGGGAATTCAAGGGATGAGATTTAAATGGATCAAATTATCATTACGCTTGACTTCCTAAGTTTGTGAAATAACTGCAAAGGCTGGTATTCCATCACCAAGTCACCCTTTCTTTACATGTGCACAGCACACTGGCTGTGGCCAGCCAGCTGTGAGTCAGGCTCTGACATGAGAAGACTGAATCCTCTGTGAATATCTGTCAGCCAGGGCTCCCTGATTGGGGTTGTTAACCTGGGCCAATCAAGGATCTCAGTCAATAAGATCCATGTGGTTCCAAATAGTTTGTAAAGTAGAATAAAAATACTTGAAAAAATATGGTGCCTTTACAGAGAACCTAGGTTAGTACAAGAAGAAGAAAGGAATAGAAGGACATGCAGTCAGGGCTAAAAACAAGTGGGATGGGAGGGAGATGTTGCGTGCAATATTAATATTGGCTTAGGTGAATTGGGCCGAGTAGCCCATTTCTCTGCTACCAGTTCCACAAAATATTGTTGGAACTTTATGGGAACTATTATAGGCACAATGTCTATATATGCACTCTTGTAGATTAAACGGCAAAGTAAGAAGAGGTTATGATGTGCTTCATTTGTTATATCCTGCCAACCAAAATTGACCCTTTTATGCCGAATCCTATTTCCTATTAGCTAGCCAATCTTCTCTCCATGCCAATATGGTAATCCCTCTCCATGAGCTTTTATTTTACAAAATAATCTTGGATATGGCATATTATCAAATGTTTTCTAAAAATCATGAGTACAGTACATCCATTGGTTCCCCTTTATCCACAGCACATGTTGCTTCCTCGAAGAACTCTAATAAATTAGTGAAACATACTGGTCAATGGCAGCAATTTCAATTCACTATGAGCAAAATCAAAAAGATGTGCAGCATGCATAAGCCAGACTACTTCTTGATTTAACATGAACTGAATTTAGAAATGAGAACTGTACATTATTCAATCGGATTAGCTCCAGAAGAATCAAATGCAAGGGACTAATTGGGTGCCAATTTGGAGAGGTCTCTCATTTATAGAACTCAAAAGGCAGTGAAAAGAAGGGAGGTGGCCAACCTCTTCAGCATTTCAAACAGAGTTATCTCTGAGCCAATTGGCAACTTACCTTCCCAGTTCCTGGAGGTCCAGCCAACAATACAGCCCTGCCAGCCATTTTCTTACTTCTAATCAGCTCCACTATAACTCCACAAGCCTAGAGAAAACAAGAGGGAATGGACAAAGTCAATACGTTAAATTGGGACCATACCATGCCCATCATCTCCTAAAGTCTAAAGGAATGACAATCAATGTCAATTCTCCCCTCACATTCATGATATATTCTTTAACTAGGTGAGTGGACGGATGCATGGCAGATGCAGTTTAATGTAGACAAATGTGAGGTTATCCACTTTGGTGGCAAGAACAGGAAGTACAACAAGATCTAGGTGTTCTTGTACATCAGTCAATGAAAGCAAGCATGCAGGTACAGCAGGCAGTGAAGAAAGCTAATGGCATGCTGGCCTTTATAACAAGAGGAATTGAGTATATGAGCAAAGAGCTTCTTCTGCAGTTGTACAGGGCCCTAATGAGACCGCACCTGGAGTATTGTGTGCAGTTTTGGTCTCTAAATTTGAGGAAGGACATTCTTGCTATTGAGGGAGTGCAGCGTAGGTTCACGAGGTTAATTCCCGGAATGGCGGGACTATCATATGTTGAAAGATTGGAGTGACTGGGCTTGTATACACTTGAGTTTAGAAGGATGAGAGGGGATCTGATTGAGACATATAAGATTATTAAGGGTTTGGACACTCTGGAGGCAGGGAGCATGTTTCCGCTGATGGGTGAGTCCAGAACTAGAGGACACAGTTTAAAAATAAGGGGTAGGCCATTTAGAACAGAGTTGAGGAAAAACTTCTTCACCCAGAGAGTGGTGGATATATGGAATGCTCTGCCCCAGAAGGCAGTGGAGGCCAAGTCTCTGGATACTTTCAAGAAAGAGATGGATAGAGCTCTTACAGATAATGGAATCAAGGGTTACGGGGATAAGGTAGAAACAGGATACTGATTGTGGATGATCAGCCATGATCATAATGAATGGTGGTGCTGGCTCGAAGGGCCGAATGGCCTACTCCTGCACCTATTGTCTATTGTCTATTGACTCATGCTAAACCTGAGAGTTTGTCAAACTTTACAGTTTGTACATGAATTACAATTAATTTTATGCAACTCATGTGGCTTTTTAAATACAGACAAAGCTGAACAATTAATAAATACATTTAAATAATTATAGATGTTCTCAGGAAGCTAAAATGGAAAATGAAATGTCTAGATACATAGATGATTAAAATGTCAAAGAGGTACAGACAGTCATCAAAAAGCTAACGTAGAGCAGGTCTTTCCATTAGAAGAATAGAATGACTGAATCAAACAAAGTAGAAAAGTCTGAAACTGCATCCGCAATGAGTGGTGCGCAGGTTTACTGAGCCAAGGAAGCAGCAATGATATTAGTGGGGGGAGGAGGGGGAGTGGGGGGAAGAGTTGGGGGGGGGGAGTGGGATGGGGAGGGGGGAGTGGGGGGATGAGGGGTAGGGGAAGAGTGAGCAGATGGGGGGAGAGTGGGGGGATGAGGGGTAGGGATAGGGATAGGGGAAGAGAGGGCAGATGGGAGGAGTAGGGGTGGGGATTGAGGAGCAGGGCATGGGAAGGGGGGAAGGGGAGGAGGGGGAAACCTGGGGATGGGGAAAAGGAAAGGGTGAAAATTGGGGAACGGTTAGAGACAGGAGAGCCACCGGACATGATCTATTTGGATTTCCAAAAGGCCTTTGATAAGGTGCCACACAGGAGGCTCCTAAATAAGATAAGACCCATGGCATAAGGACTATGGATACAGGATTGGTTGACAGGGAGTAAACAGCCCATGGGGATGAAGGCGTCTTTTTCAGGATGGCAGCTGGTGACTAGTGAGTTCTGCAGCAGGCTATGGGACCACAACTATTCACATTATACAGTAACAATCCGGATAAAGGAACTGAATGTACTGTTGCTAAGTTTCCGGATGACACAAAAAATAGGTGGAAGAACAACTAACGTCAAGGAAGTGGGGAGGCTGCAGGAGGACTTAGGACAGAGTGGGCAAAGAAGTGGCAGGTGGAATACAATGTGGGGAAGTGTGACGTTATGTGCTTTAGCAGGAAAAATAGAGGCAGAGACTATATTTTCTAAATGGGGAAAGGCTTCAGAAACCTGAAGCACAAAGGGACTTGCAAGTCCTAGTTCAGGATTCTCTTAAAGTTAACATGTAGGCTCAGTTAGCAGATAGGAAAGTAAATGCAATATTCATATACATTTCAACAGGGCTAGGATACAAGGGCAGAGATGTTAAATTACAACATTTAAAGAACACCTGGATGGATATATGAGCAGGAATGGTTTACAGGAGTATGGTCCAAATGCTGGCAAATGGGACTATTAGGATAACAAGCGTGGGGCTGGATGAACACAGCAGGTCAAGCAGCATCATAGGAGCAGGATATCTGGTCGGCACAGATGAGTCGGACAGAAGGGTCTGTATCTGCGCTGTACATCTCCATGACTCTATGTAATGCTGAGGCTGTACAAGACTCTGGTCAGACCACATTTGGAATATTGTGAGCAGTTCAGGGGAGGCGATGGCCTAGTGGTATTATTGCTGGACTGTTAATCCAGAGACCCAGGTAACATCCTGGGGACCCAGGTTTGAATCCTGCCACAGCAGATGGTGAATTTGAATTCAATAAATATCTGGAATTAAGAATCTAATGATGATCGTGAACCCATTGTGGAATGTTGGAAAAACCCATCTGGTTCACTAATATCCTTTAGGGAAGAAAACTGCCATCCTTACCTGGTGTGGCCTACATGTGACACCAGACCACAGCAACGTGGCTGACTCTTAACTGCCCTCTGGGCAATAAGTGCTGGCCAAGCCAGTGATGCCCTCATCCTGTAGGTGAATAAAGAAATAAGTCTTGGGCCCCATACCTACACAAGTGTGTGCTGGCATTGGAAAAGTCCAGTGGAGGTTTACAAGAATAATAAACAAATAAACCAAAGAACTGCAGACGCTGGAAATCAGAAATAAAATCAGAAATTGCCAAAAAAAACACAGCACATCTGGCAGCATCAGTGGAGAGAAAGCAGAGTTAACATCTTTAGAGTTCCGAAGAAAGATTGCTGGACCTGAAACATTTACACTGCTTTCTCTCCATTGATACTGCCAAACCCTGCTGAGTTTTTCCAGCAATTTCTGATTTGGTTCTAAAGAATAATCTTAAGGGTGAAGGTTTTGTCATGTGATGAGTGCTTGAGGACACTGAGTCTGTACTGGATGGAATTTAGAAGAATGAGGAGATTGACCTGATTGAAGTTTACAGAATACTGAGAAGCCTGGATGGAGTGGATTTGGAGAACAGGTTTCTATTAGTAGAAAATACTAAGAACTAAGGGCACAGCCTCAGGGTGAAAGGGTGACCCTTTAGAACTGGGATATGAGGGAATTTCTTCAGTTAAAGGGTGGTGAATCTGTGGATCACATCGTTGCAGAAGCCTGTGGAGGCCAAGTCATTAAGTATATTTAAGATAGAGATGGATAGCATCTTGATTAATAAGGGGATCAAGGGTCACATGGAGAAGGCAGGAAAATAGGGTTGAGAAACATATCAGCCACGATCGAAAGGTGGAGCAGATTCGATGGGCTGAACGGCCATTTACTTCAACGGTAATTGAAGGTAAATGACGTCTAGAACATAGAACTGTATTCCATAAGTGACAGGAGCACAATTAGGCCGTTCAGCCCATCAAGTCTTAGTCTTGTGGCGCGGAGATCCCCCTGCTTTCTGTAATCCCCAGGTCCCCAGGCCCGAGCCGGTCCTCACCCACCTCCCTGGCGTTCTCCTGGCCAACCAGTCCGGCGGCCGACACCTTGGCCTGGCCGTTCTCATCTAAGCCGAGCCCCTTCACATGGCTGTGGCTGGCGATCCGCTGGGTCTTGGTGGTGCTCTTGACTTCCTCGATTTTCATGGTGAACTGTCAGTGTACGGCCCTGGCACAGGCCTCGGCGCGTGTTACCAAGAGGCGATAGGGAACACCGCTCTACCGAACTCGACGGCGCGGAGCAACGCCCACCCCTTCAGCGATTGGATACGAGGCACGCTAATCAGACAATTGCCTCATACTACTGGTCAACAGGCCATCCATCATTGCAACACCGAATCAGCGGGCTCAGTGGGCGGCAACTTCCTCTCCGTCGTTAAGGGGCGGGCCCCCCGCTGCCGCCGGCGCGCGGTTCCTGTCGAGCTATTGGCTGTCCTTTGGGCATTCCCAATCCCGATTGGATACCATATCTGTCAATCACAAGGTCATCGGCCTGAAGTACATGAGATAACAAGGTGTGGAGCTGGATGAACACAGCAGGCCAAGCAGCGTCAGAGGGGCAGGAAAGCTTGATGTTTCGGGCCTAGACCCTTGTTGCCATTAGTTCACTTAGTGTTCAAACTTTACTGAACATGTTTTGAATTTAAACTGTAAAATGAAGTCTTTTTTAAAAAAGACAATCATTATTTCTATGTTAGAGGAAGAACTTTTTACCCAGATATTTTGAAATTCACATTTCTAATTATAAGATTTTTCACCTGAGTACAATTTTAAATGATGCTTTTAGATAATATTTAAACATTTCTTTAAGTTTTAACAAGCTAGGATGTAAATGTAACTATTTAAAATATCACTTAGATTCTATTACATTATCAATGCAGCTCTTGAGGGTGGTGTAAGTTTCAGTTAATGATTAGGCAATTGAAGGAAATTAACTTATTTTTACATGGATACAGTGGGGTTTTATTGTCTGTCCTTCAGCGAGCATAGACATGATGCCAAATGTATCCTTCTGATCTTCAGGGGACATCTGTGCAAAGTGAAACTTTGAAGTGTGACTATGCTTTGCAGAAGCAGATTGGAAATGTGCCTGCTGTTATAAAAGTATTCAATGATAACACTCACTGTGGAATGTAGTTCTGAAGAATGGCAAATCCCATAGAGCTAGTCCTAGTGGGCTGTATAGCCTGTTTCTGTGTCGTAAATCCGTACAAAATCCTCATTTCTATATGCAGACGCAAAGTTCCAGAAATAAATAACAATGTTGAGGATAAGCAGTGGGTTGGGTCAGTAGTCAATCTTTGAGAATGGGTGTTAATATATTTGGTTTGAATACTGATCTGTATATTTGCAACATTTTCCTGTTTTAATTTTGAATTTGTTGTTGTTTATTGGATTTGTATAATACCTGTATTTTAGGATTTAAGTTATGAGGCATGATTATACACATTTAAGAGGTTAAAGGGTGATCTGATTGAAGCCTTCAAGATATTAACAGGAAAAGACAGGGTAGGTAAGGCTAAGGAAATTTGGCATGACCATAATGGCTGTTACCAATTTTTATCGATGCACCATAAAAAGCATCCCATCTGGATGCATCACAGTTTGGTATGTCAATTGCTTTGCCCAAGACCGCAAGAAACTACAAGGAGTTCTGAATGCAACCCTGTCCATCATGGAAACTAGCATTCCTTCCATTAACTCTGTCTATACTTCTTGCTGGCTTGGGAAAGCAGCTAACATGATCAAAGACCTCTTCTAGCTCTATTATAATCTCTTCCACCCTCTTCCATTTGGCAAAATATACAAAAGTTTGAAAACACATATCAACCAGATTTAAGAACAGCTTCTTCCGTGATGTTATCAGACATATGAATGGACCTCCCATATATCAGAGTTGACCTTTCTCTGCTTCTTCTCTGTAGCTGTAATACTATATTCTGCATTCTGTTCTATTACCCTGATGTACTTATACAAGGTATGATTTGTCTGGTTAGCATACTGTATGTCAATACATGTGACAATAATAAGTCAAATCAACATATAAAGATAAACTATTTCCACTGATTGGGGATTCTAGAACTAGGGGTATAATCTGAGAATTAGGGTCAGACCATTCAGGAGAGATGTTAGGAAGCACTTCTGCACACAACGGGTGGTAGAGGTTTGGAATTCTCTTCCATAAATGATATTTGATACTTGATCAATTATTAGTTTTAAATCTGGGATTGATCAATTTTTGTTAAGCAAAGTTATTAAGGGACATGGGCCAAAGGCAGGCGTATCGAGTTAAACCACAAATCAACCATGGTCTTATCAAACATCAGATCAAGCTTGAGGGGTTCATATGACTGTCCAGGATGCCCAGTCCTATGGAGGGACCTTCCCATGAGGAGCTCGAACAGTTCATCCACTTCACCAACACCTTCCACCCCAACCTGAAGTTCACCTGGACCATCTCTGATACCTCTCTCTCCTTCCTGGACCTCTCTGTTTCCATCTCTGGCAACCACCTGGAAACCGATATCCATTTCAAGCCCACCGACTCCCACAGCTACCTAGAATACACCTCCTCCCACCCACCTTCCTGCAAAAATGGCACCCCCCATTCCCAATTCCTTCACCTTAGCCGCAAAAAAGCATTTCTGAAGAAGGGTCTAGGCCCGAAACATCGGCCTTCCTGCTCCTCTGATGCTGCCTGGCCTGCTATGTTCATCCAGTTCTACACCTTGGTATTTCAAAAAGGCTTCCTGATTTCAGTCCTAAATGGCCCAGCTCAGAATTTAAATTATGGCTTCTTGTTCTTGATTTTCCATACGGAATTATATCACAGATCCACCTTATTGAATCTTATTAAAATGTTAAACATCTCTATCTGATCATTCTTCAATCTTATTCACCCAGGGAAAGGCAAACCAAGTTCATATAACCTCTGAAAATTAAACCCTTTTGTAGCAAACACAGAAGTTGCTGGAAAAGCTCAGCAGGTCTGACAGCATCATTGAAGAAAATGTTCTGATGTTCACAAAAACCCTTTTGTCAGCCTGGCATCATTGGATGTTCCTGGATGGTATTGACTGTGATCGTAAAATTATGAAGAAGGGTAATAATGGGCTCGAAACGCTAAAGCTGATTCTCTCTCCACAGATGCTGCCAGATGTCTTGAGTTTATCCAGCACTTTCTGTTTTTGTTTCAGATTTACAGCTTTCATTTAGTGGTTGTCATTGTTCACGCTGAGTGTGGACTGTAATGCGGAACTCTTGGTTCCTCCCTCATGGGAGGTGGAGCTGGGGGAAGGTGGATAGCGGGCGCACAGCGGAAGGTCCGTCGGGTTTGACCGGCCCCCACCAACCAACTGACTTCCGGTTTTTGGTAACCATGGCGGCGGCCGCAGCCTCAGAGACCCTGAATTTTAACGTAGGGGTGCTGGGTCACGTCGACAGCGGGAAGACGTCGCTGGCTCGGGCCTTGAGCACCACAGCCTCCACCGCCGCCTTCGACAAGAATCCCCAAAGCCGGGAGAGGGGCATCACCTTGGATCTGGGCTTCTCTTCCTTCTGCCTACCCGTCCCGGAACACCTCAAGCCGCATGGAGATTACACCATGCTCCAGGTGACACTGGTGGACTGCCCTGGACACGCTTCCCTCATTAGGACCATCATTGGAGGTACGTCTTTTTGTTTATGTGGGAATAGATAATATTCCGTGGTTCTCTCTCTTCCACCTCACCCCCTCACCCTTTGCAAAAGGAAAACCTCTTGCATTGATGTTGCGCCTGTCACTGGATTGTGCATCTTTACTATTCTTTGCCACAGAAGGTTGCGGATGCTCCATCTTTGAACAGCTGTGTCTTCCCCCAAGGCCCGTTCCCCATCTACCTACAAGGCAAAAGACGTGAGTGTGACGGAATACTCTCTATTTACGTGAATTTGTCCGTCTTTAGGAACACTCAAGAAGCTCAGCAGCATCCAGGACAAGGCAGCCCTACTCAGTTGGCTCCCCATCCACAGCCGTCTACATGCAGTCCCTCGACCAACAACGGTCAGAAGCAATAATGTGTACTGTCCTCAAGATACACTGCAGTAATTCACCAAGGCTCATTAAACAGTACCTCCCAAGTCGTTTACCATTTAGAAGAACATGGGCGGCAGATACATGGGAACACTACCACCTGCAAGTTCCCATTCCCAGCTACTACTCATCTGACCTGGAAATACTGCGCCATTCCTTCAATGTTGCTGGCTCAAAATCATGGAACTACCTTCCTAACAACAATCTGGATGTCCTACAAACTGCAGCAGCTCAAGAAGGCAGCTCATCAGCATCTTTTCCAGGACAGTTATGGGCAGGCAATGAATCTTGGCCCATGACCTTGAATGAAGAAAGAAGTGTTATGATTAGGACAGACAGATTTTGGTGGTCTAGAAGTTTAGGAATATGGGGCATGGGTAAAAAGTGGAATTGGAGATCAGCAATGATCTTATGGAAAGGGAGAGCAGACTGGATTGGTCTACCCCTGCTCCTTTTTAAAAAAATATTCTTGACCTCTGATCATTGCAACACAGTTGATTTCAAAAAAACGTACCTTAGAAGTCTGATTGTTTTCTAATTAACCTACTCAGAGATATTATTACAACCTCTGGAGCAGGTGGGACTTGAACCTGGGCCTCCTGGCTGAAGGGTTAGGGACACTACCACAGTGCCACAAAAGCTCTCTGGTTCCTCTTCTTCTTTCTCGTTTTGTTTATGTATCTGGAAGTGTTATCTCTCACAACTGAATTTTCCCACCATCGAATCTGTGGTATTTTTCATCTGTTAACCACCACCAGTAAATCACCCGTGTTTCCAATCTTTCAGTTTACGTGCAGAGCCCATTACGGGAAATCCAATAACACCAAAGGTGAGGGAGAGGCCGGGCAGAGGGCTGAATCAAAATGGACTGATTCATAACCTATTGCAAGAAATTTGACAGCCAATTTGTGCACAGTGAGTTCCTACAAACGGCTGTGTGATAATGGCCACTTGATCTGTTTTCGTGAAGTTGAGTGAGGGCTAAGTTTTGCTCAGGAGACTGCAAATACCTCCCTTATTTTTCCTTACGTAGTGGCTTTTGGATCTTATGTCCAAGTTAGAGTTTGGCTGAGGGCTTGTTTTATGTCTCTTTGAAACTTCACTTGCAACAAAGTTGACAACAGCAAAGTCAAAGTCTGATTCTTTTTCTAGATATGCACCTCCGACCGTACCTTGTCTTCTGATTCACTGCACAGGAGAAACCACTATATGTATTGGGTGTGAAACTTTGAAAGATCCTTGAAACACAACCTTTTGACTCAGCAGGGAGAGTGCTATCCTTTGATCCAAAACTGATGCTGCAGTGACACTTGAAGTTATGAGATTAGTTTGTACATTGATTTCAAAGAGCCAAGATTGGCATAACAGGCTGAATGCTGAAAGTTTCAAGTTGTCTGCTTCAGCCTCTCCCTGTAACAAAGCATTTTATCTTCCAGCTAACTTCCACATAGAGAACATTTTCCTCACTCTTTCTGACAACTCTGGACAGAAACCTGAGCATTGCCAATAATAAGAACAAGGCTCATCTAGTTTGCCTCCTTTTATTTTAATAGTTGCATGTCATTTTCAGCTGGATGTCAGGCTGAAGATAGTTTACTTTTCTCCCTAGTGGTATTGTCACTGGACATGTAATTCAGACGCCCAGGTTAATGCTCAATGAGGGCTGCTGTGACACAGTGTGGTCTCCCTGAGTTAGAAGGTCTGGGTTCAAGTCCCATCTTCTCCAGAGGTGTGTCATAACACACCTGAACTGGTGGGTTTAAAAAAGGCTCCTTCTCCATTCCTCTGCTGTCTCTTTAGTTAACCTGCTAGTTCAGTTTCTGACACATCTCAGGTGTAAGTGGGCCTCAAATCTGGACTTTCTGGCCCAGAGGTAAGAACACTACCACTGCATAACAGAACCCAGAAATGTTGAGAAGGGCAGTTTAGCAGGATTCAAAGCTATGGGGTGACCCCATAAAGTTTTAGTCATTTTAATCTATCTTTTTGGACATGCTTTGACACATAATTATAGGAATAAATCTTTCTCTCACTTAGTTTGCCAAGGACTTCGAATTTTAAGCTGATCAGCCCTCATAGTGAAATTTTTTTTTAGTTGTGGGAATAGTAAATATATACTCTTCAAGTAGCAACATCAGAAACAGTTCCTATGAATATTATGATATTGCTATTGATGGAGCCTGCTGTGTCCAAGTTGGTTGCCATGCTTGCATTACAGCAGACTCTGTATTTGAAGGTGCTTTATTGGCTGAAAAGCATCTTGAGGTTGTGAAATGATTAATGCACAGTTTTCATTCTTTTTCTTTTGTTTCTCTCTCTGCTATGCCCCCAAATAATTTTAAAAACCATTTCTTTCCTTTACTGCAGTCAGTTGTAGAGATCAAGCTATTAGCTACCTCAGTAGACTTTTTCACTGTGGGAAATATTACGGACCTGACTGATCTTGTCTCCAGCTACCATACAAATGCATTTCAGCAATAGTTACTCGATAGTGATTAGAAGCAGAGTCCTTTTCTGTTAATTCTGGCCTTGTAACTTTTTTTACTTTGACAGAGTCCTGTGAGTGTGGTGTGTTTTTGGAGATTCTTGAAATTCCTGACTGCTCTTCTTATTTTGTCTGTGTGCATACCTCTTCTGCATCTTTTTTGTAAAATTAATTCTATTTATCCAAATTTGGGGTAAATAATATCCCCAGTACTGACAGTAGTTGGACCAAAATGGCATGTTTTCATATTATGTTCTCTGTGTCAAAGAGCACTTAACAAGTGAGAGGAACATGTGTACGAGAGAGGAATGGAAAGGTATGTAAATCAGGTGAGAGAAGGCATGAAGTGCAAATATTGACATGGATCAGTGGACTGAATGGCTTGTGTCTGTGCTGTAAACATTCAATGAACTCTGGCCCTGCCCTTACACAAAGGCAAAGTTTGGCCCCTTACTCAGAGTGATATGTGATAAATGCTGTCAACAATACTTTGATCACATAGTTGAATGGACTAGTTATGACAGTAAGATAAAGAAGAATGCATTACACCCCCAAGACGAGCTTTCTGAATTTTGAGAAGTTTGAAATATCCACGTATGTAGATTGTAAACATTTTCCGATTGTTCATCCTATATCAAAGTGCCAAAAAATGGAAGCAGTCATTTTCTGAGATTCTTTTTCCCTTGTCTTTCTGCGTGACAGCATGCAAGTATTTTCCAGTTTGCAAACTGTTTGTACCAAATAGTATGTAAACACTTACTTCAGAAGTTTTCTGATCAACCTGTTCAGCATTGTTATTGCTGTATACACTTTTGGAGTACATGAAACAGGCATCCTGGCTTAGAGATAGGCACAGTACCACTCTGCCACAATATCTCCCACATTCACTGTAAGAAAGACTACTTTCTAATCAGAGGTAGTAGGAACTGCTGATGCTGGAGAATCTGAGATAACAAGCTGTAGAGCTGGATGAATACAGCAGGCCAAGCAACATCAGAGGAGCAGGAAAGCTGATGTTTTGGGTCTGCACCCTTTTTCAGAAATGGAGGAGGGGAAGGGGATTCTGAAATAAATAGAGACAGAGGAGGAGGTGGATGGAAGATGGATAAAAGAGCAGATAGGTGGAGAGGAGACCGACAGGTCAAAGAGGCGAGGATGGAGCCAGTAATGGTGTGTGTAGGTGGGGAGTTAGGATGGGGGTTGTTCAGTCCAGGGAAGACGGACAGGTCAAGGAGGCAGGATGAGGCTGGTAGGTAGGAGGCGGGGTGGAGCTTGAGGTGGGAGGAGTGGATAGGTGGGAGAAAGGATGGACAAGTTAGGGAGGCGGGGATGAGCTGGGCTGGTTTTGGGATACGGTAGGGGAAGGGGCGATTTTGAAGCTTGTGAAGTCCACATTGATACCATTGGGCTGCAGGGTTCCTAAGTGAAAAATGAGGTGCTGTTCCTGCAACTTTTGGGTGGCATCGTTGTGGCAGTGGAGGAGGCCCAGGATGGACATGTCGTCCAAGGAGTGGGAGGGGGAGTTGAAGTGGTTTGCGACTGGGAGGTGCAATCGTTTGTTGCGAACTGAGCGTAGATGTTCCACAAAGCGGTTCCCAAGCGTCCGCTTGGTTTCCCCGATGTAGAGGAGGCCACATTGGGAACAGCGGATACAGTATACCACATGAGCAGATGTGCAGGTGAACATTCTAATCAACCTGTTAAGAGATGTTATTACACCCCTCTGGAGCAGGTGGAACTTGAACCTGGGCATCTTGGCGCAAAGGTAGGGATACTACCACTGCACCTCAAGATCCCTCGCTCACTGCAAAATGTATAATTCACTTACTGTACCTAAGTACAGATTTACAGCACAGCCCACTCCAGTACAACAAGTATGCTGTCTTTCAGAGGAGGTGTTAAACTAAACCCTGTTTGCTCCTCTCAGGTTTCTACTTCTGGATAAATTAGGACAAATGATCCCATGGCACTATTTGAAAGAGCTTGGGGGAATTATCCCTCTTGTCCAGACCAGTGCTTATCCTACAATCAGTTTTGAAGAAAAAAGCAGATTACTTGGTCATTTGGTTATTGTCACATTGCTGTTTCTGCGAACTTGCTGTGTGCACGGTGGGTGTTGTATTTTGTATGTTACAAGTGCTTACATGGCCAAAGTACTTCTTTGACTGGAGGATGTTTTGACAACTGTGATGGTTGTGATAAGAACTTAATAAATGTAATCTCGTGACGAAAGTTTATCACATTATTGTTTGGAAATTTGGACTCTGAAGTAGAGGTATTTTGGTTTTCAGTAGGCTGCAAAGGTTTCTTTCTTAAGGAAGGGTCAGGAAGCCATTTGGAGCAATGGGCCAAGACAGGCTTCCCAGGAAATCATGTGATGTGAGGTAAATGACTTAAGCTACCTGGTGAGATAATCATTATTTAAGTGCAGATGGTGGTTCAGAAGTAAAGTTCTATACCAGTAGATGTGCCCTTCAGTAGCTTAAAAATAGTCAGAATCTTAAATTTCTTTATTCAAATTCATTGGGAAAAATAGGTGAATTAGCCTGAATGGCTGTATATCTTGCGAACAGACAGTTGCAAAGAGAATCCCATCTGGTGAATGTGCAGAAAGTCAGCAAAAGGAAGCATCTGCCACCTCATCAATTCAGGAAGGAATTTTATAGTGAAGGTAGAAGGGATGCTTCACTGGGGTTGATAACTATTAAGGATATTGCTGGGAAAACGGGATGAATCTTTGTTTTCACTAATTATAGGTTCTTTATAAATAACCTTTCTATACATAAAAAGAGAGTAGTCTTGTTTTCTTTTGTGTAATAAACTTTTGTTAAAAGTACATTGGCAACAAAACAGTAAAAATGCAACTTGGGATGTATCATATCTGGTTTCGTGCTGGAGCCTGACTTGATCAGCATGACCATGAGTTGGGATTGTAACATGGTGGGGGCTCTTGTCAGGATAAGAATTTGTTGAATTTAAGAAGGGCCTTTTGAATCTTTAGGGATACCAGTAAGTGAAGGTCCTGGGCATCAAAATGTTCTGTAATCAAATTCATGACATACATTGGGATTTCACAATAATTTTGATTGTTGTTAAGATCTTTCTGGGAGTAGAAAATATAACGGTGCATCATTAGAAATCTCCAAAGATACACTGTGTAAGTTAGTGGACTTTTAATGTTATACAGTGCCTTTATAGATATAGCCATGAATGTGTAAGCCAGTTTGTCTGAAGAACAGTTTGCAGTGGATGCAATTGTTAAAGCAATAGTCAATGCTCGTAAGCTTGTGTCTGAAATTTGTCAATTAAACTTTAGGATAAAAATGGAAGAAGACTAATCAGACATTTTAGAATTTACAAAGAAGAAAGAAATGCAGTGGGATCACTGGCTTTGACCATTGAATCTAGAGAACAGTTTTAGAATGAGAGGACAATCATGATAATGGAAGAATTCTGACATTGTACTCTGATGACACTTGAGTGTTATTCAGATGAGCATCAAGTATCAAAACTTTGAGAGTCATCAGTTCTCAATGACAGCTATGAAATCACTTAATTACATTCAAAGAAACTTCATACAGGGAATTAAGGAAATTAGAAGAATAGAAAATCTGGGCATGGAAAAGGTATCCATTTTAGGGAACAAACTGAACAATACTAAAAGAATAAAGGAGAAAGACGAGAACCTATCAGCAATGGTAGGAACATAACATAATTACTGTGATAAAACTGGACATAGTAAAGCCAATTGCTGCAAACTAAATGGGAGACCTATTGCAGCCATTGACACCCTTAAAGAATGCTTTGAAAATGATACATTAGGAAAGGAAATGGGTAATTTTTAAAAAATTCATTCACTGGATGAGGGCATTGCTGGCATGGCCAGCATTTATTGCCCATCCCTAATTGCTCAATGGGCAGCAATGAGTCAACCACATTGCTGTGGGTCTGGAGTCACATATAGACCGAACCAGGTAAGGATGGCAGCTTCCTTCCCTTTAAGTTCATTAGTGAACCAGATGGGTTTTTCCGACAATCGGCATTGAATTCATGGTCATCATTAGACTCTTAACTGCAGAATTAAGGATTCCACCATCTACTGTGGCGGGATTCAAACCCAGGTCTCCAGAACTTTACCTGGGTCCCTGGATTAATGGTCCAGCAATAATACCACTAGGCCATCACGTCCCCTTGTAGCAATTGTACAAGTGCCACTTGTTCCTCAGAACCTACTAAGAAGTGGGAGAAAGATCAGGATTATAGATCAAGAAAGTCAGACTGTTCGAGGTTCTGATCATTTTATTTAAAATAAAGAAGAATTTCTGTATGTTTCTAATCAAGGAGGTAAACTGATAAAAAGATTGATAGACACTGGAGTAAGTCAGTCGCTGATGCTGACTCTTTAGCCCTTTGTCAAGACAAATGTATCATGAAGGAAAATAAATATTTGGAAGCATACATGGAAGTTACAAATTGTCCCACAAGTATGTCAATGTAAATGGAGAAGTTACAATTGGAGTTATGCTACAATTCCCAATCGGAGGAATTGATTTTATCTTGGGGAATAAACTGGATGATTAAAAATAATGACCTCACCAAAGATTTTGGAACAACCTGAATTGTTTTGTATCAGACATAAAAGGTACCGCAGATGCTGGAGAATCCGAGACAACAAGCATGGGGCTGGATGAACACAGCAGGTCAAGCAGCATCACAGGAGCAGGAAAACCCGACGTTTCGGGCCTAAACCCTTCATCAGAAATGGGGGAGGGGAAGAGGGTTCTGAAATAAATAGGGAGAGAGGGGGAGGCGGATAGAGGAGAGGATAGGTGGAGAGGAGGCAGACAAGTCGAAGAGGCGGGGATGGAGCCAGTAAAGGTGAGTGTAGGTAGGGGGGTAGGGAGGAGATAGGTCAGTCCAGGGAGGATGGACAGGTCAAGGGGGCGGGATGATGTTAGTAGATAGGAGATGGGGGTG
>JAHRHZ010000064.1:2637856-2673963 GCA_024137785.1 Ginglymostoma cirratum | reverse complement strand
CGACTGGGAGGTGCAGTTGTTTGTTGCGAACTGAGCGCAGGTGTTCTGCAAAGCGGTCCCCAAGCCTCCGCTTGGTTTCCCCGATGTAGAGGAAGCCACAACGGGTACAGCGGATGCAGTATACCACATTGGCAGATCCCGCCCCCTTGACCTGTCCGTCCTCCCTGGACTGACCTATCTCCTCCCTACCCCCCTACCTACACTCACCTTTACTGGCTCCATCCCCGCCTCTTCGACTTGTCTGCCTCCTCTCCACCTATCCTCTCCTCTATCCATCCTCTATCTGCCTCCCCCTCTCTCCCTATTTATTTCAGAACCCTCTTCCCCTCCCCCATTTCTGATGAAGGGTTTAGGCCCGAAACGTCGGGTTTTCCTGCTCCTGTGATGCTGCTTGGCCTGCTGTGTTCATCCAGCCCCATGCTTGTTGTCTGAATTGTTTTGTGACTTGATCTCTGGCTGATAGACGACTCCACTTCCTTAATCGTAGAATTAGTCAGGGCGATGACTTGGAAATGCAGTTATTAGATGCCATGTTTCAAAGTGTAAGAGAAAGGATGAAGGTTTAAAACAAACGAGGTTGACCTGTTAAGCCCATCTTCTTTGATAGAAAAGAAGGGAGGTGATGGCCTAGTGGCATTATCTCTAGGCTATTAATACAGAGACCTGAGTAATATTCTTCAATGGTGATGGTCAAATTTGAATTCAGTAAAAATCTGAAATTATGAGTCTAAGTATGGCCATGGAATCATTTTCAATTGTCAGAAAATCGCATCTGATTCACTAATGTCCTTTAAAGAAGGAAACTTGACCTGGCCTGCACGTGACTCTAGACACCCAGCAACATGAGTGACCCTTAACTGCCTTGGGGCAATTAGAGCTCAAAAATAAATGCTAACTTAGCCAGTGGCATCCACATCCCATGAATGAATTTAAAAATAAATTATACCGATGCTGCAGACAGATCTTGAATTGAGAGAACTGTATGAAACTGCCTGCTCAGAAATAAAATCAGAACCAGTTCTTGAGTTATTGTTTAAGAGACAGTGTTAATGAGGAAATGGAGACCATTTCAAATGCAAGCTGATGAGGAAGGAGTAGTCATCCCAATAGTACTTCAAGGCGAGTGTCACAGAATCACGGTATTGTAGCAGTGCAGAAGAATGCCATTTAGCCCATTGTGTATGCCCTGGCTCTCCGAGCAATTTGATTTAGTGCTAATCTCCTGCCTCTTCCTTGTAACCCTGCACATTGTTTGTATTTAAATAATCCCCCAATGCCCTCTTGAATGCCACAATCAAACCTGCCTTCACTACATGTTCTGGCATTGCATTGCTAACCGAAACCATTTGCTGAGTGACACAATTCTTTTCTTGCCTCACATTTGCTTCTTTTGCAAAGCACTTTAAGACTAAGACCTCTGGTTCTTGACCTGCATTGGATAGCTTGACTAGGGGCATGGCAAGTTTCTTTGTAACTGTACTGGAACAGCTTGGCCTTGACGTGGCAAGTTTTGGAGCACAAGTCTTCAGTACTATTGTTGGGATGTTGTCAGACCCCGTAGCTTTTGCAGTATCGAGTTCCTTCAGCTATTTCTTGATGTTATGTGGAATGAGTTGTATTGGCTGAAGATTGACATCTGTGATGCTGAGGGCGTTCGGAGGAGGCCATGATGGATCGTCCACTCAGCACTTCTGGCTGAAGATTGTGAATGCTTTAGCCTTGTCGTCTCCATTGATGTGTTAGACTCCCCTCTCCAAGAGAATGGTGATATTTGTAGAATGGTTGTTGAATTACCTGGACCTCTGTGTCAGTTGCTGCTGATGTTATTTGGCATGCAAGCTGGGGGTGTGTGTCAGGTCATGAGGTTGTAGAATACGTTGAAGTACAGTTCTGCAGCAGATGGTTCACCTTGCCTTCTGGTTGACCTGTCTTGAGCTTCTCGATCTGTTTGGAGTCTATCCCATTTAGCACAGTGCTAGCATGCAACCTGTCGGCGAGTACCTTTTAATGTAAACTTAGGGCTTTGTTTCCTTGAGGAGCTAGTCACACTTCCTGATACTGACATGTGCAGATGCATGAGGATGTGGTCAAATTTGTTTTTCCCGCTTATTAGTTACTTCACCATTTGCAGCTGACCCAATCAAAGCTATACCCTTTAGGACTTCGCCAGCTCAGTCAGAAATGGTGCCACCAAGCCACTCTTGGTAATCAACATTGAAATCCCTCATCCAGAAAACATTCCATGGCTTGCCACCCTCACCACTTCCTTGTGTTCAGTGTGGAATACTGGTTGGGAGGGTGCCCATCCGTAATTGTCCAAAGGGCGGTTAAGAGTCAACCACATTGCTGTCGGTTTGGAGTCACATACAGGCCTGACCGGATAAGGATGGCAGATTTCCTTCTCTGAATGATGTTAATGAACCAGATGGGTTTTTTCCTGTCAATCTGCAATAGTTTAATTGGCATCTTTAGACTCTTAGAATATTGAATTCAAATTCCACCATCCACCATGACGGGATCTGAATCTGAGTCCCTAGAATGTTACCTGGCTCTTTGGATGAATAGTCTAGTGATAATACAACTGGGCCATCGCCTACCTGCTAATATGTAGGATTACTTGCCCTTATTATCTATTGCTGTTTACGTCATGTTGCTGTCTGCAAATCAGCTCCTGTGTGTGATTGCATTATAAAATAGTTACAGTTCAAATGTATTTCATTAGCTGCAGAGCACTTTGACGTGCTCCGACGATATGAAGGACTTTATAAATGTCACCTCTTTGGATTTTCACAAAACATTCAACAGAGTTCTGTTTTCATGTAAATATTCCGATATTGCTCAAATCTGTATTGAAACTTGGAGAAATAAACCGTGTAGGGCAGTCAGTTAGTGTGGCTTGAGAATTGAGCAGTATCTGATAAACAAGCTCACGTATCTTGTATTGCACACCAGATGGCAGTAGCTGTTAGAGGATAGACAAACTTGCAGGAGTGGGGTAAATAATCCAGCGATAGTCCCTAACGTGCTTATCGTAATGAGTACAAAGGATACTCCCTTTAGACTATTATGTCTATACATGATAAAATTAGAAGTAGAGCAGCTCCTTATGGACGAAAATCTTTAAACGTCTTCTATCGTTTCAGGAACTGCACAAATGAATCGTTAATTAGAGTCTTGCGTATGGTGACTTGAATTTTTCTGTTTTTTTTCCCCTCTCTACTACTGGTGCCGGTAAACCTCCAATATCTGCCTGCGTGACTGTGCTTCTTCAATGAATCCAACCAGTGATTTGGCAGGATTTACAACAATGTGGAGGTGGGGGAGGCAACATAGCTATGCTTGATTTGTCTTTGCCTAACGATTTCTCTGTCTCAACAACAATATCGACTTGCATTTATACAGGGTAATCAACATAAAGAAATGTCCACAGGAATTCATACTTACAAAAAAAACAAAAAAAGTACACACTGTCAAAGATGGAGACGGATGACTATAGACTTGGTCAAAGACGTTTTAAGGAAGAGAAGGATACAACAAACATTTTTTGGGAGGAAATTCTAGATCTTAAGGTCCATTCGCTGGTCAGATGAAGGAAGTAACAGAACAAGTAACAGGCAGGGGTTGGAGGAAAGCACAGATTTCAAAGAATTATAAGGCTGGAGAAAGTTCAAGAGGTAGCCTAGGGCTCGGCAACTAGTGCACGCATACAGTGCAGGAATTATTACTGCACAGGAGTAAAAGTCTCAGACTATTACCCTCTTCCTCGCTGTGGAATGCTGTGTTTAATTGTATGGTGTAACCTGCCAGCCCTGTCAAAATCAACTAACTGAGTGCAGGCTGTGAATTGACTCCAGGACATTCCAGATCTGCATGGCTTGGTGCCACACCAGCGACTTATCTGCTAAGCCATCAGGAGCTGGCTACAGTTTTCCCTGAGGCTGAATACTTTAAAGATGGAGTCTCATAGTTTTCCTCCTTTCCGTGCGTCATCCATGGGCAGGAGGGCGGCCTGCTTCCAAAGCTTTATCAAAGTCATTCTGGACTCAGCCTCTGTGAGTGGAATCCAGGATGCCACTGTGTCTGATTCTCATTGCCTCGCTGTGGGGAAGGTCCTGATACCTGCTTAGTGGCTGAGTGTGTGAAACTCGATTGGGTAGTGCATTTAAATATATTGTTGCTGGCATTTGTTAAAGTATGATCAACATTTTTAGAGTTGTTATTGGGAAGCACAGGAATAAATGCTGCAGAAGGGTTTACTTTTAAATATTTGAATGTCTATTTATTATTGAAAAAAAATCAGACAGCCTTACAGTATAAAGGGAGCCTACTGTAATTAAACCTGTAAAAGAACAGCTGATTCTAATGAAAGCAGGCTGTAGGATCTTCCGACACACTTCCTCTTATTTCCTGTTGGATTTTTTCTCCCTCTGGTTGTTTCCTATTTATTTAATATTTCCCTTTTTATGTCTTACAATTTCCCTGAATGTGCATTTTATGTTTTGTTTTTACAGCGGTCTTCATGTGTCTGCTTTTTCTGATCCCTTTTGTTGGATTTAAAAGAATTCCTTTCCCACCCCCACCCTACTCCTGAGTTTCTTTCCTTGTGTTTTTTTTGCCTTGCCTTTTTAATTATTTTCTGTTTGTTGCTAATGTGCAATGCAGATGAAAATTGGATGCAACTGAACAAGTTCAAGAAAGGTCTGAGTCAGCAGTAGATTGCTGCCGGCTGATGATGTGTCCTTGGTCTACTGTGTCTTGTGGGTGAATTTTAACAGGCAGCCATTCAGAATAATCAGCTTTAAGACAAAGCAGGACTTTCTTTTCAAACACCTAACAGCGGAAAGCACAAGAAGAAACAGAACACGGATAGGGTTAGAAGCAGTAAGCTTGTGAAGCTGGGCAGCAATCAAGTGTAAAATGACAACTGGTTGACAAAATGGAAAGGAAGAAAAGGAAATAGAGCTAGAAGTAAAAGTCACTTGCACCTATTACATTTCAGTGATGCTGTTCATATAAGCCACAAGTTCATTTTCCTTCCCCTTTCCTGAAGATGCTCTTTGCTGGAATACAACCACTACAAGTGTTGGCAACCAAGTAGTTTAGTAGTTTAGTCAAAGTTTTCTTGTTCAGTGTCAAAGTCAGCCTCAGAGACCTATTTAACATCACAATTAAACCACACCCCATTCTCACCCAAAATCTGTAACATGACTCTTTCTATCGTGGACATCGAGAAGAATTTGCAATTTTCTTCTTTTGCCAAAGGTATTGCACTTTATTCTAATGCTTCCACCAGCTACCCAAAGAGAATTGTTAACTCCGTACAGACCAGAAAAACTGATTTCTCAAATTTTACTCGTGACAATACAGTGTTTTTGCCTGTTTAGTGTTGTTCAGCACAGCAGAATTATTTTGAGAAATGATAGTTCTTAATATTTCTTGTTATTCTACAGTGTGTGTTAATAATTATACTGAAAGTTCATGCTACTGTCATTTTCATAACTTCATTACCATAGTGTGCTGTACCATGACATGGAGGTTTCACCTCGAAAGAGGGACTTTGTGAAAGCTGTTGTGATGATGGGAAGTGTCTATCACTGATAGCCTGCCCTTTACAACACGGTAAGCTTAAGGGTGCAATCCGGAGATCTAACAGCTTCTCCTGGTTTGTCTGGATTGAGTGCACAACCTTATTTGTCTGGGTCATCCTCTAGATCATCCTGATCAAAGCTACCTTAGAAAGCAGTTGAAATCAAAGCAGAAAATGCTGGAGAATCTCACCAGATCTGGCAGCATCTGTGAAGAGAGAAACAGAATTAACATTTTGGGTCTGGTATTGCTCTTCTTTGCAACAGGAAGGACCGAGAACATGTTGGTTTTATGTTGTAGACAGAAGGAGAAGAGTAATGAGTGGAACAGATCGTAAGGGTACTCAGACTGATAGACAAAGACAGTTATAATGGTGGTAAAGGACAGAAAAGTAAGATGTTAGCTGTGATAAGGAGAAATCATGCTGAGAGCAAAACCAACTTGCCACAAGCACAATGTGGCTGGGGGAGGATAGGGGAATGTAAGAAAAATGGAGGATGCTGAAGTTGTGGAGTTCAGTTTTGAGTCCGCAAGGCTGTGCGTGCCTGAGCAGAAAATGAGATCTTATTCTTCTAGCTTGCATTGAATTTTGTTTTAGCAGTGTGGCAGGCCAAGAAAGAAAATTTTAGCACGAGGGGAAGGTGGTTTGTTAAAATTGCAAGCACTGGAAGTCAGGGCCATTCCTATGGACGGAGCAGAAGTGTTCTGCAAAGCAGTCGCCTAGTCTGCATTTGGTCTTTCTGGTGTGACGGAGACTGCATTTTTTTTCATTCACTCATAGGTTGTGGACATTGCTGGTGGCCAGCATTTATTGCCTGTTTCGAGATGTGTGCAGTGAATACAGTAGACTCAATTTAAAGAAGTACAGGTAAAATGCTGCTTTACCTAGCTGGTGTATTTTGGGCCCTTGGATGTTGAGGAGGGTGGAAGTCAATGGGTGATTGTGTAAGAGTGAGAAAGTGTCACAGAGGGAACTCCTTTATTCATTCACAGGATGAGGGTGTCGCTGGCTAGGCAGCATTCATTGCCCATCCCTAATTGCCCAGAGGGCAGCTCAGAGTCAACCACATTGCTGTGGGTCTGAAGTCACATTAAGGCCAGACCAGGTATAAAGATGGCAGTTTCCTTCCCTAAAGGGCACTCGTGAAGCAGATGGGTTTTTTTGACAATCGACAATGTTGTCATTAGATTCTTAATTCCAGATATTTATTGAATTCAAATTCCACCAACTGCCATGGCGGTCCCCAGACTGTTGTCTCTGGATTAACAGTCCAGCGATAATACCACTACACCATCGCCTCCCACTTGATTTATAAGCTTCTCATCAAATTTCATGTCTTTTTGTTACTGCTGGACTCTTACTGATTTCTGAATAGAATCTTTACAGAACATATATTGCAATTCAGCATTGGTGTTAGCGATTCTGTACCAGAATCTGGGGGATACTTACATGGTACCTGTGTGGACTGCTATAAGATGCAGGGCAGCAGCTCACCAAACTTTCTTTCATAGCAATTTCCGAACCCATTAACTTATTCATGTGGAAGGACAGTTGTATAGCAACACTGCCAGTTGCATGTTTCCGTTTAAGCCTTGCACCATCCTAATGTGAAATTACGTTGCCATTCCTTTACTGTTGTTGAGTCAAAATCCTAGAAACTCACTCACAGTACTGTGGTTTTCTTTTTGTTTATTCGTTCGCGATATGCAGACATCACTGGTTAGGTCAGCATATATTCCCCATCTCTAACTGCCCTTGAAAAGCTGGTGAACTGTGCCCATGTATTGCTCCGGTCCATGTGGTGTAGGTTTGCCCACAGAGCTGTTAGGAAGGGAGATAGACTGCAGTGGGACATGAAGATGCTATCATCACCACCATCATCTGAAATGGGCACCAAATGCTGGTCTTGCTAATGATGCTTGCATCACATGAAAGGATTAAAAGTTCTGGACTATAATAGCGTGAATAGATCCTCAGCTGTATTCTGGCCAATCTGAACCTCAACTCCATTTATCTGTCTTTTCTCCACATCTGTGGATAGCATTATCTAGTTACTGAAAACTGAACAATTATGGTATTGCAGTGAACAAAACTGGTTTAACCATCCACCACCAAATCTGACTGGACTATGTCAAACTCAGTTTTGTTTTTCTTTTTTCAGCTAAACCTCCCCTCTGTTTCTGTGCTATCTTGGGACAAAGGTTAATCCATTTACTCAATTACCTCCTTTAAACCCCACCCTGCATCCCATTCCGTCCATTTCCACCTCTTACAGCAAAATATGACAGGCTCATGGGTTTCTTCATGACCAGATCAACTGACAGCTTCTCCCTGTAGCTGACTTCTGTTATTCTCAATCAAAACTGTGGGTGGCACAGTGGCTCTGTGGTTGGCACTGCTGCCTCACAATGCCAGGGACCTGTTCGTATCAGGTGACTGTGTGGAGTTTGCATATTCCCCCTGTGTCTGCATGGGTTTCCTCTGGGTGCTCTGGTTTCCTCCCACAGTCCAAAGATGTGCGGGTTAGGTGGATTGACAATGTTAAATTGCCCATAGTGTCCAGGGATGTGTAGGTTAGGCAGAATAGCTATGGGAAATGCAGGGTTCTGGGGTGGGGGGTTGGTGTAGTGTTGTTGCTGGGGGATGGGTATTCTTCAGAGGTTTGGTGTGTAGACCCGATTGGTCGGATGGACTGCTTCTATACTGTAGGGAATCTATGAAAACAACTTCTCAAAAAGATGGGGAATTGGTCAACCTATTGAAAGTGGCTTTGGGTTAATCCTATTTATAAGCCCTCTTGGGGACGCATGTAGAAAAACCTGAGTGCCATGAAATCAATGTACTGCCAGTTGGAGCATAAATTGAACTGGAGCTCATGGCCTGTAGCCTTTTGGAATGTGTTACTGTAGAAATTAAAGTGTCCTGAAGGGTTATTGGACTGCATTAATCTTCTGGGAGGGGTGTAAACTAAAGATTCTGCCTTGTCAAGTGTGTGTTAAAAATTGCATGTCATTGTTAAAAAGGAGCAAGATGTTTTGCAACCACATGTGGCCTTCATACTTAAACAGATGGATTGCTCATTTGTCTCAGTGCTGTTGTAGCACATTGTGAACACAGAATATCTGCTTTATTTGTCTATATAATAGTCACTGCACTGCAAAATAATTAATTCTGAAAAGTCCTTTAAAATGTTTTGTTGTAATAGTGATCCACTTTCCTCTTGAAATCATGATGGAATAGTTTTTCATTCAAGAGACAGAAAGATCTATGTGTTTAGACATTCTGTGAGGTTTTTTCTGTTGCTTTAAGAATTTTCTGCGTTGTAAATTCAAGTTTTACAAAATACTTTATGAAATATTACCTGAACAATAGGCATTTTCAGCATTGAGCACATAATGTAACCATCCTATTTGTTATCGTATTTTCTGAAGCCTTGAAAACATGTTTGGTCACTGTGTCAGCAACATTGAATAATCCACCATTCAAACAGATTATGGTAAGTCGGTATTTTAACTCAATCTACATGCATTGGTTTGGTAATTCTTTATACCCTTGCCTAACAAAAGTGATTCTTTCTTTTCCTTTTTATTTTGAAGGAGTCAAGGAAACTTTTCTTCGAGATATACTTTACAAACTTTTTTGACTTAAAAGATCAAAATATTTCTTTTTGAAAATGTTCTTGGGGTGGGTGATATTGATAATGTCATTTACTCCCGTTCCTAATTGCTGCTTGTGTAGTGATCGTATTGGTGAGTGGCACTAAGGGTCAACTCCATACTAAAACCATATGTAAATATGATCAGGTAAAATGTGAAAATTCTTCTTTACCTAGGATGTCAACAAACTATTTGGGATTTTATGATGATTTGGCAGCTTTTGCATTGTGAAATGGTTATAGTACAGTACCAGCCTAGTAATCCAGAGATTGAGCTGTATTTCAGTCAATAGCAACTTGTCCAAAAAATATGTAACAGTTCACAAACATATTTCTCAGTGCTAATAAAAGAAGTATTTAACAATGGCTCACTTGTAAGTGCGCACATGTGTGTCATGCGTCCAAATATTTTTACAATAAGTAGGCAACTGCAGAGTGGTTTTCCAGCAACAACTGCACTTGGAGAAGGTCAGAAATCACACAACCAACAGGTTCATTTGAAAACACAAGCTGTTGGAGCCTCAGTCCTTCAGGTGTTAGTGAGAGAGGTAGTATGAGACACAGAACTTGAAAGTAAAAGATCAACGGGTCACACCACAAATGTGGTCTTGGATAATTAAGAACATCTATCGATGTCAACAGTGAAGGGAAATGGGGTGTTGGGCACCAAAGTACAAAAACACAGCTGTAAAGGGATGTTCATTGCTCCACTGGAGAATAAGGAGAAGGCTAGCTGAAATAAAAGCAGAAAGTGCTGGAGAAATTCAGCAGGTCTGGCAGTGCTTGTGGAGAAAGAAATAGTTGACACTTTGAGTCAAGTATGTCTCTTCTTCTGGACTGAAAGGAGCTGGAGAGAGAGAGGAGAAACAAGTGTCCTCTTCACATATGCTGCCAGCTCAGCTCCAGCACTTTTGATTTTTTTAATTTCAGATTTTCAATTTCTGCTGTATTTTGCTTTTAATTGAGTAGAACCTAACAGGACAGTCCTCGAAAATGAGAATGACAGCAAATCTGAATGTATTGTTGCCTCTGTGTGTTTGGTTGAAATGAGCACTGCCAGTCAGAGTTAGTTGTCTTTTCACTCAGTTGACAACATACCCAGGCGAACCACGATGTTTGGGATAAATTGTAATGCAGAATCTCCTGCAAGGTGACATTTAGTGCAATTTCTAATGATTATTCATCCCACACAATTTTAAATTAAGGTAAAGATGTCGGATCAGGTTTCTATTTTTTATGCGGAGCAGTAGCCGTGTAATCTGGATAAAGTCAGTAGGGGTATGTGAAACATATTTTTCACCTGAGTTAGGTCCTGATCTCAAACTGGCCAACTTTAGGTCAGCATTGCAAGATTCTGATGATTGATGAGTGTCCTTGAACCAGCAAAAATGCAGCTAGTTTGTTTAAATAACGCAGGAACTAGTCAGAGGTAACACAGTGTGGAGCTGGAGGAACAGAGCAGGCCAGGCAGCATCAGAGGAGCAGGAAAGTTGACATTTTGGGTCGGGACCCTTCTTCAGAAATGGGGGAGGGGGAAGGGAGCTCAGCAGTTCTTACTATCTCACAGGCACTAGTCAGTATGCTTGTTGACAGATTTAGTTAATGAATATTACGACCCCAAGCCTCCTCTAATTCTGAGATACTGTTGGTTATACTCAGCAATTTGAGAACCAGGGGAACCCATATAGGGATTTTTGATGACGTTAAGACGACTGGCAGAGGCATGTGACTTTGGTTTAACCTTTATGTGATACTGAGAGTTTGGTATGTGGGATTAATGCTGTAACTCTGCAAAAGCGCCTACTAGCTGAAGCCCAACTGGATTTCAAACAGGCACCACAACTGGCTTTATCATTGTAAAATGCGGCAAGTTGCAGTGTATTCCAATGGAAGTGGACACCCTCGCCAGGCTGACTGAAATTGGGAAACACCACTTGAGTGAAGGCAATTACATAACCAGGCTTAAGAAATATCCTGAATACAGGCACTTGAGGTCGACCCACAGCAAAACCCCAAAACAAAGCCAAGCCTCGGCCAAACAGTTAAAATTTTCTTCAGGATCTGGCCGACAAGCCACTGTAGTTGCTGCGGGTATGAGGACTCAGGAAAGCAAAAGAGTCCCACTAGGCCTAAATGAAGTAAGGGAACTCATAGGCTGGTATCCAGGAGAGTATACATCCTGGAAAGTTCACCTACATCTGGTTTGGAAATCAGAAGCAATCAAAATAAACGTCTGGTTAAATGGTCACCCAGTTCTAATGGAGGTCGTACTGGCACGGCCATTTCAGTGATTGTAGAACCAGGCTTTAACAAAATTGGCACTGAACTCCAACCCTTAAGCTTGCGCAAGACCTTGGCTAGACTGATAACCTATACTGGGGAACCCTTATGGATTAAGAGTACAACTTCAGTTCTGTTCTCTGGAGAAGCAGCTGGTTCAGTTACCACTGATTGTAGTAAAAGGCTCAGGCCCAAGTTTGCTGGGGCGAAATAGGATGAGAAAGATCCACCTAGATTGGCTGAAAATTTTTTGATCGGAAATTGGCCGCCTGAGTGAAGTCCTAATTTAGTACCCGGAAATTTTGCAGGAAGCTGTAGGGCCTGTCAAAGGAATCAAGGCCACCTTGCATGTTGACCAGGAAGCAATTCCACGATTCTGCAAGGCCCACCCAGTACCATACAGGCAAAAGTAGAGGCAGAAATCAGAAGGCTGGAAAGCACAGAAGTCATCAAACCAGTCCATTTTGTGGAATGGGCAGCATTGATGGAACTGATTGTGAAGCCTGACAGGTTGATTCGCCTTTGTGGGGATTTTAAGCAAATGGTAAACTGCTTTTCGCAGCTGTATAAATACCCAATCCCTTGCATAGAGGATTTATACGCAAAGCTGGCAGGGGACTGTCTTTCAGAAAGCATGAGCCTTGCGTATTTGCAATTGCGATTAGATGAGGATTCCCAGAATTATGCTACAATTAATACCCATTAGGGTTTGTACCATTGGGGTGTCATCAGCTTGTGCAATTTTACAGCAGATGATAGAGAATGTTTTACAATGTCTATCCCAGCTGCTATTTATCTAGATGATGTACTAATAACAGGGAAGGCCAATAAGGAGCACTTAGAGAATTTGGACATAGTCCTTAGATGTTTCTCCCAGACAGGCGGATGCCTCAGAAGAGAATAATGTGTGTCCTGGATACCCCAGATGACCCACTTGGGCTACAGCGTCGACAAGACCTGGTTAAACTCGTTTAAAGATAAAGTGAGGGCAATCAAAATTCCTCAGCTCCCACCTCCGTACTGGAGCTTAGGTCTTCCCTTGAGCTGGTGAATTATTACAAAAAGTTCATACATAGCCTGGCCTCCATATTGGCATCTTTGAATTTAATCATAAAAAGGTTCAGCCTTGGAAATGGTTGCATAACCAAGTCATAGCTTTCAGGGAAGTGAAGAAGCCGCTATCATGTTCTTAGGTGTTGGCATACTCTGATCCCAAACAAAGTCTGTTATTAACATGCGATGCCTTCCTATATGGCATTGGGGTGGTATTTAGCTCATAAGTGACCCAAAGGAGAGGAACGCCCAATAGCATATGCATCCAGGACTTTGGCTAATGCAGAGTGTAAATGTGCCCGGATAGAGAAGAAAAGTTTGGCAATCATATTTGAAGTCAGGTAGTTCCACCAATACATTTACGGATGTAAATTTATAATAATAATGGACCACAAACTTCTGCTAGGTCTACTCAAAGAGGTCAAGGCAGTGCCGCTCATAGCTATAGGCCAAATTCAGTGATAGGCTGTAATACTAAGTGCGTATAATTACAAGTTGGAGGACTGTCCAGGAGGCCAAGTAGCAAATGTGGATGCATTGAACCACCACCTGCTGGCAGATGCACCACCAATGGTACTGCCACTAGCAGAGTCCGTAATGCTTTTAAATTTTCTGGACACACCTTGGATTGATTTGATTTGATTTATTACTGTCATGTGTACTGAGGTACAGTGAAAAGTATTGTCTTACATGCTTTACAGGCAGATGGTACACTACAAGTGCATCAGGGTAACAGAACAGAGGGTAGCTGCTGAGAAGGTGCAGAGAAAGATCGGCATTAACGTTAAAGAAGTCCATTCAAAAGTCTGGTAACAGCGGGGAAGAAGCTGTTGTTGACTCTTTGTACGTGTACAAACGTTTATATCTTCTGCCTGACCGACAAAGTCAGAAGAGAGTATAACCGGGGTGGGACGTGTCCTTTGATTATGTTGGTTGTTTTCCTGATGCAACCGGAAGTATATATGAAGCCAGTGGATTGGAGGCTGGTTTGCATGATGAACTGAGCTGTGTTCACAACTCTCTGTGGACACTTCCAGTCGCAGCTGACAATATCAGACTTTGGACGCAGAAAGATCAGGTCTTGGCAAAACTGAAACAGCTGGTGATGATGGGCGAAACAAGAGGGCTGTCACAACCAGAACCTAAACATTTCTGGACCCAGACAGATCAGATCACAGTAGAGAACGGCATATAATAAGCGGAGCAAGAGTGATTGTCCCGAGCAAAGTTCACTGCCAGGTATTGGCTGAACTCCACTAGGGTCATCCAGAGGTTTCCAGAATGAAGATGTTGACGAGAAGTTATATCTGGTGGCCAGAATTGGATGGAAATATATCTGCATTGGTTGGGGCAGTGCCCAGAACGCTAACAGGGACAGAAATTACCGCCAGCAGCTCCCCACATTCATCGGAATGGCGAGGTAAACCCTGGACTCTGTTATACATTGGCATGCAGGTACTTTCATGAACTTCATGTTCTTTGTCATTGTAGATGTCCATTCAAAGTGGCTGGACAATGATAGAGAAACTGGGTGCATCTTTTGCAATACACAGACTCCCAGAAGTGTTGGTCATAGATAACGGGCCATTGTCTGCCAGCAGGGATATTGAGTATTTCCTAAAGTCGAATGGCATTCAGCACATAAGACAGTTCAATACCATCCATCGTTCAACGGTCTGACAGTCCAGAAAAAGCAGTCCAAACTTTGAAGGCAGGCTTAAAGAAACAGCCTACATATTCATTAGAAATCAAACAGTCCCCTTTTGTGTTTGATTATAGGACCATCCCTCATACAACTACAGGGATAGCTCCAGCAGACTTGCTAATGGGGAGAAGACTCCGCACCAGGTTAAATCTGTTCTTTTCAGACCAGGAGGATGGTTAAATGGCATCAGGAATGCTAAGGTCGGACACAGTACTCCGCTAAGCAAGAGAGACAGTTTGCTTCAGGGGATGAAGTTTGTGTAGCAATCATGGGACTGGAGCTGCATGGTTAAGAGGCATGGTTGCCGCAAGGTCAGGGCCATGATGTATTACATTTGGGTAGGGCGACAGTCCTGAACAAGCACGTGGAGCATATGATGGCTGCAAATGGTCTGGGAGCAAAACGTGCCCGGCTACTCAGCAACCTTTCTTTCTCTTCTGGGTTCTCCTTCTCCATCAAGCATTGAAGATACCTCCAGAATTTGAGCTGGACACGGTGGATGTCTTCGCCTCAATGCCTTTGCCACCTGAAGAGGAGTGCGAATTTCTTCCGAGATGCTCCATGCGCAAGAGGCGAGCTACTGTGCTCGTATCACAGGCAGATTTGGAGGAACCTGACTCGGTGCTAAAATGACCCAGAAGGAGCTACAAAAAAAAGGCTTGTGTCCTTGGACTCAAAGTGGGAGGAATGTAGTGATAGAAAAAGGACAGCCAGGTGGACATCATGGAATATAAATTCCCTGATTGGACCAGATTAAAACCCAATCAGGGATTCCTGGCTGACCAATAAGAACAGAAGTGTCAGGCATCCTGTTCACTCAGAGCTGGCTCTGAGGGAGCAGGTTCAGTGTCAAGGACTCTCCACTAAAGGATGGCTTGGTGATGGGATTCGGGCCGCTATGGAGTTATTTTATATACCAATGAAACTTTAAAATGGTCGGTTGAATTACTTGCAGTAACTTTTAAAACTGGCTATGATAGTCCCGGGTGGAGAATTGGGCGCCCTTCTTTCAATGTCTACCTTTACAGATAAAGTACTGTTAAGCTGTATTAAGAAAAATGCAGCAAATTAGCACTGTTAAATACATGAAAGAATACATTTTATTAGAGAAAATAATAATTTCATTCTGCATCATTGGCTGAATATGCTGCTTTGTGGAAGATTTGCACTTGTAATTATGCAAAAGTCTTTTAGTAAAAATTTAGTTGTTCATAAATAACCAGTGTCATTTCAAATGTATTTTGAAACTTCACCCCTAGAACTATCTTGTTTCTAAATCTGCAGATTCATTTTAAAAGGACCACAGTGGTCAGCCAGTATCATGTTTAGGAAGATAATGTAATTCTGAAACATTCTCCAGGACACTTTTATTTGTCCTTTAAATGTTCTCCCAAACTTGCGAGATGAGCCAACATTTCCTGTAATCTACTCATTTCTTTCTCAGCCACGAATTTTTCTTTTCATGGAAAGAAGGAATTTAAAATCGAATTCCCAAAACACTGATGGAAAATCCAGGATTCCATACAACAAATGTGGCTTACTATCGGCCTGATTATGAGGAAATAAAGTCCTCTTCCATTTTTGTACATCATAGCAAGAGTATGGTACTTCTTGGTAAAACAAACCATATCATAGAATGTAATCTTCAACACATTATTAAGAAATTCTTTTGTTCAATATCACTAAACCAGCGCTTCTATTGATGAGCACTATCACAAAGTCCAGCAGGAGATTTCTTTCAATGGACGCATGCAGTTTTCATCTACTTAATTTTTCCTTCAAACTTCCAAAACACATGATTTAACTTTTCTTTCATTGCAGAAAAGAGGGCAATTCATTTTAGCCACTGCTTTCGACGCAGCCTTGCCAAATGATGATGTCAGTCGACATACCTAAAAAATAAAGGAGGGGTTAAACAAGTTATCCAAAGTACTGTGGTACACAACAAAGAAGGATTCATTGTTGTACAGGCATTGCCTGTCGGACAGAAGACAATGCTGTCAGAGTTGCACTTGCTGATTAATATTATCATCAGTTTTCCCACAGTGTAATTTGTCTGAAACCAGACCCCTGCAGGCCATTCGGGGTCTGCTGCTTGAGATTAAAATCTAGTACTTTTGGGGCAGGGGGAGGGGAAAGATGAGAGGGGATGGTTGGATGAGGGGGTGGAGGAGGCTGCAGTGATGATTCTATTGACAGTAATTGTTTCCTCTCTTCAGGTCTTTCAGTTACAACATCAGAGTCTTCTGCGGAAGTCTTACATTCCCGATAAAAGAAAGGAGTCTGATCACCTGAATTAGCCCTTGACATTGGGGCTTTTGTGTGTCATGCTGGCAAGAGTTTCTGATCTCTGTGCTCTCCAGACCTGGTCATTGCTTATAATTGGGTTTCGTCTCTCACTTGCCAAGCAGACATTGCTACCACCAAAAGACCAGAAATAGTAATAACTTAAACTGATGTATACATTAATTGTTAAACGGTTTAACTCTTCCACCCACTCCTTCCCACTTTAAGTTAACCAAGGAACATTCTGTTTGAATGTAGGGGCGATCAAAGAATTATATTCAGTCAAATGTCTGACAATGAAGGAAGGAAGCTAGTTATAGAAACACTATATGTTTTATGAATGAATAAGCTCTTGTTTTTCATGAGAGGCATTTTTCTTTGCCAAATGTTTTTTATGTTTGAAAACTGATTAATGGATGAAAGGGTAATGAATTGACCCGTGGGAGTGACCTTGTGTCTGAGATCCAGAGCTGGCAGAAATCCCATTCAACTAAGTTTTGGACTCTGAGATATGCCCAAACTAATTGTCCATTGATGCTAGTTTATATTGATGTAGATAAGGTTTTTCTCTTAATGGAAGTTGCAAAGCTAAAAGACACCGCAGTCCATAGAGCTTTGACTGCATTTGTTGCTGTATAACCCTCATCTGGAGTGCAGACAAATTTGAAAAGTTTACGTTGTTTTTGATGTTGGTCCTGCTGGCTGTGTCTTAGCATCAGATTGCTGTTGAGTGGAAGACTGCGCACGTGTGCAAAACTCAGCCCTTATGCAAAGGGCAGTGTAGACAATAGCACAACAATACTAGTCAGCTGACTCCGTGCTGCTTTAACAAGGAGACTTGCATTTATATAGTTCATTCCATGACCTCTTGGAGGCTGAAAGTGCTTTGCTGGTCACTGTCAGACCGTAGGAAATGTGGTCGTTAATTTCTGCACTGTAAACAATAATGTGAAAATGATCTGTTTTTAGTGACCCTGGTTGAGTGATAAATATTGGCCAGGACACTTGGTTTTTCTTTGAATTGTGCTTGAGAGGGCAGATGGGTTCTCAGATTCACTGTCACATTTAAAAGATGGCTCAAACGAGAGTGCAGCACTCGATAGAATCCAACATTGGGAGATCAAATTGGATTTTATTTCTCACACACATGGCACCCAACAAAAGTTAGCAGGTGCTTGTGTTAGACCGGTACCTCCCAAGTATACTAACACCCTAAGGAGCCCACATGTTCGAATCCAAAAATGAATTGAACTTAATTCTCTCAATTTTTCTCCTGCTGCAGTGGCATGAAAATTCCAAATTGTGCGTTGTACAAAGTTTTACGAAGTTACTGCTGCACTTATTTTTTTCTTTCTTACATCCAATTTTCCAGCAAAGAAACAGCCACTTAACCAACATGGATCAGTTGATCTGTGCTCCATATGAACCTCTTCCAACCTTACTTCATCTCATCAATATATTCTTAGGTTTCTTTCTCCTTTACATATTTCCTACTTTGGAAATAAAACCAGTCTGACTCCAAGTTGATACACAGCCAGATTCTAAACAAGGCGTCACACCTAAAATGATTTGTCTGACCTGAGGTCACCTCTGGTATACTGATGAAATCTTTAGTTACCTTGGAGCAGAGACTTGAAAGAAATTCTGTGGTTTGCATATTAATCCTTTCTAACTGATTAAAGATTTAACAGCCATCTTAGGTTTGTTCAACACATTTGCATCAGTTCTATGACCCTTTGATCTTTTGCTTATAAATTCTGTCAGATGCCACCTTTCTCACTCCTCCTTCAGGTGTCAGTGAGACTCTGAAAGCTTGTGTCTTCCATAAACGTGTGGACTATAACAGGGTGTCCTGTGATTCTTGACCTTGTCCACCCCAATCCAACACTGGCACCTCCATATTTTAATTTATTAACGAATAATCAAGGTAACCTGTATCATTCTGCTTTGGCTGCTTTAACTTGTGGATGTTAGTGACAGAATCAACTGAGTGAAATATTATTTAATGTAGAATGAGCATCTCTCCCAACTCAAAGCTGCAACATGGGAAGAGAGGAGCAATACTTGCCAAAACACTTTTTCTCCCTCCTCACCTAAAGAGGATGCAAGGAAGGCTAATTCTGACAATACTTGCACTCCTGTTCCAACAGGACTCAATGATGTGGTTGAGGCTAGTCATTCATAATTTTGTTATCTCCCTGCTTTGACTGACTGACAGAATCACTAGTTGCCCTCTGTGTGCGCCTGTCACTCTGCGTGACTTGTTGCAGCAGGCAATACATTTACCCACAGAGCCATCAAGAGAGATCACTTTCTAATTCTTTCCAAAACCAGTTAATTATTTTGAGCTAAGATAGAGCCATGTGAAATTCTGTTTCCTGGTCCCTCCCTCTTATAAATTTGTAAATTGCTTATGCAAACCTTTGGAGTCCTGAATATTGTTGGCGGCTTGCAAAGTACAGTGCTGCTTCTGTCCTGCTACATAACACTATTTTTGGGAGCAATACAAAAATGTGTTACATGGCGGATGTTTTAAGTAGTTTCTTTATGTGTGCGGGAGTCACAAACAATGTGGTATATTAAAGAGAGTTACATTGTGGGACACTGCATATATATATATTTTCTTGTTTCTTGTATCAAGTAGTTGAACAATAAGATCTCAGTACACTTTTATTCACCCTATGTTCTGAATTGTGTTGAAAACTTGGAGGGTGATGGGGGCAGCCAATGGCCTAGTGGTATTATCGGTAGACTATTAATCCAGAGACCCAAATAACATTCTGGCGACCAGGGTTCAAATCCTGCCACGGCAGATGGTGGAATTTGAATTCAACAAAATATCTGGAACTAAGCATCTAATGATGACAATAAAGCCGTTGTCGATTGTCGGCAAAACCCATCTAGTTCACCAATGTTCTTCAGGGAAGGAAACTGCCATCCTTACCCGGTCTAGCTTACTTGTGACTCCTGACCAACAACAATGTTGTTGATTCTCTACTGCCTTCTGTTAGGGATGGGCAATAGGTGCTGGCCTAGCCAGCTATGCCCTCATCCTGTAAATGAATGACTAAAGTGACAGGTTTGTAGAAATACTTTCAAACTCGGATCATTAAAGCATTCTATTGTTACTTGCAAACTTATGGCATGCATAGTTAATTTTTCTAAACTTCTTCTTTGGTCACAATTTGTTTTAAATTCACCACCTTCCCTTTCCTTTTCCCTTCTTTGATAACTTTGTAGCAGACTCATCTGCAAGGCCAAATAATTCAGGTTCCATTCCAGAGACTTAAAACAGTTTCAGCTTGGCACCCTAAGCGCAGCACTGAGGAAATACTGCACAGTTGAACGTACTGACGTTAATGACATGTTAAACTGAGCTTCACTACCCCAAATAGCTGATATTTGGATAAATGTAAAGTATACCCTGGTCAATATTTTGAAGGAGAGTGAAGACCAGGGTCATTCTCGCCAGTGGTTTGAACAATATTCATCATTCAAGCAATGGTTGATATGAGCGAACTGAGAAATGACTGGGGTTCAAACCTGCTCTGGGTGTCTGTGAACAGAATGCCAGTCAATGAGTTTGCCCAGTGTAGGACTCAGTATAGGAGCTTCACAATGCCTGATTAAAACAGAAATGTGCATCTGTGGAATGCTTTCAATTTCTTTAAAGATTACAAAAGCGATGGGAATAAATGCTGCATCTCTACAATGAGTTCCGTTTCTCTTTGTAGAAAATTTTTGGCAACAAATAGAGAATAAAAGTTCAAGAGTTCCTTGAGTCCTTTAAATGCGAGTCCTTATTTAATTTCTCCCTCAAGTACGCAGTACCCACTTCCCCAAGAGCTCTGTAAAGCTATCGCACTTTAACCATCTGTATCTTATTTGTGACTAATTCAGTCGCACAGATTCACTGTAAAAGCTTAGTACTGAGAAGTGACTTGTTTTTCACCCGCCTACTTGCAGTGGTTTATTACCAGAACCAGATTTATATTCTTCTGCCATTCATCAAGCAAAAGTTGAAAAGGCTAAGTAGGAAACTTGAACCACCAAGTCATTCTTTCGTTATAGGACTGTGACACTGTTTAAGGCAGTTGAGTACCTAGACCTTTTTTTTTGTATCCTAGTGTGGATTACATTAATCATGGTAGAAAATGGGGGAAACTGGCATGGCTTCATATCCGTCTATGCCTATTAGACAAGTTCGCTATGGTTCTGACTATTGGAATTCACACCTGAAAATAGTGCTTTTATTTGTATCTGCAGATTACAGGTTTCACTGTCTATGCCCAACCCTAGCATTATGCACAGTTCAATCTTTCTTACCTGAAATTCCAGGTGATATTCATCTTCAAAATCTTCTACTCGATTTGAACTCATCAGATTTTGACCCAAAGCTTTAACTTCTCCTCGAATTTTCTTCTTTTTTTTGTTTCCTTGCACCTTTGTGTATTTGCTTGTTTTCTTCCTTTGTTTCCTAGTGTTGACATGGGCAGCATAGTGGGTCAGTGGTTAGCACTGCTGCATCACAGCGCCAGGGACCCGGGTTCAATTCCAGCCTTCTGTGTGGAGTTTGCCCATTCTCCCCATGTCTGCGTAGGTTTCCTCCGGGTGCTCCAGTTTCCTCCCACAGTCTAAAGATGTGCAGGTTCGGTGGCTTGGCCATGCTAAATTGCCCGTAGTGTCCAGTGATGTGTAGGTTAGGTCCCATCGGAAACGTAGGGTTACAGGGAAAGGTTAGAGGGGTGGATCTGGGTAGGATGCTCTTCGAAGTGTTGTTGCACACTTGTTGGGTGGAATGGCCTGTTCTCACACTTTAGGGATTCAAGGATTCTATTCTATGGACTCCTTGATGGGGTTACTGTACCGCTGATATTGGCTGCCTTCCACTACCCAGTGGCCTGCCATTCTTCAGAACTTTAAGTTGTGAATTGGTGATTGGAACAGTGGGGAGGACGAGACCTGGTCTAATCTCAGTCTAACCTGCCCTGACCACATGTACACTTTCAGTACTATCCGTGGATTGCCAGATAGCATTCAGGAAGCTGAATGATTTCTCCTCCCTCATGCACAGAGGTAGGACTTGACCTATAGCCCTTCCTATGGCTTCACCTGAGACCAGTTAACACAGATAAAGAAACTATTTTAACATTTTTTGACTTACAAGATTTTTATTGCAGTGAAAATGACATTTGGAACATGTACAACAAACCAATGCAAAAATCATTTCCAAATGGAGATGCAGCTGTCATTGCAAAGTACTCTGTACTGACAGTGCCACCTGATTGAATAAATCTTGACTGAATAAATCTGAGATATGGACTACTTGGAAATGGATAACATTCATAGTTTGCACATACGTGGCAAAGTCACGACTTGTGGAGAAATTAACCTTTTCTTTCCAAAATAAGTAGCTACAGCAATGTACACTGCCTCGGAGTAAATGTAGATTTTATGATTGGCACTGTTTGCTTGAGAGTTACATACCATTTGTGATAGGAAAGAGCCCCTAAGCTTTGAGTGAAACAGCCCCTACACTTTGAGTTCTATACATTTCCTTAGGCCAGTCCTGTAATGGAAGGATCGTATCATACTGAATGTTGTCCAGGAGCAGTACACTAGTGAGGACCACGTTTCTAGGAGAAAGGAAAGTGGGTTGTGGGAAAGAGATAAAATCTTCAACAAAATTCACAAAAATATTTGAAAATAACGTCTGCGTCTTTGTGACACTTGACATCTCTGCAGCACCTTAACTCTCTTTAAATACAAGTTACTATTGAAATATTCTGGGCAAATACTGGAAGGCAGATACCACTGCCCCATAACCACTGACTCCATCCCTTTCTATGGCTACTCTGAGGCTGACCCAGATTATTTCCAACCTTGTCACATTTGATTCTTATGATCACATATCCAAGTCATAACTAGGATCACTGAATTCCTGCTCTGTAATATTGTCCAACTCCACCCCTGCCTTTGTCATCCGCTGCTGAAAACTTCATGTACGGTTTCTGTGCATAGATCTCCGCTCCATATTTTGACAGTAGGACGCTTGCCTGTAGGGCAGCTACAGCAAAGCTTCACTAAATTGATTCTTGGGATGACAGAGTTCTTTGAAGGCTGAGTAAGTTGGGGTTTATAAGACTGAGAGATGACAGAATTGAAACAAACACAATTTTTTTAAGAGATAGAAGTAAAACACATGGATGCTAGAAATCAGAAATAACAACGGAAAGTGCTTGAGAAACTCAGCAGGTTTGACAGCATCTGTGGAGAGAAAAAACACAGTTAACTTTTCAAGACTGACATGACTTCTTCAGAACGCTGAACAAGATGTGAAGAATTATATTGGTCATGAAATATTAATTGTTTCTCTCTCTACAGATGCTGCCAGACCTGCTGAGTTTCTTCAACGTTCAGAACATACTTAACAGGATAGATGCTGAGGGATTGTTCCCCACCTGGGGAATCTACACCATGAAAACTACCAGAGAATTAGGATTTGATTATTTAGTATTGAGCTGAGGAGAAATTTCTTTATTTAGGTTGCGAATCTTTGCATTTTATATCGTAGAGAGCTATGGATGTTGTTCTACTGTGTGCTTTAAAGACTGGAAAAGATAGTTTTTGTTCCCGATTTACAGCATCTGCAGTTCTTCTGGTTTTTATTTGGAATAGATAAAATGTTGCTCTCTTCATGAAGCAAGGAATTTGAAGATAAGGTGCAAAATTGGAGTTGAGGCAGAAGATCAACCATGATAATGGAGTGATCACAAAGTTCACTCCCATTCCTATATCTGACATTCTTCCTTGCCTCTAGATATGTTTATTCCAGTGTACTTCTGGCTAGCCTGCAATATTCTACTTCCTTCAATTTTGAGATTGTTCAAAGTTCTGCTGCCCATGTCCTGAATTAAATGGAGATACCATTGACCATCACTGAAGTGCTTGCTGATTTACCTTGGTATCCAGTTAAGCAACGTCTCAGTTTAAAATTCAGAATTGTGTTCAAATCCCTCTGGTACTTACCCCAGCCTTTCCTTAACCACCTCCATTCCTGTAATCTGGTGTGATCTCTGAGATTCTCTACTTGTTGCCTAATGAGCACTTTTGATGCTGCACCATTAATGGCTGTGCCTTCAGCTGCTGGGTCGCTACGTTTTGCAATTCAGTCCAGCCCTTCAACTACAATATCAACTCCAAGACACACCTCATCCTGACTTGTTTCTGTATCACTGTTCATTTGCTGTTGCAAGAGCAAATTCCTGGTCTCGCATCCTAACAGCACTGTGGGTGTACCCAGGTAGACTGCAGTGGTTTCAAAGCACAGCTCAACGCCACCTTCTCAAGGGCATTAGGGGGTGGGGCAATAAATGCTGATTTAATATTTGCCTACATCCCATGAAAATTTTTTTTTTTAAAAAAGAAATCTGTCCCCCCGCCACCCCGGCTCGTTTAAGATGTCCAGTACTATCTACCTTGTTGGCCAAGCTTTGGATTATCTGTCTCCTTATACAGTTTTGTGTTGAAGTTTTTAGAAAAACAATCCTGTATTAGTAGATTACAGGTGCCACATAAATGCCGTTGCTATTCCAGAGACAAATGAAATAAATATTTTTACATGGCAAGATCCAACCAATATCTTGAATGACACTTAACTATAATTGGTGGAAGAAGAAACATTGGTAAAGACACCAGGAAGACGCTTTGTCCTTTATAGGCTAGGCATATTTAATGCACATTCGATGCACTGAACATGCAGATGGAGTCTCATTTTAACACTTCACTCAAAGGATGGCACCATTGACAATGCAGCTGCTCCTTTGGATTCCTCCTGACTACACTTTAGGGCGCAAATGGAAGGCCCCACAGCAATATGTGAAAATCAAAGGATTTCTGCTGGTATCCTGACTAACAATTATAACTCAAAACTATGTCCTTAAAAGAAAAATGTTATATTTTCAGAGACCATTTCCTGTGTGCGAATTTGCTGCTGTGTATGATTACAGAAACTAAACTTACATAAATGTTTGTTTGCATGTAAAATTCTTTTGGACATCGGAGATAATGGCAAGCGTTGTATAAATGCACGTTCTTTCTTTCTCTTGTGGATCCAGGATACAGTAATGAATACAGGTATGTGGTACTTCAGAATGCAATGTGCGGTCAAGAGCTGTAAGTTATGTTGGAATCTGGAAACCAACAGAATAAAAGGAACCGTTACTGCAGCTGGAAGAACAGAAACCTGACTGAAAAACCAAGGCAGCATGAAGGGCCCTAATTAGTTTTCGTCTTCAAAGATGTGTCTCTGCAGAAGCTCAGTTCTAATTTCACCTGGAAATCCTGAAATCTCCAACTTCCATTCATATCTCAGCAGCTCTAAGAGAGAATTAATTCAGTCCTGCAACATGTATGTTTTAAAGGACTATTTAACCACATGGTTTGCTTCTTGTAAACTATCAATTATCCAGTTGCTTGCATTATTCTGTAGAATCCATCATTGTGCGTGACTATGTACTTGAGGGAATGAGTATGTTCTGTTGTGTTTGCATTCTTTGTTGTGAGAGTAAATATTATCTTTCCTTCTGATGCTTTTCGGAGGAATGGTGTGGACTTGATGGGCCGAATGGCCTGTTTTCCACATTGTCGGGATTCTATGATTTAAACTTGCCCGCCAGCCTACTTCACATTTATCACTGAAAATCACAGCACTTAAAAATTCAAAGACCTAGTACCATTAACACCCATCTTGTGGGTAATTGAGAGGTGAGGAGAAAGCAGAAAAGCCATCCTGCTGTCACTCCCTGTTCATAAGAGTGTGCAAATCCTGAGTGCCAACTTTCGAGTACCTCTTAATGTTTAACATTAGAAGAGAACTAACAGATGGATTTGGTACTCTGATGGCGTTGAAAATAAAGTTCAAGACAATGCCAGGTAGTCATGGAGCCCTTCAAAATCTGGCACATCACTGATGCTGCAATCACGCTGCAATCACACTTCAGTGGGTCTGAAGCCAAAGAGGTGTGACTTGGATTATTGGAAATGGGTTCCATGTCCTGTTGAAATGTGCCTTGGGTGATTTCATACCTGCAAAGCATTACACAATTTATATTAATGCAAGATCAAACAACTTCTAATTGATGCTAAATGCTTAGTTATAAGTATTTGACCCGGTATATTCCACAGTATACTCCAGGTCCACTGGTGCCATTATATGCTTGATTATAGCTCAAAACAGTCTTAGTGCCATGATAGTAAGCAATAGGGACAATAGGAACATTCTGATAATGTACATATTGCACAGTTGAAAGCTAATTTGTGCAGGATGGGTGTACAGCTGAAGGACCTTTAATTGTGAAAACATGAGCTCACTCAATCTTTTTGTATCAGAAGAAATGCTTGTGTTTCTAATTTTCTTTAAAGCAATTTTTTAAGCGCTGTGGCTAATTTTATTCAGAAATGTTCATTTTTTGGCCATGACCATCTGTAATTTTTTGGCACTGTAGTGTATAAACACCTGATTATAACTATTCTGAGTTTAAATTTATGCCTTTCAAGGAAAAAAAGCTGGAAAAAAATACAGTTATGTTTCCAACAGTTGTGGTTTTACTTCTTATTTTGCCCTTTTTTAACCAGTACTTTTTGTCAAGGGAGTTGTGTGGCACAGGGGTAGCGTTCTTGCCTCAAAGCCAGAAGTTCTGAGTTCAGGCTCCATTCAGGCCAAGGAAGGTACATTCTGAATATAGCCAAACAGGTTTAAAATCAACATGGAAATCCTTCGAAAGAGATTCACTTGGCTGAATTCTGGGATGAAGAGGATGCCGAAACAAGAATGGCTAAACAGGCTTTTCTTCAATAGCTTTTAGAAGAAAGAAGGGTGACCTGCTTGAAGCATTCAATGTTACAAAATTTTACAGCACAAAAAGAGACCATTTGGCCCATCATTACCTGTACCAGCTCCTAAAAGACCTACATCCCCCCCCCGCCAGTCCCACTCTTCAGCCCTATAACCCTCTAAATTCATCACTTTCAAGTATACAACGAGCTATCTTTTGAAACCTCCTGTGGAATCTGCCTCCAGTAGTCTCCCAGGCAGTGCATTCCAAATCCTAACTACTCTGAGTAAAGAAGTTTCTCCTCATCTCATTCCTTGCTCTCTTGCTGATAATCTTGAATTTGAGACTCCTAGTTTCTGACATACTGACCAGATGAAACGAATGTCTTTTTTTACCCTGTCAAAATTGTTCATAATTTTGAACTCAGAAGTCACACGATACCAAGTTATAGTCCAACAGGTTTATTTGAAATTACAAGCTTTCCAACCACTGCTCCTTCATCAGGTTAAGTGGAGGGAAGCACACAGACACAGAATTTATAGGTGGAGAGATCATTACAAGCCAATTCCAGGTAATTAAGAGTGTCAAAAGATAGTACAATTGGTGTGAGTGGACTGTTGACAGGCTGAATAACGTCTTTTGAGTAGCAAGTGATACAAGTGAATAGCACTTGCTATTCAGCTATTGACTCTAGGACAGATGTCAGAGGTAGATTCTTTACTTAGAGAGTAGTAAGGGCATGGAATGCCTTGCCTGCAGCAGTAGTAGACTCACCACCTTTAAGGGCATTTAAATGGTCGTTGGATAAACATATGGATGATAATGGAATAGTGTAGGTTAGATGGGCTTCAGATTGGTTTCACAGGTCGGCGCAACATCGAGGGCCGAAGGGCCTGTACTGCGCTGTTATGTTCTATGTTCTATGTTCTTTATTCACACCGTCTGACACTTTTGATCACTTACAAAGACTTATTATTCAGCCTGTCGCCACTTCACTCACACCTTTTGTACTATCTTTTGACACTCTTGATTACCTCGAATTAGCTTGCAATGATATCTCTGCCTATAAATTCTGTGCTCGTGCACTTCCCTCCACTTCACCTGATGAAGGAGCAGTGCTTGGAAAGCTTGTGGTTTCAAATAACCTTGTTGGACTATAACCAAGTGTTGTGTGACTTCTGACACCTCAGTCCAACACTGGCACCTCCACATCATGATTTTGAACAATTCAATAAGATTGCTTCTTAATCTCCGCTCCAATTTCTTGACTCGTATCTAAAATCCTTCATTCCTGACTATCATTCTAATAAATCTCCTTTGCACTCTCTCCAGGGCTTTAACATCCTTCCTTAAATAAAGTGCCCAGAACTGAATGCAATACAGGTCTGATCAATGATTTGTAGAAATGTAACATCACTTCCTTGCTTTTATATTTTGTGCCTCTGTTTATAAACCTAAGGACCCCGTAAGCCTTCTTAACTGTGTACTTCAGAGAATTACACAAGTGAACCCTGAAATATTTCTGCTCCAGTACTCCTTTGTTGTATCATTGAGCCTGAATGGCCTCTCTGTCTGTTTCATCTGCCAATTTGTATTGCCTCACATTCTTTGCATTAAAATTGATTTGCCAGGTGTCTGCCCATTTGGCCAATTTGTCAATGACCCTCTGAAATTGCTCAGTGTCATCCTCACAATTCACTATTCTCCTTAGCTCAGTATCATCTGCAAATTCAGAGATTTTGCCCTCAACATCAATCTCCAAATTGTTTATATAAATCAGGAAAAGGAAAGGTCCTAGAATAGTATCACATTTGTTTGGTGAGAAAGTGGAGGCCCTGTTTACCTGATTGCTTGTTAGACCAATTTTACAGCACGTGGCTGGTGTCTTTTCCCTAGGATGGAGGATTTCAAGACTAGGGGGTACATTTTTAAGGTGAGAGGAGAGAGATTTAAAAAAATACAAGTGGCAAATTTTTAACACAGAACGTGATTCGCATATGGAGTGATGTTCTGGAGGAAGTGGTCGATGTGAATACAATTACAAAGTTTAAAAGACATTTGGATAAGTACATGGTTAGGAAAGGTTTAGAGGGACATAGGACAGGAGCAGGCAGGTGTGACTAGTTTAGTTTGGGTTATGTTTGGCAGGGACTGGTTGGACTGAAGGGTCTGTTTCCATGCTGTATGATTCTATGACTATGACTAACCCTTGGGAGACATCACTTTCATCTCTTCTCCAGTCTGAGAAATGCCATCTATACCTACCCTCTGCTTCCTGTCTTTTAACCAATTTCTAATCCATGCTGCCAAGGGCCTACCAATCCCAAACATTTCTAATTTTCTAACCAACTTGCTATGTGGCGCCGTTTCAAATGCTTTCTGAAAAGCCAAAATATTCCAATCCATAGCACTACTTTCATAGACCGCCTGTGTCACCTTGTGAAAGAACTCGATTAAATTTGTCAGACATGATGTACCCTTGAAAAATCATGCTGTCTGTCTACTATTAACTTATTCTTCTCTTAGTATATATTTGTTTTATCCCATATTATGGCATCCATTTGTTTTTTCACTATTGATGTCAAGCAGACAGGTCCGTAGTTTCCTGGGTTACCCTTTCCTCCTTTCTGAAACAACAGCGTCATATTTGCAATCCACCAGTTCCCCAAACTAATCCTGTATTTGGAGAGGCCTAGAAAATTTCTGTTAACCATTCTGCAATTTGCTCCCTTACCACTCTCAGCAATCTGGGATGCATTCCATATGGGCCTGGCAACTTCTGTACCTGGAGTACTGCCAGCCTTTTTAGCACTTTTTCTTTATCTATCACTATAATGCTCAGTCGCTCAATACCCACATTTTCAACTAGGCCATTGTCACCATCTTCTAATATGGTAAAGACAGAAGCAAAGCACTCATTTAGTACCTCTGCTATACCCTTTGCTTCGATGAGCAGTTTACCTGCTTATTCCTTATAGCCTCACTCTTTCCTTCACTAACCTTTTACTATGTTTGAAGAACATTCTGATAGTTGTTTTAGCGCAACCTGCCACCCTTTCCTCATGCTCCCTCTTAGCCTTCCTTTTTCCAGCTTTAGCCTCTTTCAGATTTTTATTGCTGCTACTCCAGAAGGCATCGTGTACCTCCTTTTTCTCCCTTATTTTCTCATCAATATCCTTCGTCATCCAGGCTACGGTAGCTTTGGCTACCTAGTATTTATCTGTCATGGGGACTTGACAAGGTAGATGTTAAGATGATGCTTCCACCAGTGGGGTAATCTCAAATTAGAGGATATAATTTAAAATGAGTGTCCCCTTAATTTGTAACTGAGATTCAATGGAATTTATTCTCCTAAAAAGTCTGGAATGACTGGAATTCTCTAGTCCAATGAGTTGTTGAGGCTAGATCACTGAAAGCATTTAAAGAGGAAATGGATAGATTTTTGAAATGTTGAAGAGATGAGTGCTGTGAGGAGTCAGCATAAAAGGGCGATGAGGCCTGGGGCAGATCAGCCATGATCTTCTAGATTGCAGGCTTCAGTGGCTGAATGGCCTGCTCCCACATCTGTTGCTCATGTTCCAACATACACCAATGGTAGGTGGTAAAAGCAAGAAAGAGTCAAGCTCAGCCTCATGGTGGAAAGAAATCAATGCCTCTACCATCACTATCCAAAGCTCCAGGCTATACTATACATGTAAAAATGTAATGATTCTTGACTCCTTGGAGGGCCAGTTGACTGAATTGTAGTGTGGCTCAGATTTGGTTCCAACAGCACAAGGTTTGATCATTGTTTTTGTTTGGAGGATTCTGGACCTGCCTCCTTAACTAAACTGGGGTGGAGCACGTGGTGCTGTGGGTCAGACCTGCCTTTGAATGGAGAACTGAAGGTTTATTTTCCCTGCTCATTCAGTCTGCTTTGAGTGTGAATGACTAAGGAATGTTTGAACCAGTTACCCCACTGTGTAGTCTGTGCATTTGTGGTCTCACTACAAAGCTCTGCTGCTTGTATCTGAACTTTCATAAAGCTCATTATCCCTGTGCGTACTGATCAACAATCTACTACCAATACCATTGTTTTATGTTCTTACATCTTTGCTTTTAAATGCCTCTATATGCTACTTCCACCCATCTCTGTAACGTCCTTGAGTTCTACACCCTTCTGAGATACTGAAGATCCTCCATTTCTGGCTTATTGCATTTCCCTGATTTTCATTACTGTGCCATTGAAGGCAAAGTAATTTTTAAGGAGCTTCTTGCAAGAAAGATACAACAGGTTTCGGGAAGAACGTTCAGTGTTTAGAACCAGGTAGCTGAAGGCATGGTGTCTTGTGGTGGGATAAAAACACACAAAACTGAACAATTGAAAGAGGACAGAGTTTGGTGTGAAGCTTTAGGAAGAATTCTGTAGCTCCACTCAAGCAACTGCCATTTTCTTGGACTAATTAACTTTCGGATTACAGCATTGAAATGTCATTTATAAAACTTCTGTCAAGTGTTTCCTTCAGTTCAGTCCAAAGCTGCCTCTTATTAGCACCTCAAATGTGTCACACTGAAGATAATATAAGAACAGTATTGATCCCTGTCACTGTGTATAACTTGTACTATTGTTTCAGAACTATTAACAGTTGTTTCTGTAATAAATTCATTTAGGGTCTGGGTCATGGAATTGATTGGGCACTTGGCCTTTCACCTTTCTAACTTGGTGGGATAAAAGTTTTCTCTGTCTTTGTTGCTGTTGTACGTGACAAGAGCATGAGTTGTCTCAATCCTTTTCTAGCAGGCATGGCTGTAACTACAAAATTGCCTATAATTTGGTATGAATTGGCCATCTCATTGTGGTCCATTGTGGGAAATCAGAAATAAAAATTAGTGTTTTAATGTTTTATGACAGTGTGGATAATGTTCTGAGGTTGGGAAGTTAAGATGCAAGTATTTTTAATTAGTACTTGGCATATAGGTAACACTGGTAAGACTGCATTTATTGTGTCAGTAGGCACGTTGTTAAGAAAAGACTTTTCAAGTCTCTGATTTGGTGTGTCTCGTTGAAAGGGACTGAAATGTTGTTCTTCTAAAAAGCTGAATTCCAAAGTCTAGAAAGTGGTGATTTTGGGACTGGAGAAAAACGGAGCAGTTCAGTTGGAGAGAACATGAATAAGGAAGAGATTCTCAGAATGGTGTAGGAGGAAACATCGCTGGTCGGTGTCATCACAAAAAAGCAACATGGATTGGGCATTTTGAAGACATGAACTGATTGAAGGAAGATTTAGAGGATCTTGTACTGAAAGGGAGAGAATGAATGATGTTAGACAACTTGAAATTGAAAAGGGAGACCTCTATGAGTAACTGAAGAGGAAAGTGCAAGACTGAGAAGAGTGAAAAAATCAGTGGAAGCTGTGACCTGCAGATCACTTTATCTATCAGTCACCTTGAGAAGAATTAAAGGAACTTTAATTTCGTAAAAACATAAGAGTTAGGGGCAGAAGGAGGTAATTGAACCCTTCAAGCCTGCTTCATCTTCAATACGATCATGGCTGATCTCATCTTGGTTTCAACTTCACTTTCCTGCCTCTCTCCTGATCCCCTCGATCCATTACTAAACAAAAATCTATTTATTTACTCCTTTATGTTTACTCAATATCCCAGCATCCACTGCACTGCGGGGTAGTTATTTTCTACAGATTCACAGTCCTTCTGAGAGAAACAATTTCTCCTCATCTCTGTTTTAAATCTACTACACCTTACCCTAAAACTATGACCCCTCGTTCTAGATTGCCCCATAGGGGAAACATCCTTTTGACATCTACTTTGTCAGTCCCCTTTAGCATTTTAAATACCTTAATTAAATCTTCTCTCATTCTTCAAAACTCCTCAATTTGTCTTCATAAAACAAAATGCTCATCTCTGGATTCAATCTAATGAACCTGCTAAGAACTGCTTCCTGTATGACTACATCCCTCCTTAAGTAGGGGATGAAAATTGTCTGCAATAATTCAATTTCTATTGAATCTTTCATGTAGAAAGTATTTCACAGGAGTGTAAAGAATATGCAAATACTAGGTTAAAGAAGGAGTAGCATGCAAAGGTTGTAAATATTTTAAAATGACAAGTTGAATTGCAGGAGCCCATCTATTCATTTGTGTTAAGCAGAGCTTTGGGATAGCTGAGGAATCTCCTATCTAACAGGATTTGCCAACAAGTATGCACTATGTGCCCAAAACGAAACCCAAATGAAAACGAAGTGATGCAGTAAACATGCAGAAAATATTTTTATTTTTCAATTTCTTCACATTTTACGATGGTCTAATTTTGTACAGTCAAAGACATTGAAAAATGATGGAAGTTAGCACTAGAAAATTTGTGATCTTTTGTTGCTTAGCATGCCGTCTTCAGACAAATGCAGTACAGATTACCACGTCGTCAATGCAGTCAAACATGTTTTTGTGCAGCAGCGCGAAATCCGGGAGCATGTCTACTGTGTTGTGGCTTCAGTTCGGGAAACATGCAGGTAAACAGTCAGGCATTTATCAGCTTGTTAAAGGCCATTGGCGTCCTTTGGCTCCTCGCTTGAACAATGTACTGTGTGTGTGATTGCCTCATCTGTCAGTTCTGTTGTGCCGTGTATAGTGTCATCCACCTTGGATTCCATGGTTGTATCTGCTGGAGCTTCCATGCCAGCCTCCTGCTGGTGAGCAAAAAGAGCCTGATCACCAGGTTGATTGGCCTCACTCTGCTCTTTGTTCTTAGCACCTTGCATGGTTGTAGCTCGAATGAATCAAACATGGTGGAAACTGTTGTTGATTATGGCTTACAAATTTTATCTTTAAGCATTAAAAGACGATATGGTGAAGGACAGAAAAACAGTCCAGTTTCATCCATGTTGGAAATGTCTCTTGGTGCATGCTCATTCAGGACATGGGTGATTTTGCTGCCAAACACCTGTCATAATTACTGCATGTTCACCGCTTCCAGCATGGTAGACAATATCATGCCATTGTTCTTGAATTGGTCCAGCCATCTGCAGATGAATTCTTTGTGGTCCAGCCTCTTCATATAATCTTGGCTCTAATCAACAGCTCTTTATTTTCTCATGGGTTTAATCAAGTTCCCAGAATTTGAGTGTCCTGTGGCAGTGAGATCCCAATGTCAAATGAATGCTTGCCCATGATTTTGTGCCATAGTGTGGTCTAACTTTAGTGCAATTGGTCTTGTGGTCAGCATATAACCATGCACGAGTTCACTGTGTCTGGAGTGACTGGTAGGAAACATCAGCTTATTATAGCATCCTTTTACTTGATTTCCTGTTCAGCTAGCTCAAACAGTTGATGATTTCACCACAACTGGAGTTTTGGATTATCCCAGTTTGTCTCATCTGATTTCACTGTAGTCCAAAAGAGTAACAGGAGGAAAGAAAAGAGTTATTGATAGATTAATGGATTGTTTTCTGGGATTCAAAGGTATTGGTCTGGGAACACAAAGCCTGAGTCCTGTGATCCTTCAGGACCACTGGAGTGTTGCTGGAGAGTCACTAGACTCAAAATATTAACTGTTTCTCTTTCCACAGATGCTGTCAGACTTGCCGAGGTTCTCCAGCGGTTTTGTTTCAGATTTCCAGCATCCGCAGTTCTTTGTTTCATGATATTGGCTCAGGTTTGTTTTGTTATGATAACAATGAAATTGCCGGTGTTAGCTGTCATTACTCTTTGAAACTAACATCAACTTCTGGTATTCCCACATGCTGTTAAACATGCAAATCTGGAAGATTCTGGTGAGGATACTTTGCTTCTCCACAGGATGTGCTATTGCGCTCTTTGAGGTGCAATCAACACAGAAATCAGGGAAGTTAGTATTTCAAAGTCATCTTCAACTTCTACGCATTATCCTCATTTTAAAAACCATTAAAAATGTCACACCTTTGTTCAATGAGATGCAATTTATCATGCACCAGTAACTGAATATCCTTGCTGGCTGTGGAAAACACGTTTTAGGAATCTGAGTGTCATTCCATTCGAGAACAAATTTAACATATACTTGAATTTTTAAAAGATTTTGTGTATATATTTCAGATCTGACCTTAATCCCATGTGTATGTCCTAATCATAATCTGACTATCTTTGAAATTGTTTCAGTAAGAATTCTTTAAGCCCAATTATTTAGGTCATTCTTTTCCTGGAGCCATCCCACACATTAACCATCAAAATTTGCCATCATTAGATATGGATTTGCAACTGATTGCTGGTTGCAGTTTTACAACCAGTACACTGGGATATCTGTGGTACTTTTGAGGCTAGAGTTGAAAGTACTTTTTTCTCCTGTATCCAATCTGTGCTGTATTTGTGTTCTATTCCTTGCACGAGCATCCCTCATTTTTTTTGCAACAAGAAAAGATATTTACTGAAACATATAATATGCTTTAAAATGGGAACACAAGCTCTTTGCTTTGTTGATGTGTATCATGCATTGTTCATGGCTACCTTAGTGAAGCAGAGAAAGAAATCACCAATTCTTCTCACTACCTTATGGCTTTCAAGCACTGTATTGGGGGGTTTTGGAGATGATGCTACAGTAAAACGAGACAATGTTATTGCTTTTGCAGTCTAAGTAATAGCCATAAGTAGGTACTCTGGACCGACAACCGTCTAATTCAAACATACTGAGCATTCCCAATTTTACCAGTAACTCCACTGGTAGCCAGGCTCTCAGACACCTAGGGCCTGGAATTCTCTCTCAAAAACCTCACTGCTATTCCTCTTCCTTTTAAGTTATTCCCCAAAACTTACTTCTTTGACCAAACTTTCAAACACCTAGCCTCATAAAGTTTTATATCAATTGTGTTAAATTTCATCAAGTAATGCTCCTGTGAAGCAGTTTGGATTGTTTTACTGTGCTAAGTATGCTATTTAAATGCAAGTTGTTGTTGTTGTAGGTGTCACAAACAAGAAGGGTTAAGGCTGGACTAAGGCCAGAAATTCAGTTTTCACATTGCAAGACTCTGGCTGATTTTGGGCATTTGATGGTCAAAAACACAGCCAGTGAAGGCCAATGTTGAACACACGATCACTGCAATATTTCTGGATGTTCCACACAGTCATCACAACATAAATAGGTTGAATTTAGTGCACCATCGCAACCCATGTACCGAGCTCACTGAAAGTGCATCTGCAATGTAAACATATTCCTGGACTGGGTTTATAATTTAACTAAAATAAAACAATTCTGGATGCTGGAGGTCTGAGACAAAAACTGAAGTAGCTTGAAGAAACTCAGCAGGTCTCCCAGCACCAGTGGGGAGAAAGCAGAATTAACGTTTTGAGTCTGATGACTCTTTGTTTTGTTCTACAGCTAATATTCTGAGCCTGATTGCTTTGGAATCAGTCCTGATCTGACAGTGCCTTGTTTATACTGGTGTTGTGGCTGTGTCACTGGACTAGTGATCTGGAGGTCCATGTTAATGCTCTGGGGAACAAAAACACAAATTGCTGGAGAAACTTAGTTGATCTGGCAGACTGGCACAGTAAGCAGAGTTAATGGTTTGAGTTTAGTGACCCTTCTTCAGAACTTATAGTAGCTCGGAAAAGGTTGTATTTATTGTTGATGACTGGGATGGGGGAAAGCAGTGACTGGATAAGTGGAGATGGAGACCAGAAAGAGATCAGCATCTGCTACACCTGCCCCCACACCTCCTCCCTCACCCCAATCCCAGGCCCC
>JAHRHZ010000064.1:2614796-2637456 GCA_024137785.1 Ginglymostoma cirratum | reverse complement strand
TTAATCTTTTTTGAAATATAAAAATAATGCTAGCCTCGGCTTTTGTTTCCATGTTGCATTTTTAATCTCGGCTGTTTTTCCCCCAAGTTTTGCTTTGGATTTTTTTTGCTTTAATCCTTCTGAAGTTTTTTTTAGAAATTTTTCTTAGATGTTTTGTTTACCCTTTTGCAATAGTCTTGAGAGTTGTTGGACAACTGAAAAATATCTCATCCGTTTCAGCTGCAGTCACCTCCAAAACTTTCACCCTACCGGCCAGTGTTGCTTTATAAACCAATTAGATTTTAACCTTGTCACTTCATCTCATATTTGCTAACCTTTGACTAATTTGAGGTTGTGATTTGCATTTGGCGGTGAACAGATTCCCCAGAAGTTGTTTTTCCCCCCCTTCATATTTATTGACTGATTAAAACTCTGTGCTTCCGTGCCTTTATGGCAAATGCATCGCCCGGGCTGATAAGTTTTAAAATACAGCTCCGACCTACTGTTTGTTTTGTAATCTGATAGTTTTATTGATGGTTGGAAATGATTAATTGAATGTTCGGAGTTGGGTCCCAATTCAGTTTCCCTGTGCTGAACGCGTGCAGCAGAAATGGTGTGACAACTCCTGCGCTTCCAGCATTCCAATTCCTGACTAATAAACCAGAGATTTGTACAAGATTTTTTATTTAACATACGGCGTAAACTCTGCGATCAGAATACATCGAACCGGAGCTAAACGTAAGATGTGAAGTGGATGTTAAATTACATCCTGCAAACTAGACGAACGATTGATGTGTATTTAGCATTCTGATGCTGTAGAGAATAATCTTGTAATGCTGAATATGCTTGGTTTTTATTCCTTGCTAAATTTGCAATAAAATCAGACGACAGAAATAGCTGACCCCGAATTTTCTTTAAAACCCTGGTTCATTCTATCGCTTTTTCTCTGTCTTTGAGTGATCAAACAGGGATCGATATGCTTCAGTGATTGTGGCGAGTCCTCTCCTCGGGGCTCAGGTGAAATGACCACTACCGAGAGGCAGCTCTCAGCTCTTTAAAGAAACTTTTGAGATGAAATTCTCCCTGCAAACTACTTTCTAAAACCAGCTTGGACCCAGGAGCAGTCTTGAGTTTTGCTTTCTTCTAAAAACAAAACAAAAATTCAGGTTCGATGCCCATATTTGGAATGTTTATTTATTGGTTAAACTGGTGGGCGGGAAAAAATATTGCAAACCATGGGTTCGCTGCAGATTAATCCGCATTCGGTGACCATGAAATAACAGTTAATTAGTGATCTTGTTTTTTGAGTTAAAACCTGCAATTTAAAACTAGCAATTTTTGTTATTATGTAAGGCTGTTAGCTCCTTTTTACTACCTACCCCTCATAACTTTTTACCAGTAAATGAACGAATTCAACTTTTACTTTTTAATTTAAAAACATTGATATATTCACTTTGTAATTGAACTTGTTCCTCTGGCTTACCCTAACCAGATGGAAGCCTGCTTGCCTTTTGCTGCATTTGATCAGATGAGCAGCAAAACTTTGGCCAGGCTGGGACTGTCCTTTGGGTGAAATTGCAGGGAAAACATGATAAAGGTTTCTAATTCCAGTTATGGGCTGATCAGAAAGTTGCACACATCTGTCTTTCACTGTGGGATATCAAGAAACCTTGGATTTCTTTTAATCTTTTCCCTGCATTGATGTGTATCAGGAATTTCGATGATAAAGAATCCTGGCAAATATGCTGTAAATCTGCTTAAAATTTACCTTAAAGTGGGACTGAGTTTTACAGATACTAAAATGAAAATGACAGACTTTGTGAAACCAACTTTCTTGGACAACTTAACCACATTCTGAAGAACTAGCACAATATTGTTGTATAATACCAGTGTGATGCCTGATAGATGGGTCATGCCATCACAAAAATTGTGTTCCCCAGAATCTGGACCTGTTCTGCCAGAGATATTGTTTTAACTTGTAGATTTGGTTACGCTGACCCCATCTCCTCCTTGCCGCCACTCACTAATTTGAAAACGACAAATTTTCTTCCAACCTTGGGGAAAGCTGTTCGTGATGAACTGTTTTCATATCCTTGCCAAAGTGGCAAGTTAACACCCGTTGCTTGGATAAAATCTGAAAGAACTGTGGATGTTGTAAATCAGGAACAAAAACAGAAGTTGCTGGAAAAGCTCAGCAGGTCTGGTAGCATCTGTGAAGGGTCACCGGACCCGAAATGTTAACTGTAATTTTTCTTCACAGATGCTGCCAGACCTGCTGATCGTTTCAAGCAACTTCTGTTTTTTACCCCTTGCCCAGAACCTGAGGGCACTTCAGTACACTTTAGTCTGTCTGGTGTATTCTAGCTTGTGAGGGGCACATGACCATAAGTAGTTAACAATATGGGCATATCATACATGGTCATGTACCTTACCTTCACAGCCCAAAGGGAGAGGGGGAGGGGTATGCATTATAGTCATGTATTGCATTGAAAGGTTATTGTATTTACTTGAAAACATTAAATAGCATTGTAAGGTAAACATTATAATTGTGTCAGAAACAAACTTTTGTCAATTGAGTAAAATTGCTGGAATTAATAATTAGATGAGGTGTAATTTGGCATAAATTAATAATTGCAGGGTCAAGATGATCCCATACAACCTGTCCTCTGAATTAATGTTTAACCAGTGGCTGACAATTGCCCAAAGTTTAAAACCAATGTTATTAATAGAAAATGTAGAAGTGTTAGAAGCCTTCTCTTACAAAGTTTAGCCAACCACATGCCTAAAATCAACATGCTTGATTAAGAAGTTTTTCAAAACTGGGCTATTGTCAGTGTCCTTGATCTGTATTTCTTGTTAAATAGTTGGGGTCAATTTGAACATGGAAACATGTCTCTTTCCATCTGTGCAGAAGATCTGGGAGACTGAGAACATCATCTTCATCCTCTCTGTTTTTCTTTGCACATTTGAAACGGAAATAAAAGCTGTTGTTTGTTGATTAATACCTGGCAACATTGCTTAGTGTTTTCTCTCTCTCTCTGTCTCACTATTTCTTCAGTAAGAAACAGTCTGCACAATTTCTTTTAGTTCATTCTTAATGCATGTCAACTTTGTAACTGATTTGTCCTGTCTGTATGTAAACCAGCCACAGGAACAATGATCATATTCATGTGCAGTCGTGTTTAATGTTATTAAAAAACTGACTTTTTTGTGGGAGCCAGCAGTCAATGGCCTCTCTTTAATCTTTGAGACTTTTCTCTTTGTCAGCTGTTCGTAGACTGCAAAGCAACAAGGATATGGGGGCTGGGGGAGGGGAGAGGAGGTGTACTGCCAGGGGATTGCATATGTTAAACGTGTGATGTTATTCCAAAACATTAGTGAAAGGGAAGTTGGCGAGTAAAATACTTCCAAATGTTTCCGACACAATCATTTTTCCCCCTAATGTACTTTTTCCCTTTTTTAAAAAAATGCGGTATCATTAAAAATAGATTTCAATTTGATAACTTAAAAAAATGAGTTCAAAGTAGTAAATCTTAAGTGTCTTTGGGATTCAGAAGACATTATGATGAAAAGCCTCTTTCATTTTTGTTGTTTGGTCGAAGCTTTGAGGCACCAAACAACATTTCTTGATATCCCAAAATAATAGTGTCCATATTCCCTGACCATGATCTTTAGTGCTTGTAATTTGATTTTTGTACCCAAAATAATCAAAGTACTCTGTGGATGTAGAGTATGAGCCATTAAAATGACTCCAAAAATCCATTAACTCCCACACTACAGTATTTGTCCAGTGAAGTTTAAATCCTTGATGTTTCAATTGACTCTCCTTTTGAATTGATGCTGCATGCCATGTTCAGCAAACAAGATGTCTAATTATAAAGCATTTTGAATATTTTTTAAAAAGCAATTTTTAAAAAAACTTCCTAATTTATTCAGAGTGTAAATTCTCTGACTTGCTGTTGCAGTTTCCAATCACCCCTTCTAATAACAATCCTTGAAGAGGCTTTTTATCATTCACCTTGGCTTCGTCCCTGCCCTGACTCTTGTCACAATACCTCTTGTCTTAGTTTTGATCTTTTGACATTACTTCTGAGGCTACATTTTTGCCTCGGGTGTCTCAACTTGTATTTGAGCCCAGTTGTTGTCAAGACTCTTGCTGCAGTACTTTTTGTCTTAGGTGATATTTGAGGTTGTTGGTAATCTTGGCTCAGGTGTGTGTGTCTGTTGCGGTCTTGTACTTTAGCTTGTTTTTGTTGCAGTACTGCTTTGTATGTTTTGATGCTGATTTATTTTCACTTTGTGTTTTTACTCATTATCCACCTGCCTGTGGAGCTGTTGCCATGGAATTCGCAATTTAAAATTAAATCTGTACGTATATGGATATAATATGGAATTGCTGTTCGCTTATAGACCTTCACTTAAACTCCATCACTTCTTATTTCTTTTCAAGTGAACAACTCAAAAGATTCTGTACACTTCTCTATTTGTTTTTGCATTTTTTTTTCATAATGTTTGATTTCATAATGTTTGATTAGACACAGCGGTTTGAACATTCATAAAAAATTTCTGCCTTAAGGCTTTTTAATATAGAGAAATATTATTTACTTATTTTTCTGCTGTGATTAATTTAAATTCCATTGTCCTGGAAAGTTCCTCCTCTCTTCCCTGCCCACCCCCTTTTGCCCCTTGAGAGAACAATAATTTTAAAAATGTTTTTGAGAACTATAGCTCACAGAGCAGTATCCAACTGGTGGGGTCAGAATTGTGGAACAGAGAAAATAAGAAAATAGTGTGAAATTAAAGCAAAAATTTGCTAAACTTATTTTATTTTCCCATTCTGTATCAGTTGCTACTCATGGTCCATTTTCAACTCTATGAATTGTCTTGGGACAACTTACAACATAAATTTAGTTTTAGATGACACCTGTGATATACTAAAATGTCTCAAGACATTTCTCAGAGTGATGGTCGAACAGTTTGGCATTGAACTGCACATGGAAATATAGGTACAACTGATCAAAAGGTAGGTTTTAAAGAACATCTGAAAGAAGATGAGATAAATAAGTTTATGAAGGAAATTTCAACCTCTCTGTCCAACACTCCTGAAACAATGTGGCATATTGTGGAGTGATCAAAATTAAAAGGGATCTGAGGGGTAACTATTTCGCACAGAGGGTGATTCGTATGTGGAATGAACTGCCAGAGGAAGTGGTAGATGTAGGTATAGTTACAACTTTTAAAAGACATTTGGATAGGTACATGAATAGCAAAGGTTTGGAGGGTTATGGGCCAGACGCAGGCAAGTAGGACTAGTTCAATTTGTGAAACATGGTCGGCATGGACTAGCTGGACCGAAGGGTCTGTTTCTGTTCTGTATCACTTAATGACTCTGTGATTAAACTCAGGAATGCACAAGAGGACAGGACTGGGGGAATGGTAGTCATAATGTAACGAAACTTTGGTTCAGTTAAGATCATTTATTAAAAAACAGATTTCCTTGCCATTTGGGCAATTTTCTGTGCTCTCATTGGTTGCTATATATCTGATAATAATATGACACTTCAGAAGGACTTTGACTGTAAAGTATGAGAGGAGATACTCAGGTTCTGAGAATTGTAGGTATTTTTTCTTTTTCTCTCATTTGCAAAAAAATTATAGAATCAAAAAGTCATATAGTACAGAAGAGGCCATTTGGCCCACCGAGTCTGCACTGACAAATCTACACCAGTCCCACTTTTTGGCATTAGGCTCTTAGCCTGCAATGTTATGACATTTAAAGTTCTAATCTAAGTACTTTTTAAAGGCTGTGAGATCTCCCGCCTCAACTACAGTCCCAGACAATGCCCTCTGGGTGAAAACATATTTCCACAAATCCCTTCTGAACATCTTACCTTCCACCTTAAAATTATGCCCCCTTGATCCTTCAGCTGAGGGGAGCAGCTACGTTCTATCCACCCTGCCCATGTCCTTCGTAATCTCATACACCTCCCATCAGGTCCCCCCTCAGCCTTCTCTACTCCAAAGAAAAGAGCGGAGCTTATCCAGCCTCTCTTCATAGCTAAAGTGCTGCTCCCAGAAAACATCCTGGTGAACCTGCTCTGCATCTCCTCAGTGCAATCACATCCCTCCTACAGTGTGGTGACCAGAGCTGCACATAGCACTCCAGCTGCAGCCTAACCAAAGTTGTATGTACTTGGAAATTGTAGTAATAATTGGTATTGACAGGAAAATATAAATATTATTCTATTTGCTATTTTGATATGGCACCCTTAGAGATGGAGGAAATTGGCATAGGAAGAGATGCAAGTGATTTTCATTCAAGTTCACCCGCCGTCCTCCCCTATTTCACATGGAGCAAAGTTTGTTGAATTAAAATCTGGTTTGACAATATTTTAGCAACAACTATTGAAGGGAAGATATCAAATTAAATTCTGATTAACTTTTTTTTAAGTGTGCTCAGAGGGCTGTACTTCTTTGGAGCCCTCTTCTCAGAGAGTAGAGGAGGTGCAGTTATTGAATATTTCTAAGGCAGAGATGGATTCTTGATTTTTAAAAAAAGGGAGGCAAAGGCTATTAGAGGTAGTTGGGAATGTGGAGTTGAGGCTGCAATCAGATCGACCATGACCTTATTAAATAGTGGAGCAGGTGAAAGAGGCTGAATGGCCTCTTCCTGCTCCTAGTTTGAATGTAACTTTGTATAGATTGGGATAATCCTTTTTAATTAAAGAATCCCCCTCTAGGTCTGCTTTCTCTTTTAATTGTTTCAGCATTAATCCAACATATCCACCTGTATCATAACACCTCTGGTATCTATGATTCTATGTATGTTCCATTCTCTATTAAATTTCTGGCAGATGATACTTCATTTTTTGGTAAGAATGTATGTTAAACCAGAATTCACCTTTAGCCACTCGCCCCTTTGTTCACCTGTTGCTACCCTCGTAATATGAGATGTGCATTTGTTATGAAGCAGGACGTCTAAGTTGTGCTTTATTTTTGTCTCACCTTTCCTTTTTCCTCACTGCTGTTTGAGTGATTTAACACATAGGGTGCATATCTGCAACACATGAACTGCAGTAGTTTATTAAGATAGCTAATCACTGTCTTTTCAATGGCAGTTACCTCTTGAAATGTTGTCCTTTCCAGGACACTGACATCCTATGAAAGAATTAAAACAGCACCATTTCACTGTCATTCAGAAAAGGCGTAAAGCAGCCAAAGCAGGATGACAGAGAAAGACTTTTTGCAATATGAACAAAAAAGGATACAGAAGCACAGTAGCAAGGGCTAAAAAGATTAACAAAAATTGTACCAGAACTGAGAGATTATACCTACGAAGAAAAAGTAAGCAAATGAGACAAAGGAAGCTGAGATTGATCTGATAAACATTTCTGAAATTATTCAAACAATTTGACAAAATAGGCATAAGTATTTCCATTTGTGGGGAGACAAAAACCAGAGGATAATCGATATGAATTGCTAATGATTCCAACTGGACATTCGCATATATTTCTTTAGCCAGAAAGTGGTGTGAATGTGGAGCTTGCTACCACAAGGAGTCTTTGAAATGAATAGCATAGATGCATTTGCAATAGAGGTAGGCAAGCACATGAGACAGAAATGAAAAAGATATAGTTGAATTTTTAAATTAAGTAAGGTGGTATGAATCCTATGTGGAGTACAAATACCATCACGAGCCAGTTTTGACCAAATTGCCAATTTCTGTACTGTAGACTTCTGTGTAAAAATAATTGTGTTTTACTCCACGCTTTTATTTAATGCAGTGGGGTAAGTTTTATATTTAGTGTTGTATGTTATGTATCACCTTGTAAAAGCTAGTTTTATTTTCAATATAGCTTCCCTGGCTGTATTATTTTAACTAAGCTGAAGATATGGATAATGTGTAGTCTTATGTATTATGTATAATTAATTTGTAGGAAAGGGGGTAAAGTAAGTGTGCAAGCTTAAAGTGAAGTAAAACAAGTAAAAAAAAGAGACACAGTTTGGTGCTAATTTTGAAAGCATCCTAAACTAAGTTTCAACAATGCAGTGGTAAGCACAATTAAACATTTATATTTCTTGAAACAAATATGTCCAGTTTCTCTGATGAAAACTATTTTTTTGATACAGAATTTTAACTGTAAGTAAATAAAGTAATGAGACTTTAAATCAACATTCATTGTTTCTTTTCGATCCTGAACTAAAACGGTGCTTGGGACTCTAGTTTTATTTTCTGCTTTTAATTATTATAAGTTTAAAAAAAGAGATCATAGAAAATAAAATTGGCAACCATAAGTAGAGCTAAAGAAAATGTGGAACCTGGTATGAGTCCCGAAAATCATTGCAAACAATATTGCAGGCTTCGAATAAAAAATTTAATGAGCAGAGCTTTGTATTCATTTTGGTGAAACCAGAAGCCCAACAAATGTTTTAATTTCAGCTCTGGGGTAAAGGAATTTAACTTCTAAAATAATCTCCCACAGTGTGTGAATATTACATATTATATAATTTAAATATAGATTCAATGTCTCTGTTACATTACCAGCAGCCGATCTAGCTTGACCAGATTAATAACGCTGTGAGTGACTTTCAAATTACTTTCCCACAAATATGCACGCAGGGAACAGAACAGTGCATCCTGTTGTCACATCCTTTCTTCACATTAAAACTGTATTTTACAAATCTTCTTGTATTTTAAAATATTTTACAAAATGAATACTTGTAAATTTTACTGCTAATTTTTAATGCCAGATTTGAACTAAGTTTTGATAAATTTCACTGTGCCAGTGTGAATGTAGCCAAATGTATTCTAACCAAGTCAAGTAAGAGAGATACACTGACAGCCATTAAAAACTTTATTATGCCTCAGAACAACTGACTATTTAATTGCTTTCAAAGTTGTTATGTAGGTAATCACAAAAACAAATATGTTGCACAGCAAGATCCAGCAAACAGCCACGAGCTGAACGGACAATTAATCTCCGTAAGGTGATGTGGGTTGAAACAAGAATACTTAGTTATTTGTACTGATCAATCTTCTCATTTCAAACTCATTTAGTTTTGATCTTTTCAAACTTTTGAATTCATTGATGAAAATGCATGACAATTTTCTTCCAAAGAGACAACGGACTGTCCTGAAAGCAGTTTACATGAGCACAGTTGCAAACTTCATGTATTTTTTAATAGTGGAGATGTCCTCTGGAAGAATTAGTAGCCCCTTTCTTTAGATTGTAGTTCAGCACTGTTCATTTTCACTTCTTAGTCCATCACTTTAAATATTACTTCAAGGAGATTACTTATTGAAGTTTGCAATAAAATACAGTATTTTGTTGTATACATTTATATATCATGTATAAATAGCTTCATTATAACCTTACTATAAAAGATTATTAATATGTTATAGTCAATACACCTCTGTATACCAATGTAGGTGCATTTAAAGATGTAGTTATAGCAACAACAGGGACAGAGATCTGTCTATAAAATACCTCACTGTGTTGCAGAGCAGCCCACGTCAAATTACTTTAAAGCTGCATAAGCTGTTATGCAGATAAGCACGAGGCTAATATTTTGCATAGCAAGCTCCAGCAGACATGAGGTGAATGGGCAATTAATTGACTTTAATTGGTGTAGGTTTGAAGAAACAGTGTTAACTATCTAAACAGCTATAACATTTTGGCTGTAAGCTTAACTATTTTTATATCAACCTTTCAAAAGTAATGATTATATTTCATCAAAAACGTTTCAGATTTCTTTCTGTTGTAAACTTGAATTTAAATATATACTGTGGATAATTTAAAGACCTGTACTGCACAACAAAGAATTGATTTTTCAGAAAGCCTATTAGCATTAAACTTTGTATATTCTCTTTCTTTAAAAAATACTTTTAGAGTCCAGATTTCTTTTTAATTTTTGGTGCTGTTTTTATTTAGGAATTTCTATAGAACAGTGGACATTGAGAAGGGCAGTGTGTCATATGTGGGGGGACAAAAGATTAAAAGTCACTAGAATGCATGTAGGAATAACAACTGTGGATGTAGGAGAAAAACATAATAAACTAAATCTTTACTACTGAGCAGGAGGTTTAACATGCACAAGGACCAGGGTGAAAAGGACATTTTTCCATGCAATAGATCGTTTGGATGTGAGTTGCTTTGCCGCAAGTACCCATTGAAGTAAAGTCAATCAAACAATTTTAGAGGAAATGAAATAATATTTAAAGAAAAAAAAGGGCGCCGGGAAATTGGATTAGACTAGATAGCTGCAATGTGGAACTGGCACCAGGAAGATGTACTGAAATTTCAGTAAGTCTGTATACCATTAATGCACGTGAAAATATTCTCTGTTCATAAAATCATATTAGCTTCATGAGATTATGCTATATTGCAAAGCAATTGTAAATAAATGAGCAGTAGATTTATGTAATTTTGTGCACTGGGTTTACCTAACTTGAATCTTGGCGAGTGCAACACGGAATTAATTATTATACTACATATCCTCCAGCAAGTTGCAATAAAACAAAAGCTCTTTGTATTGGAACAAAGTGCTTGGTGAAATATTTTTGAAAAACATGCATGAAAAGCTACATATATGAAGATATTGAATAGAAAAAGATTTTTTACAGGTATTTGGATAGTTTGTTTATATCCATATTTAGAGAGGTAAACTTACTGCATGAAACTTGCATAACCTATTTTGCCAGAAAAGCTTGGATTGTTGCTGGTACAGTTATGTACACAGTGAAAGCAGAAGGTGCTTAGGGGTTTGACCCTCAACTATTTGGTCATGGTGGATTAGGTTCCTGACTTGGGCCATTTTTTAAATGTCTTCTACTTCTTAAATTACTGAGCGTTTACAACATTTTGCTGAAACTCCTTCTGAATTCCATGTAGTTTTTGTGCTTTCGTGCTTTCACTCAGAATCTTGAGTGTGACACTTTATTTAACCCCTTCCCTTCCTCCTTCCTCTCTCACAATTACAATCCTTAAAATCCCCTTTTATATTGTGCTATAATATAATTTTAACCATAAGTTTGGGAGGGTGCATGTCTGTAAGTTGCTGCCAATGATATTCATTGACTGTCAGCAAGCTTGTCAGACCCACTTCCATTATCATGCAACGGGATTAATTTGCAAGGTAAAAAAGTAGTAAAGTGTTTGAAATTGTGTTATGACAAATGCAGGTGGCTCGGATTTGCTGTACCAATGAGTGACTAAGTGGTGCTTATTTTAAAAGTATTTCTATCACACGTGTTCCTAGTCTTAGGAGTTCCAGCAACTGCTTTTTTTCATTCACTTATGGAATGTGGGCATTGCTGACTGGACCAGCATTTATTGCTCATCCCTGATAGCCCTTTAGAAGGTGGTGGTCAGCTACCATCTTAAACCACTGTTTTTCATGTGCTGTAGGTACATCCAAAATACCCTTAGAGAGAGAATTCCAGAATTCTGACCCAGCAACAATGAAGGAACGGAGATATATTTCCAAGTCAGAATGTTGATTGACTTGGAGGAAAACATGCAGGTGGTGCAGTTCCCATGTATCTGCTGCCCTTCTCCTTCTAGATGGAAGTAGTTGTGAGCTTGCAAGGTGCTGTCTAAGGATCTTTGGTGAATTTCTGCAGTGCATCTTGTAGATGGTACACACTGCTGCTACTGATACTGCTATTGGTACTCCATTGCTTATTCCCCATTCTATTCTCCTTCCTCTCAATTAAATTATGCAAACATGTTACCACTTGAACCATGTATATCGTTTACTAACATTTGAAGTTGCACTTTATCAAATGGCTTTTGGAAATCCAAGTACACCACACCAGCAGATTTCCCTTTATTCACCTTACTTGTTCATACAGAATCTAAGGAATTTTTAGTTATGACTGATGCCTCTACTATCTCTGCAGCCACTTATTTTAGGTCTTTGGATGCAGACCATCTGGTCCCAGGGAATTGTTTGCCTTCTGGTCCAATAGATTTCCCTTAGTGGTTATTTTAAGTTTCTCCCTCTGGTTCACCTGATTTTCAAGTAACTTGGAAAGGAGATTTTTGTGATTTTGTTTCTTCTAATGCGTTCTTTCTAGTTGAAACCTTTTGCATTTGTTGATTTTGATTGAATGTGTGGAGAAGCAAGACTATGCAGAATTCCATGGAATTTCAGTTGTGTGTTTCTACTGATCTTGGTTACGGTTTCCTATCGAGTTCTGGCATCAGTCTGTTGGTCTTAGTAGTTGCTTTTAGATTGTGTCTAGCCACATCATCTCAGTGTGCTTCATACAGTGATTTCTTTTTTGGTTTCATGTGCACAGTGGCTATAAATAATGCAAATGTAACATTTGGTAGGAACATAGGGGCAGAAACATTTAGTCCATAGTTACCTTGACTGCACTTCCTCAAATCCTGCTGCCTGCAAAGATTCCATTCAATTCTCCCGTTTTCTCCATCTCTGTTGGATCTGTTCTGTTGATGCCACCTTCCAGCAGGCTGCCTCCAACGTGACCTCCTTTGTTCCAACTGAGGAACTACCATCCAGCCTTCCCAATTCCACTATGGTACAGGGCCTTCAGCCATGTCCTACCCATCTGGCGCACTTCTGCACTTGCCCCTCCCCATCCTTCCCAGATCAACAACAGGGTTCTCACCCGTATTTTCTACCCCGCTAGTCTCTGCATTCAAAGGATTATCCTCCTCCATACCTGCCATCACCAAATGCATTTTCCATTCCACACCACTGTTGGCATTTGACAAGGACCATTCCGTCTGTGATACCATGGTCCATTCCTCCCCCACTCCTAACACGACCTCAACACTCCCTGGCATGCTCCCATACAATTACCGAAGGTCATAGATTCAGAGAGTGTAAAGTGCAGAAAAAGACCCTTTGGCCCATTGACCCGCATTACTGGTTTAGTAAGGATAGATCACATGGGACCAAGGGAGAGCTAGCCAATTGGATACAAAATTGACCAGAAGGTAGAAGACAGAGTGTGGTGGTAGAGGGTTGATTTTTGGCCTAGAGGCCTGTGACCAGTGGTGTGCCACAGAGATCAGAGCTGAGTCCACTGCTTTTCGTCATTTATATAAATGATTTGGATGTGAATATAGGATGTACAGTCAGTAAGCTTGCAGATGACACCAGACAGGTGGTGTAATGGACATTGAAGAAAATGATCTCGGAGTACAATGGAACCTTGATGAGATGGGCCAATGAGCCGAGGCGTGGCAGTTACTGTTTAATTTAGAATGTGAGGTGCTGCATTTTGGTAAGACAAATCAGGGCAGGACTTATACACTTAATGGTAGGGATCTGGGGAGTGTTGCTGAACAAAGAGACATTGGGGTACAGGTGCATAGTTCCTTGAAAGTGGAGTTGCAGGTGGACAGGGAAGAGAAGACAGAGGAAAACAAAAAGTGCTGGAGATCACATCGGGTCAGGCAGCATCCATGTTTCAAGTCTAGATGACTCTTCATCAGAGTTCTGATGAAGAGCCATCTAGCCTTGAAATTCTAGCTTGCTCCCTATCCCTGCATGCTGTCTGAACCACTGTGATCTCCAGCACTTTTTGTTTTCAGTACAGATCACACCGTCTGCAGTAGTTTGCTCCTACATAGTGAAGATGATGTTTGGTAGTTTTCCTCTTATAGGTCAGAACATTGTAGGAGTTGGGATCTCACGTTGCGACTGTACAGGACATTGGTGTGGCAATTTTAGAATGCTGTGTACAATTCTGGTCACCCTTCTACAGGAAGGATGTTGTTAAACTTGAGAGGGTGCAGAAAAGATTTACAACGACGTTGTTGGGGCTGAAGGGTTTGAGCTGTAGGGAGCAGCCGAATAGGCTGGGGCTTTTTTCCCTGGAGCATCAGAGTCTGAGAAGGGCATGGATAGGGTGAATAGCCAAAGTCTTTTTCCTATGATGGGGGAGTCCAAAACTAGAGGGCATAGTTTTAAGGTCAGAGGGGAATGATTTATTTAGGAACTGAGGGGTAACTTAACGCAGAGGGTGTCGCATGTATGAAATGAGCTACTCGAGGAAATGATGTAGGTGGGTACAATTACAACATTTAAAAGGCATCTGGGTGGGTATATGAATAGGAAGGGTTTAGAAGGATATGGGCCAAATGCTGGCAAATGGGACTAGGTCAGATTGGGATGCCTGTTTGGCTTGGACGAATTGGATCAAAGGGTCTGTTTCCATGCTGTATGATGCTATGTTTGTATGGTCAAAACAGCTCACCAAATTCTACTAATCCCAGCTCTTGGCCCATAGCCTCATATACGTTAGCATCACAAGTATACATCTAAATACTTAAATATTATGAGGGTTTCTCCCTCACTGTAACACTTGCTTATTCACCTCTATACTCCTCAGTGTCCAAGGTCCCTAACATACCATTCACATGAAGCAATATTTTACTTGTCCTTCTCTCAATGTAGTCAAATGCATTTGCTGCTTGCAGTGCAGTCTCCATTATATTGGCGAAATTGCATGCAGGTTGAGTGAGCACATTATGGAACACCTCAACTCTGTCCATAGGAATTTCCCTGGCCTCCCGGTTGCTTGGCTTTTCAATAAACCATCTTGCTCCCATACTAACATTTCTGGCCTGAGCCTTCTGCAATGTTCCAGTGAAGCACAACCCAAGTTCAAGGAGTAGAAATTCATTTTCTGCTTAGGAATTTTGCAGTCTCCAGGAATATTGAGTTCCATAACTTAATAAACTGACCACCTGATGTCTGTTCTCCATTTTTCTTCCATTCTTTCGCTCCCCACCTCTCAGCAAATTTGTATTGTTTGTGTCTTGTTCACTTCGCTGTCAGTGGAGAGGATCCATTCTCTCTCTTGCATGTCTTAATTTACACACATTTTATATATTTTTTTCTTTCATCATCTTTAATAACCCCTTTTCTTTTGCACTGGGCCTTGGCACCATATTCACCTCTCTTTTCACCTCTTCAAAAGTAAATAAGAAAATAATTTCCATTTTTCACGTCCGAAGAAGAATCATACTGGATTTCAATTGTCAACTCCATTTGTCTCTCCACAGATGCTTCCAGATCTGAGTTTCTCCAGCATTCTCTGGGTTTATACCATACTTGAGCTTTTTTGCCAGTTAGTCTTGACTGATCTACATCTCAACTTGTTTACCTGCCTTTGCTCTGTAGTTTTAGATACTGTCTACTTTGTGATCGTGTCCACCTGAGCCATCTAGGATGCCTTGGGTAGATTCACCGCCACCAATCCTCCTCCATGGTCAAAAACAAGGTTGCTGGTAAAGCCCAGCAAGTCTGGCAGCATCTGTGAAGGAAAAAACAGAGTTAACGTTTTGGGTCCGGTGACCCTTCTTCAGAAGGAACCCAGAAGGAGGAACTCGGACCCTTCCTCTTCCATGGTGTTAGTTGAAGTTGCTGATACTAAGTGGGGAGGAAGGATGTCCATGCAAAGTCTACAATACAGATGTAAAATTAGCAACTGATCTAGCATCAGCTGCCGTTTGTGGAAGAGTTCCAAATCTCTACCACCCTCTTTGTGTAGAAGTTCTTCTTAACATCTCTCCTGAATGGTCTGATCCAAATTTTCAGACTATGCCCCTAGTTCTAGAATCCCCAACCAGTGGAAATAGTTTATCTTTATCTACCCTGTCTTTTCCTGTTAATATCTTGAAGACTTTGATCACTCAAAAAACATCTATCAATCCCTGTTTTTGAATATTCCAATTGATCCCAGCATCCACAAACATTTTGAACGAAAATTCCAGATTTGTGTTGAAAATATGCTTTCTGGTTTTTGTTCTTATTTGGTCTAGCTCTATTTTTCAGTTAAAATCTTCAGATTCTTAGCAGACTTAGAGATACGTCCCACAAACAAGAAAGAAATGAGTGACAGTGAGCGTGTAATTTTGTGAGAACAAGAGATTTCCTCAATTTGTTTTGTTGTTTTTATTTAGATGGATTGTATGTATATTTTACAAAGCTAAGGAGTACCGAAGAAAAGAACAGTTGAAACCAAAGAGAGAAAAGGGAGACCCAAGATACTGGTGGGAATGGGATAAAAATGGGATAAATGTGGAGCAAATCCAAATCGAAATGGAGCTACATGAAGGAATTTTTGAGATAACAAAATTTTGAGCATGATTGGATAGATTGGAGTTAAAGAATGAGTTGGAGGTTGAGTTGACTAGCTGAAACATAGAGTCACTGTGAGGAGATTGGAAAGTATTGGATGGCAGAAAAGTGGGAAGGTTACTTTTGAAGACGTTGCGAACAGAAATGTTACGAGAGGAGCAACATCCTTAAAGTAATAGCATGATCAGTAGGAACTTGTGATGTGGCACTTCAGTTGTCAAGAGGTATCTCATTAGGTGTGTATGGAATCTGCTGTACTTCACAGAATTTAGGTCGTACTCCTGACGATATTTAAACATTTACAACATAGAACAGTACAGGCCCTTCGGCCCATGATGTTGTGCCGAACTTTTACCCTAAACCTAAGGTCTATCTAAACTCCACCCCTACCTTATACTATCACCCGTATGCCTATCTAATAGCTGCTTAAATGCCCCTAATGAGGTCGACTCCACTATCCTCTCTGGCAATGCATTCCATGCCCCTACCCACTCTCTGAATAAAGAACCTACCTCTGACGTCTCCCCTATATCTACCTCCGCTCACTTTAAAACTGTGCCCCCTCGTAATAGCTACCTCCACCCTAGGAAAAAATCTCTGACTGTCCACTCTATCTATACCTCTGATCATTTTGTACACATTTCTCACCAGTTACGTGGCCTTTCCTCTGTGAGATCAGTTATAGAGGGAACATACATTTTATTGGAAGCTGCTATCAAATTAGATCTGATTGCATGCACTTGCTGTCATATGATTTGCCAATAATTTCTGCTGTTAGCATCACTGTCTATGTTTCCAAACAGGTTTTAAGCACACTCAGTGCCAACACTTCTCCTTTGGAGTAGAGATTTCCAGGTGATTTCGTTGAAGTTTGCAAAAATTAGGATAGGAAGTTTGTTAAACTGATACAGACACTTATGATTCCAGCTGATGTTATTATTGGACAAGTCAGATCCCAGACTGAAATCTGGTTTGATAGGCTATGTTTTATTGTTGGTTTTAATGAGGTGGTCTTCCACTGAAACACAAACAATGCAACACATTCAGGTTCATGAATAAAACTGAAGTTTATTGCGCAAAAGAAATAAAAGATAGATGGTATAAACTAAACTGTTTGCATGTAACACACATTTAAAGATTTTGAAACACATGGTAAAAATTATAATCCCATTAATCCCAGATGCACAGAAAACTCTTATATCACAGGGTTAAATTCAAAATCCAAACTCAAAAATAAATTATATTAAAGTTATTTGAAATTGATATAATTCACACACCTTACACTACACATAATTAATAATGCCAGGTGATGTTTAAAAATGCTGTGTTGGATCTTACATGGCAGTTTAGAAGATAAATAACACTGAAGCCAGGTAAGGTTAGGTAAAGTCTCTACAGGAACAAAAACAGAAGTTGCTGGAAAAGCTCAGCAGGTTTTGGCAGCATCTATGAAGAAAACATTAGAGTTAATGTTTCGGGTCTGGTGACCCTTCCTCAGAAAGTCTGTACAGTCCCAGTGGGCCGTAGGACTGCTCTCTACTTTGAGAGAGATGACTGGGTCACCATGCCTCAGGCAAGGGGTGAAGTTGAGAGGTAGGACCTTCATTGTGACCTCGGCTGGTGCATGAATTGAACCCACGCTGCTGGCATCACTCTGCCTCATAAACTAGCCATCTGGCCAACAGACCACCTGAAATAGAGTGCATGAATGTAGCCTTGCTAGATTTGAATGCATTTCAACAAAAATTTCCATCGATGTAATAGTACCTATGATTTAATAAAACTAACAAAGATGTTTCAAGCATTAGCAAAGTAAATTTGACATCAAGTTAGGGTAGCGCAGTGGCACAGAAGTTAGCACTGCTGCCTCACAGCACCGGGGACCTGGGCTCAATTCCAGCCTCAGGCCACTGTCTGTGTGGAGTTTGCACATTCTCTCCGTGTCTGCTTGGGTCTCCTCTGGGCGCTGTGGTTTCCTCCCACAGTCCAAAGATGTGCAGGTTAGGTGGATTGGCCATGCTAAATTGCCCACAGTGTCCGGGAACGTGTAGGTTAGGTAGATTATCCATGGGAAATGCAGGGTTATAGTGATAGGTTAGGGAGGTGAGTCTGGGTGGGATGCTTGGCTGAAGGAGTTTAAGAAGTGAACAGAAGCAGAGGTTTGAAAACATTTACTGAGAGAATTCCAGGTGTTTGGATCTTAGTAGGTGAAGGCATGGCCATTAATATATGTAAACATAACCTTGCACAAGTAAGAATTACCTTTGCTTTATTTGTTTGATAGAGTCAAATTCCATTGTTTGTTTCTTCATATGGTACTCTATAGAACCAAACTGCATTTCTGACTGTGTATGAATATAAAGTATATTTTTGAAATTAAAAAAACTAATGTTGAAACAGTTAATAGAAGGGATGGTGAAGAGGTCTGAATTGAGAGGTGTAGAGATGGAGGAGGTCACAGGTCCATAGAATCCCTCCAGTGTGGAAGCAGGCCATTTGGCCCAACGGGTCCACACTGACCTGTTGAAGAGCATCCCACTCATCCCTGTAATCCTGCATTTCCCAAATCTAATCCACCTACACCCTGAACACAACTGGCAATTTAGCATGGTCAGTCCACCTAACTTGCACATCTTTGGACTGTAGGAGGAAACCGGAGCACTTGGTGGAAACCCACACAGACAATCACCCAAAGGTGGAATTGAACCCGGGTCCCTAGCGCTGTGAGACAGTAGTGCTAACCACTGAGCCACCATGCCGCCCTTTGAGAAGGATCATTGGATCAAGTCATTGGGAAGGATTATTGATGGATGATAATGTGAATATTACATTACAGACTGAGACCTTTATTCTTTAACGGGATGTAGGCATCACTGGCAAGATCAGCATTTGTTCCCTGTTTGCTCTTGAAATGACTGGCTGTTTAGTATATTTCAGAGGGCACCTAACAGTCAACAACATTAAGTGCTCTGGAGTCACTTGTAGGCCAGACCAGATAAAGATGGCAGATGTTAGTGAACCAGCTGCGGTTTTACAAGTATGGTTACGTGGTCACCATCAGACTAACTTTTTAAATTCTAGATTTTGCTGAATTCACATTAATCATCTGCTATGGTGTGTCCCATGTCCATGTGACATTAGCTGGGGCTCTGGGGTTACCATTTCAGTGTTTAGTGAACTACAAGTGGGAGTAGGCCATTCAGCTTTGTAAGCCTGCTCCGCCATTTGATTCACTTGTGGCTGATCTCAATTTGGCCTCAGCTTCACTTTCCTGTCTGCTACCCATAACCCTTCAACCAGTTACTAATTAAAATTCTATCTATCTCCCGCTTAAATTTAATCAATGTCCTAGCATACACTACACTGTGGGATAGTGATTCCACAGATGCATAAGCTTTTGAAAGAAGTAATTCCTCGTCATTTCAATTTTAAATCCACCTCTCTTATCTTAAAACTATACCTTGCATTCTAGATTGCCCCATGTGAGGAAACGTCTTTTCTCTGTCTACTTTGTTAATGCCCTTTACTATGTCATATACTTCAATTTGATCTCGTCTCATTCTTCTGAACTCCAGAGAATATCAGCCTAAACTTCTTCAAAAGACAAGCCCCTCGTCTCTGGTCTCAATCTAATGAACTTCTTCTGAACTGCCTCCAATGCAATTACATCCTTTTCCTAGCAAGGGGACCAAAATTGTATGTGATACTCCATTTCACCGTTGCATCTCCCAAGTAGTATGATTTGCTCCGTCATGTCCCCTCCAGCTATCCGAATGTTTTTCCCTCTGGTTGTTGTGTGAAAATGACTTGGGCATGTTGGAGCTAATCGGTTTCTCATACTCTTGAAAATTTCGTGATGGAACTGTAGGAAAAGTAGAATCAGCATCATTCAAACAGTGTAGATGTAAAATGATTGCTTAAAGAGGTGCAAACTTCCTCTCTCTCTGTTGCCTTGCTGCTGTCAGTACTTCTGCAATCCACAAACCTGCCATATATGAGCGACTTCATACAGTATTACTGAACTGCTGAGCTGTGCTAATGTAATGAATTTACACTTCCACAGAGAGGCAGTATATGCACAGATGCAAACATACACATTGAAGCAGTTCACTTTTTCTTACAGGGTAGATTTCTATGGTTATTAAAAATTTTCACTAATAAGTCTCCCTCAAAGAATCAGAAAGCTGTCTTCGTCTTTTTTCCATTGTGGTTATCTTACTAAAAGCAAATGTTTTGAGCTACAATCAATTTTCCGGATTAAAGTTGCTTGACAAATATTTTCAGTTTCTGTTACAATAAGGGATTGATCTGAACATCATTTTAATTTGCATAGAAGTGAGTAACATTTTCTGAAGTTATGGTTCATACAGGACTTTTTTCTATATTTGAGTGGAGAACTTGTCTGATTTTCTGCGCAGCAGTGATCAAGATTCAACCAACTGGTGGGAAATCAGTTGATTTTAATTTTAGAAAATAGACTCTAATTTTGGAGCCACTGCCCAGAATTACTGTTGAATCTATAATCCAGATTGACTAAAGGTTACAAGACAGGCAAACACTTCTTTAAAAAATTCAGATGGAACTACAAAAGAAAACTTTTAATGACTGTACCAAGTAACTTCATTCACTCAGCCATTCTATTCTGACATCTGTTTTAATTAATTTATCAAGTTTGGCAAGAGGTTAATAATGCAATGTAGATTGGATTACAATTACAGTGCAGTAACTATTACACATTTGTTATGGATAACTGAAACTGCATTAATATAATATGCTTCATTACAATGTACACATTACAGTACAGTGCAAATGTTTCTTTTTCAATAAAGGACTGTGAGACAGTAAACTGTTTTAACAACTCAACACTGGAAATCTTTTGGTCCATTCAACATCACAATTGCTTTTGCCTTATCAGCAAAAGGAAGTACCTTCTTCTTCATAAGTGGATTTTCCATTTTTCTCTCGACAGTTTTGCCCACGGTTTTTTGAGCCACTCAAACTTCGACAAGTTATACAGAGATTGAATATTGATGAGGAGGCTTTCACCCCTAAATAATAAATATGCGTTGCATTTATTGCCATTGGATTCCAGTATGCAATGACATGGAAAAATACTTGGAAATATCACAGATTTGGTTAATTGTTGCTTTCACACCTCGTCAGAAAAGTGCATTCCAAATTTTGCGACCATTGCAGTAGTTTTTCAAATGTAGTTGTCGTTGCCATGCAAAAAAACGTGGCAGCCAGTCTGCACATGGCAAACTTGACAATGACCAGATCATCTGGTTTGCTTTTCAATACAATGTGGTGTTTCATTTGGAGCTGGTGTACTTGGTCACTACTTTCGTGCCCTCTGACACGGCGTGCTTGGCCAGCTCCCTCAGTGGCAGCAGGCATATGGCGGTCTGGATCTCCCGGGAGCCGATGGCGCTGCGCTTATTGTAGCAAACCAAACAGGAAGCCAACCCCGCCATCTGCTCAAAAATATTGTTGATGAACAAGTTCATGATGCTTATGGCCGTGGAGAGATGCGGTGTCCAGGTGAACTTGCTTCATCACTTTGTAGGTGTAAATGGCATAACTTTCTTCCCTGGACTTCTCCTCTTCTTGCTGCTCTTCACTGGCACACTCTTCACTGCTTTCTTAGTGCCCTTCTTGGCAACTCGTGCTTTCTTTTTCACAACCATAGTGACAGTCACGTGGTTTGTAATGATAATAGAGAGATAAATAATTGGTGAGATGCTTTGGAGAACTGTCCTGCACATTTTCAAACTAGTGCTAAGTGATGTTTTTATCCCTGGCTGAGAGACCAGACATGGTTCAATGTTTCAGTTGAGAAATGCAGCACTCCTTCACTGCTTATCTGGAATTTATTTTGGTCAAGTCTTTGGAGTTCATCTTGAGCCCTCAACATTTTGACTTGGGGTTTGGGGTGGGATGGCACCGAGGAGCTATGCAACTGGGCCAACTTTGCTGATACACACATATGGTTTATGAATTGATTGGTAACAAATACTTGAAAAAAAACTTAAGCAAAGCAATTGTAGCATTTAAAAGAATAAGTATAAACTGTGTGATTTGCTTAAAGCTTTTATTCATTTAGCAGTTACTTATTGAACAGGCAATTATCTTTGAATAAGATAGAAAAGAGAAGAGTGCATTTGGATTTTATTCCCTTAAATGTTGTATACGTTGTATTTAGTCACTCGAGTGGGTGTTTGTTACTACATGTGAATACACGCTCACCATGATTTTCCCCTCCTGAAGTGGTGAAACTGATGGTGAAAAGGGGAAATAATTGCATGAGTTGGTCTTGGAGAGAAGTTCATCCTCTTCTTGCTACCTCACTAATTAAGTTCTAAATGCACAGGTCCACAGGCAAGCCACTGATTTAAGGCCCTTAAGTGGCTAATTAAGCAGGTTAGAAGCAAGGAATCCTGCAGTCTCTCTCCAAATGTCAGTCCTGCCAGCCCAGGAAGCAGTCTAGTGAAGAGATAAAAGGTACTGCAGATGCTGGAGAATCCGAGATAACAAGCATGGGGCTGGATGAACACAGCAG
>JAHRHZ010000064.1:2599947-2614396 GCA_024137785.1 Ginglymostoma cirratum | reverse complement strand
ATTTCTGATGAAGGGTTTAGGCCCGAAACATCAAGTTTTCCTGCTCCTATGATGCTGCTTGACCTGCTGTGTTCATCCAGCCCCATGCTTGTTATCTAGCAGTCTAGTGAATCTTTGTTGTACTCCCTTCATAGCCAGAACATCCTTCCTCAGATAAGAAGACCAAGACTGCATACAGTACTGCAGGGTGATCTCACTAAAGCCCTGAACAATTGCAGCAAGACATACTTACTGCTGTACTTGAATCCTCTCGCAATGAAGGCCAACGTATCCTTTGCCTTCTTCACTGCCTGCTGCACCTGCACGCTTACTTTCAGCAGCTGGTGTACAAGGACACCCAGGTCTTGTTGCACTTACCCCTTTCCCAGTCTTTTGCCTTTTAGAAAATAATGTGCTTTGCTGTTTTTGCTGCTTGTTTAGTAGATAATGTTGATTCGCATTACACTTCATCTGCTGTGCATTTGCTCAGTTGCTGAATCACTCAACCTGTCCAAATCAAACTGAAGCATCTCTGCATCCTCCTCACAGCTCATCCTTCCATCCAGCTTTACGTAGTTTGCAAACTTGGAGACATTACATTTAATATGTAATATAATTGCTCCACCATTAGGAGCCATGCTTTCAGTTGCTTAGACCTCTCTGCCTCGCCTTCCTCTTTTTAAGACACTCCTTAAAACTTACTGCTTTGGTCATCTGACCTAATATCAACTCTACTGGCTTGGTGCCATGTTTTGTTTTGTAATGCTATTATCCAGCACCTTGGAACATTTTGTTCTGTGAAAGGTTTGATGTAAAAATAAAACTTGCAGTCAGTGGTGGTAGTTAAGCAGAGATTTGATTGAGGTCTTTAAGCCATGAAGTTGTAAAGGGAATTGGTGACGAGAGGATACAGGTTCAAGATGAATGACACTGGACCAGAGGGGAGAACAGTTTTTTTCTACATGGCAAATTAGGTTGATGTTGAGCACGTTGCCTAAAGGATTATGGAAGCCAATTCAGTGGTAACTTTCAAGCAGAAATTGGGTAAATTCTTGATGTGGAACAAACTGCTGAACTGGTGAAAGACCAGGAAAGTGAGACTAAGTTGCGAACTCTTTGAAAGAGTCTGCACAAGTGTGATGGACCAAATGACAACCTTCTATGCTATATCAGCTACCAAGACAGCAAAGTATTAAACCCAAAATGTCTGCTTTACACTGAAAATCATGCAGTCTCACTGCTTCATCCTTCTCATACTCTCAAGGACACCATCCCTTGCAGAAAAATGATATTCATTCTTCCAAACAACTCTGGTTCTTGGGTGAACTGAAATTTTCCAGACTGACATCTCTGTGTAAAGTGATGCAGAACAGAAGTGGTCAAATGGAGTTATGGTACACATCAGCCAAGGTGTAATAGAACTGCAGACCATGCCTGAAGGGCTGAATGGTATACTTGTATTCCATTAGTGAAAATTGACTGCAAACCTTCTCTTTAACTACTTTGCACTAATCTTTATTTTAATTACCCTAAATTGAAACAAAACAAAACTCTTTTCACAAAAAGAATGGCTCTTAATCTACTTCAATTTAAAATAAAATGCGATTTAATGTGCAAAATATTGTGGCACCAATCTATGAGAGACGAATGGTAAGTAAAGCCAGGTTCCTTTTAATGTCACAAAAAGATGCTCAAATGCTGGTAAAGGAACAACTCCAAACACTGAAAATTTGGAATTGAAACTGAAAATAGTGAAAATATTTTGTAGATCTGTCAAAGTCAGTCACAGTTTTCAATGTTCATTCTGACAGAACTCAGGTGAAATCATAGAATCACAAAATCCTTACAGTGCGGAAACAGGCCATTTGGCCCCTCCAAAGAACGTCCCACCCTGACCCACACCCCCACCCTTTTCCTGTAACCTTGCATTTCCCATGGTTAATCCACCTAATTTATACACTGCTGGACACTACGGCCAATTTAGCATGGCCAATCCACCTAAACCGCACATCTTTGGACTGTGGGAGGAAACCAGAGCACCTGGGGGAAATCCACACAGACATGGGGAAAACATGCAAACTCCACACAGACAGTCCCTGAGGGTGGTTATGATAAATGTTAAACTAGATTTTTCCTTGCTATAATAGATAGGTGTAGAATTTCTGAGGAGTGTTAGATTTAATGTTTAAACTCCAGCTTTAAGGTGTTAAAAGCAATTTGTTTTATTACATCTACAAAAATCCATTACCACCACTACTGACACACAGTTGCAGCACAAGGCACATTAGACAACACCTTCTAAACCTGTGACCACTTCCATCTTGAAGGCCATGGGCACCAATGCTTGGGAGTGCTACCACTGCAAGTACTTCTCCAAGCAACTCACCATCCTCCTTGGCAAAATATGACTGTTCCTTCACTTTTGCTGGGTCAAAATCTTAGAATTCCCTCTTCAACAGCGTTGCGGATCTATCTAAATCAAAGTTGCCCTCTAGGAGGTCAGTCAGCAACATTGAAACAACTCATTGGAGAGGGCTGCATAAATACCTTCATTCTCAATGATGGAAGAGTCCAACACATTAGTGCAAAAGATAAGACAGAAACATTCGCAGCAATCTTCAGTGAGAAGTGCAGTGTGGATGATCTATCTTGGACTCCTTCAGTGGACCCCCAGCATCACAGATACCAGTCTGCAGCCAAATCTATTCAGTCCACGTGATATCAAGAAATGGTTGGAGGTGTTGGATACTGCAGACGCATAGCCCCTGACAACATTCTGGCAATAGTGCTGAAGACTTATCCTCCAGAATTTCTTGCTCCCTTAGGCAAGCTCTTCCTGTACAGTTACAACATTGGCATCTACCCAATAATGTGGAAAATTACCCAGGTATGTCCTGTACACAAAGCAGGACAAATCCAACGCAGCTAATTACCACCCCATTAGTCTACACTCAATCATCAGGAAAGTGATGGAGCTATAATGTGGAGGTGCCAGTGTTGGGCTGGGGTGGACAAAGTCAGAAGTCTCATGACGCCAGGTTATAGTCCAACAGGTTTATTTGAATCACACAAGCGTTTGGAGAGCTGCTCCTTCGTCAGGCAAAGTGATAGAAGGTGTCATCAACGGTGCTATCATGCAGCACTTGCTCAGCAATAAGGTGCTCAGTGATGTCCAGTTTGGGTTCCACCAAGGTCACTCAGCTCCTGACCTCATTACAATCTTGGTTCAAATGTAGACAAAAGAACTGACTTCCAGAGGTGAGGTGGGAGTGACAGCCCTTGACATCAAGTTCACATTTGATGGAATGTGGTATCAAGGAGCCCCAGCAAAACTAGAATCAGTGGGTATTGGGGGCAAACTCTGCGCTGGTTGGACATATTTGGTACTCAGGAAGATGGTTGTTGCTGTTGGAGGTCAGTCATCTCAAACTCTGCAGGAGTTCCTCAGGTTGTGTCCTAGGCCCAACCACATTCAGTTGCTTCATCAGTGACCTTCCCTGCATCATAAGGTGAGAAGTGGGGATGTTTGCTGATGATTGCACAATGTTCAGCACCATTCGTGACTCCTCAGATACTGAAGCAGACCATGGTCAAATGCAACAAGATCTGGACAGTATCTAGGTTCAGGCTGACAAATGGCGAGTGACATTCACACCATACAGATGGCAGGCCATAATCATCTCCAATAAGAAACAATCTAACCACTGCTCTTTGACATTCAGTGGAATTGCCATCATTGAATCCCCCACTATCAACATCCTTGGGCCTACATGTGACCAGAAATGCAACTAGACTCGCCATATAATCATAGTGGCTACAAGAACAGGTCAGAGACTAGGAATTCTGTGGTGAGTAATTCACCACCTGAGTCCCCCAAAGCCTGTCCACAACTACATGGCACTGGTCAGGAGTGTGATAGAATACTCCCGACTTGCTTGGATGAGGGCAGCCCCAACAACACTCCAGAAGCTTGATACCATCCGGTGCAAAGCAACTGCTTGACTGGCACCACATCCACAAGCATGCACTCTCTCCACCAGCGACACTCAGTAACAGCAGTGTGTACTATCCATAAGATACGCTCAGAAATTCACCAAAGATCCTCAGACAGCACCTTCCGAATCCACAATCACTTCCATCTTGAAGGACAAGGGCAACAGCGACAAGGAAATACCACCACCTGCGAGTTCCTTCATAAGTCATATTTGACTCACTGCAAACTCTGTGTCTGTGTTTCTCTCTCTTGTGCGCACACTCACTCCATCCTCTGCCTTGCTAGATACTCACTTGTCACACAAAGATGGCTCACTGCTACTTTCATGAGCAACTAGAGGAGGGCAGTGTAGATATTTTCTAATCAATCTGTTAAGAGATGTTATTACATGCAAGTGGGTCTCCTGACCCAGAGGTAGGGACTCTAGTACTGCACCACGCTAGCCCCGTGAAAGAACAGTAATGTAGGCATTTTCTAAAGAACCTGTTCAGAGATGTTATTACACACCCCTGGAGCAGATACGACTTGAACCTGGGCCTCCTGGCTCAAAGGTAGGGACACTACCACTGCACCACAAAATCATTCAAAGAAGGACATTGTATGCTGGCTTTATCAGCAACAAATTTAGAACAAAGCATTGAGTTGGGGTTGACTTCTGCCTCCTCCCCTGCTCAAAGACCTATTACCTGGTCAGAAAATTGTTTTTTTAAAATAGAACCTGCGTTTATGTTTCACAAATTGTCACACAGGAAATATGTACAATGCTTGATTTTAAGTTGAATATCGGATATAAAATCAGTGCACAACTGCTCGGCCGTTTTAAAATTTAGTAACTTGACTGGTATTCTTGTCGCCTGGAGCAACACAAATCCTGAGAGTTGTGATTATAACAAAGTCCTAATTTGTCAGCGATGCTCTTCCTTCCTCGTGGCAATGCGACTCAAGCTGGATAAAATGGTGGGTGTGGAGTTAAAATAAAACCTACCCTCCAGCAAGACTGCACCACACTGGCAATATAAGATCTTATGAGGCAGTAGTTCTTTGCGTTTCCTGTGCTATAGTTGAGTTAAAATGAAAGCAACAATAACTTTCTTGGTGATATGAATGGCTGCCAGCCTGATCCAATGGAGAACATGCAGGATATGAACAGTTCAACAACAAGATTAAAGCCTTGAAAAATCTGATGATAAATGTAAACTGTGCACTATCTGTCAGTTTATGGATGCTAACGGTCTATAATCCATTGAAAGGTTTGCTTGACAAATGTGGCCAGTTAATCAGTTTACAATTTATATTGCTGGTAAATTTGTTTGCAGTAAATGTTGAATCATTGTCGTTTATTGTCAGGGATGATCAAAAAAGGTTTTTATTTGACAAGTGCTTCCTTTTGTCCATTCAAAGTTAAGTGTACTACTTCTATATTGAAAATAATTATCTTAAGTAGATCTTGATAATGCCAGTCCATCTTACTTAATAGTAACATGAGAAAATTTTTTTTTCTTCACTCTTGCATAGAATATGGGTGTTGCTGGTATGGCCATATTTGCTGCCCATCCATAATTGCCTCATGAACTGGGTAGTTTGCTAAGCTATTTTGGATGGTAGTTAAGTAACTTGACAGACAGTGGCAGATTTCATTCCCCAAAGGGCATCAGTGAGCCAGATTTATTTTTAATGACAGCAACAAAAACAGAAGTTGCTGGAAAAGCTCAGCAGGTCTGGCAGCATCTGTAAAGAAAAGTCAGAGTTAATGTATCGGGTCCAGTAACCCCTCCTCAGAACTTTTGAGGAAGGGTCACCAGACCCAAAACGTTAACTCAGAATTTTCTTCACAAGTGTTGCCAGACCTGTTGAGTTTTTCTAGCAACTCCTGTTTTTCTTGCTGATTTACAGCATCTGCAGTTCTTTCGGTTTTTATTTTTAATGACAACTGATAAGAACGTACTCTAGAAGGTAACGCTGTACATGCATTAATATCAGAACATGGTATTTTTTATTGACACTTAGGTGTTAGTGTGACTCAGTGATAGCAGTCTTGTCTGTTAGCCAGGAAGTTGTGTCCCACTCCAGAGACCTGAGCATCTAATCCAGTTTATGACCACTAGCAGTCAAAATCTGTTTACAACCAATGAACTATAGTCATTGTCATAATGTAGGAAACTCAGTAGCCAATTTGTGCAAAGCAAGATCCTGCAAACAGCATTGTGATAGTGATCAGATAATCTGCTAAATTGATTAAGGGATAACCTGTTAAATTGATGAAGAAATAAATATTGGCCAGAACACGGGATTATTCCTCTACTCTTTAAAACGCAATAGTGGCAAGGGATCATTTTACATCCACCTGAGAGGACAGATGTGGCCCAAACTTAATGATTTGTCTGAAAGACGGCAGCACCATCAATGTATTGATACTGCGTTGTAGTGTTAGCCTTGATTAACTGAGGAAGGGCTGAAATGTTCCAAGTGCTGCCTTTGGGGTGAGATGCTTCCTCTCGTGTGGTTTTAACAGGAGGACACAGGAGATTTTCTCAATATGTAAGTGCATACTTCATGGTTATAACAGAATATGGACGAGAAAAGCTGTACTCCAAGGTATACTATAGGTATAGAGATAACAAGGTGTAGAGCTGGATGAACACAGCAGGCCAACCAGCATCAGAGGAGCAGGAAGGCTGACATTTCGGGCCTATACCAGGGCTCGTAATTCTGTCAGAAACACTCATTCTGGACCAACGTTTTGTCTGTTTGTTACAGCCATTACCATTCCATTTGTCTTTTGTTTCATAATAGCTGTATAATTTACTCTCCCTTTCCCCAACCTCAGACTTTCAATTTTGTTCTTCTTGTTTACCCCTCCCTGGCGACAGCATAAGAAACCATTATGTTTTCTCAGCTCTGAAGAAGTCAAGTATGACGTCAAACATTAACTCTGCACTCTTCACTGATGCTGTCAGTCCTGCTGAGTATTTCCGGCACTTCCTGTTTCTGCTATATCTTGATATCAGTGTGTACTGTTTTCATTTCTTGTACTAATATTGTTTTTGGCTGATCTGTATCAATATCAGGAGAGTTGTTGCTCTGTTGTATTGTAATGGCACCTATAACATCACATTGTGTACCTGTATAACAGAAGTAGCTGCTTTGCCACAGCCATGCAGGGAGCTTGGTACTGGACTTTCAGTTCTGTAGCATGGTTTTAAATCCATGTTGAAAGTAAAGTCTCCAATGTATTCAATGCATGAAATGAGCTTGGACGATCTCAGTTCAGTTCCGAGTGAGTTTGGAGCCACGGTATTAAACTGATTCTAACTGAGACTCAATTGGCAACCTCGCTAAATGGCAGCACAAATTTAACTCTCGCCCGACCCTAGCAGATGGATTGCAAGTAATAGTTTCCACACTTTGAAGAATTGTTTGGAGACCAAGAGCATTTTCAATGTAGATAGAGAAACCAGTTTTATAGGGTGAGGCCTCAAATATATTATGGCATCTCAAAAGGAAGGGCATGGGAGTAAAACGAAATAAAAGAAAAAGATCAATTGAATTGGAAGCTAATAATTTTTGGTATTGGGTTTTAAAACAAGGATGGAGTGAAGATTTTAGAGAAATGAGTTTTCTGTTTTGAGTTTAGAGGAAAAGTGTGGGAGAGTAAGGGACATTATACTGAAACGTGATTTTAACAGAAAGATTATTGCAAAGGTGAAGAACATGCATTTGGAGCTATTAGGATCAAAAGTACAGCAGCAGCACTAGTAACTTATGTTTCTATTGCAAGTTAACATAGGTGCCCTGGGACTTTTTCTGTGGAAACATTGGGAAGGTTGCCAGACAACATCGTTTGTGAAGCTCTCGAACTGGGGGAGACGATTAGCAAGCCAATACATTTTTGCAAAGAATTTACAAAGAATAGAACTGAGATAACCTGACCCGTTTTTACCACTGGAGCTAAAGGAGAGAGGATGCACAATATACCAGTTACAGTATTTCCATCAGAAATTGAAGGACGTGCAAAGAAGTGGATACTTCTAAAAGATTGCAAAATTTAGCCCTGAAGCGATTTGGACAGGGCAGCAATTTTGAGTTTAATGTATTGGGCCAATTGAAAGCTAGTGTAAGTCAATGAAGTTTCTGGTATATAGTTAGTTGTGGAGCAGGATATGGGGGGTGATATTCTGAGTGAAAAACAGTGTGCTGAATCCTGAAACTGCAGGGAGGACAGCAGAATGCAGAGGACACTTTTTGTTCAGAACTTAGTAGGAATAGAATTTATAACAATTAGAGTTTGCGTTTATATCAGGTAAATGTAAAGTCACCATAGTCTTATCAGACCAAAGGGTTGCTTTCTAATGAGAGAGAGAGAGAGAGAGAGAGAATGGTGGTTGTTTAACCTGAAGGTCACCGCACTTCAGGTAAAGGGGAGAAGTTGAGACGGAGAGTCCTTCATGGGATCCTCAGCCAGTGTGGGAAAACATTCCAACATGCTTGACAGTAGCGTGTTCAGGGAACAGGTGATCCACGGCCACATTAGAATATTCCAGCAGGTGACACAAGGCTTGGTCCTAGATGCCAGTTTTATTGACCATCTTGAAAGAGGGAGAAAGGAGGAGAGGTTTCAAAGAAACGTAGAAACATAGAAGATTGGAGAAGGAGGAGGCCATTCAGCCCTTTGAGCCTGCTCCACTATTCTTCACGATCATGGCTGATTGTCGAACTCAACAGCCTAATCCTGCTTTCTCCCCATAACCTTTGATCCCATTCACCCCAAGTGCTATATCTAATCACCTCTTGAATACAATCAGTGTTTTAACATCTGGTAATGAATTCCGCAGGCTCACCACTCTTTGGGTGAAGAAATGACTCCTGATCTTCGTCCTAAATTGTCTACCCCCAATCCTCATACTGTGACCCCTGGTTCTGGATGGGAGTTCCAGAGATCGGGACCTACGAATTTAGGTTATGACTGCCAGCAACAAAAGTGGGGGATGCTCAAGAGGCCAAAACAGGAGGAGTGCAGAGATCTCAGAGGTTTACAGCACTAGGCAAGGTTTCAGAGTTGGGGGTGGCAAAGTCAGAGAGGGACAGAAAACAAGGATGATAATTTTAAATAAGAGGTTTTCTCTGACAGTCTGCCACTGTGGTCAGCAAATACGGAGGTCAGAAGAAAATGAGATTTAATATTTGGGATACAGACAGAAGCTTTAATCTGGAAAATATCGCAAGACATGTTACTCAGAGAATGGAGGTTTTGAGTTGGACTTGTGGAGCTTAGGACTTTTACAAGGAACAAAATGCCGAATAGCATTTTTAGTTGTGAATGAGTTAAGGGATGGGATAGAATTCCTAAAACAACAACATGTGACTGAGAATACTATATTTAATTTCTTTACAAAGGACTTTTTTGCAGACCACTTTGGTTAGTCTTGTATTGTTTGAGCATATGATAATAATTAAATATTTTAAAAACTGGCTTAACTACACGCAGCTTGTTAATTACAAATTTCCGATGGCTGGAAGTTCATCTTAAGTTATGTTGGGCTGTGGAGAGGTCCTCTCTTGTTTGCTGAATGGTAGATGACCAAGTTGTCTCTTCATCACCTTGGGTCAAACTACAAAGTTGATATTTTGTATTTTTAGTGATAATGAATCATTCACCATATAAAAAGAGTTTTCAAGAAGTTACTTAATGTGTTTTGCTTTGCCACCAAAATAGACAGTGTCAGAGTTTAGTGACTGCAATATTGTACTTGTAACAGAAGGTTAATATTAGGAATATGCGAATCACCCAAGGGATTCGTCTAATGTTGTTGAACCAGAGGTTCAGATATAGCTTGCGAAATGCTTAAAGGGGAATACTGCTCTATTTATTGTTTTAATATTTCAGCAGTTTACTCACGAACAAAATCCTTTGCCAAGTCTTCTAAACTATGTACAGATGTAGTCTATTGCAATCCAGCTGCTTATTTTGCATCCACTTTCTCTGCCGGACCGAGCAGCTTCTCTGCTTCTGCTGTCCATACTGGACAGGGTGACATCTACGTGGCTGCCTTTATGTTCTGCATAGTCAGTATAATTTAGAATGCTACATAGATTTTTGTGGTTAATTTTATAAGGCTTTTTGTTTTAAAGAAAAAATAGGTTGACTCCAAAAAATATATGGTACAACTTAAGACCCCAAGCTGGTCACTATGAAGCCACCGTAGCCGTGATTTTGGTCTTGCACTCTAGTTTCTTGAGTCAGAAAGTTACTTGTAAACTTGAGGGCAACCAAATCTCTGCTGCCTAAGTTGCATTCATTTATCACTCCTCCTTGCTGCCTAACACACATTGGTTCCTGGTGAAGTCAAGCTGCTTTTACAAAAACAAAGTTGCTGGAAAAGCTCAGCAGGTCTGGCAGCATCTGTGAAGATGGGTCTAGTTGAATTGGAGGCAGTTCAGAGGAGGTTCACTATATTGATTCCAGAAATAAGGGGTATCTCTTATGAAGAAAGAATGAGCAGTTTAGGCCTGTACTCTCTGGGGTTTAAAAGATGGTAAAAGCAATTGACAATGTAGAAAGGCTGTTTCCTCATGGGGCAATCTAGAACGAGAGGTCATAGTTTTAGGGTTAGGGTGGCAGATTTAAAACAGAGATGAGGTGAAATGAGTTCTCTCAAAGGGTCATGAATCTGTGGAATTTACATACCAGTGTGTGGTAGATGCTGGGACATTGAGTGAATTTAAAGAGGAGATAGATTTTTAATTAGTAACGGGTCGAAGGGTTATGGAGAGCGGACAGGAAAGTGGAGTTGAGGCCGAGATGAGATCACATTGATCTTATTGAATGGCAGAACAGACTTGATGGTCTGAATGGCCTACTGCTGTTCTGGTTCTTATGTCCAGGCAGATGTAGACCATTCAGTCCATCGACTCTGCTCATCATCAAATCGTTTCCTGGCTTTTTCTGATAACCCTTGATTCCCTTACTGACTAAAAATCTGTCTGTCTCAGCTTTGAACATATTTAATGGTCCAGCCTCTGAAACCATCCGCAGGAAAGAATTCCACAGATTCACTACCCTCTGAGAGAAGAAACTCCCCCTTATCTATGTCTTAAATGAGTGATCCCTTACACTTAGATTATGCCGTCTATTCCTAGACTCTTACACAGTGGGGAAAAGACCTTTCTGCATTGAGCCTGTTAAATCCCCTGAGAATTTTCTGTGCTTTACTAAGGCGGCATCTCATTCTTCTCACAAGTGCAGGCTCAAACGTCTCAACCTCTTCTCATAAGGCATTCCTTCCATATTTGTGGTCAACTTAGTGAACCTTCTCTGGACTGCCTCTGATGCTACAATATCTTTTCCAAGATAAGAGGACCAAAACTGTTCACTGTATTCTGATTGTGGTTTGACTAAGTGGTTGGATTGTTTCTGCAAGACGTCCTATTTTTATGCTGCGTTACCTTTGAAGTAAAGGCCAACATTCCATTTGCTTTCCTGCTGAAATTGGATGCTAGCTTTTTGTGATTTCTGCATGAGGGCATCTAAATTTCTCTGTGCTGCAGCGTTCTGCAGTCTTTCTCCATTTCTCCATGCAGTCTTCCACCGGGAAGGTCATTGATGAAGCAGCCGTATATGGTTGTGCCTGGGACACTACCCTGATGAACTTGTGCAGATGCATCCTGGAGCTGAGATGACTGACCTCCAACAACCACAAGCATCTTCCTATGAGCAGGTATGACTCCAACCTGTGCAGTGTTTGACTCCTGATACCTATTGATTCCAGTCTCGTTAAGGCTCCTTGATGCCACACTTGGTCGAATGCAGCCTTGATGTCAAGAGCTGTCACTGTCACCTCACCTCTGGAATTTAGCTCTTTCAAACATGTTTGAACCAAGGCTATAATGAGGTCAGGAGCTGAGTGGCCCTGGCAGAACACAAACTGGGCGTCACTGAGCAGGTTATTGCTGAGCAGGTGCTGCTTGATAGCACTGTTACTGACACCTTCCATCACTTTACTGATGATCGAGAGTAGAATGATGGGGCGGTAATTGAGTGAGTTGGCTTTGTCCTGCTTTTTGTGTACAGGACGTATCTGGGCAATTCTCCACATTGTAGTTTAGAGGCCAGTGTGGTATTTCTACTGGAAGAGCTTGCTTAGGCTGGAGCCAAGTCTTCAGTAGTATTGCCAGAATGTTGTCAGGGCCCACAGCCTTTTTCAGCATCCAGTGTCTCCAACCGTTTCTTGATATCACGTGGAGTGAATTGAATTGGCTGAAGATTAGTATATGTGATGCTGAGGACCACTGGAGGATTCAAGATGGATTATTCCCTTGGCAATTCTAGTTGAACTTTGCTGCAAAGGCTTTCAGCCTTTATCTTTTTCACTGATGTTCTGGGCTCTACCATTATTGAGGATGGGGATGTTTGTTCAGCCACCTTCTCCTCCAGTAAGTTATTTAATTGTCCACCACCATTCACGACTGGATGTGGCAGGGCACCAGAGCTTAGATTTGATGCATTGCTTGTAAGATTGCTTAGCTCTTTCAATCAATTACAGCTTATGCTGTTTAGCATGCAAGTAGTTGCGTTTGGTATCTTCACCATGTTGGCATCTCATTTTTAGGTATGCCTAGTGTTGCTCCTGGCATTGCCCTTCTGCACTCTGCATTGAACCAGAGTTGATCCCCTGGCTTGATGGTAATGGTTGAGTGGGCGTTTTGCTGGGCCATGATGTTGCAGATTGCACAGTTCAGCTGTTGTTCATGGTCCACAGTGTCTCGTGGATGCCCAATCTCGAGTTGCTAGTTTTGTTCAAAGTCTGTCCCATTTAGCACAGTGATGTGTAGAGGGCATTCTCAGTATGAAGGTTGGACTTTGTCTTGACAAGGACTGTGCAGTGGTCACTCTTACCGATACTGTCATGGACAGATGCATCTGCAGCCAGTAGGTTGGTAAGGATGAGGTCAGGTTTTTTCCCTTTTATTGGTTCCCTCACCACTTGTTGCAGACCCAGTCTGGCAGCTATGTCCTTTACAACCTGATCAGCTCAAACAGTGGTGCTGCTGCTGCACCACTTTTGGTGGTGGACATTGACATCTCCCAATCAGAGTACATTACGCGTTTCTGCCAACCTTGGTGCTTCTTCCAAGTGTTCAACATGTCATTCTCATTTCTTGCCTACCACCTATTTTTGCTTCATCCACAAACTTGGCCATAATGCATTTACTTTCCTCATACAAGTCTTTAATATATATTGTAAATAATTGTGGCCTTAGCACTGATCCATATGGCATTCACTAATTACAGGTTGCCATCCTGAAAATGTCTCCCTTATCCCAACTCTCTGTCTTCTATTAGTTATCCAATTATCTATCTGTGCTAATATGAGCTCCAACACCAGAGGCTCTTATCTTATTAAGCAGCTTAACATGTGGTACCTTATCAAATACCTTCTGAGAATTCAAATATATTACATCCACTGCTTTATCTTCATCTATCCTTTTTGTTACCTCCTCAAAGAGTTGTGGTAAGGATTAGGCATGATTTCACCTTCATGAAACAATGCTGACTCAGCTTGATCTTTTCCACCTCTTTTCTCTTTCGTCGTCCAAGTTATTTTTTAAAACCTGCACCTTTGACCAAAGTATTGTCATTTGCCCTGCTATCTTCTTGTGTACGTTGGTTCCATAGTTTGCTTTTAACGCTTCCCCAAAGCAACTTCGAATGTTATTATTTAACACCTCTAACATAATAAATTTTGTTTATATTGATGAGTTCAAATCCCACTTCAGAAATCTTAGCACATTCTCTCAGTCAATAATTCAGTGAGGGAGCATGTCATTGTCTGAGGTTTTATTAGATGATGAATCGTTAAAAAAAGCCTTTAATTTATAAAAAACCTTTCAAGTTCCCAGTAAAATTTAAAACCGCCCGCAAAATACTTTAGAAGTGTAGTTTCTGTTGTGGTGAATGAAACATAGCTTGTTTGTATTGACTGGCTCATTGGGGAGAACTCACTTGCTCGCCTTTGAAATAATAATGTTGGAGCATTTACGTCAACCTGAATGACAAGACAGGGCATTCTTTGATGACTCATCAAAAGATATCATCTCCAACAGTGTACTATTTCCATGGAGTGTTGACCTACATTTGGTGCTCAAATATCTGGAGTTAGACTTGAATCAACAACTCTTAACTCAGATGAACATCTTCTCATTCTGGTGCCAGGTAAGGGGGCTTCCTCTTGGTATTTTAGCTGACATATCGTCTTCAACCATCACCGTAAAATAGCTGATAATTTCTTCACTTGGCTTTCGTTTGTAAGACCTTGTGTCTACATTGATTGCCAGGTGTATCTCTTTACTGTTTACACTTCACCTGTAATCCATTGGAATGTCATGAGAATCTATAGGAAACACTATATTAGCATAAGAGATAACAAGGTGTAGAGCTGGATGAACACAGCAGGCCAAGCAGCATCAGAGGGGCAGGAA
>JAHRHZ010000064.1:2541446-2599547 GCA_024137785.1 Ginglymostoma cirratum | reverse complement strand
CTAGGCCCGAAACGTCAGCCTTCCTGCTCCTCTGATGCTGCTTGGCCTGCTGTGTTCATCCAGTTCTACACCTTGTTATCTCAGATTCTTCAGCATCTGCAGTTCCTACTATCTCTGAAACAATATTAGCATAAGAGTTTGATTATCCTGGAGTCCTACATGAAGGAGAATGATAGAATCACCAATACCATTATTACCTGAGAATATTTCAGTGCTTTCTGGGCAATCGCTCATTGACATTCCTTCATGCAATCTGTGATGAATTATAGTTTCTAAAGGAAACTTTTTTTTTGAAAAGGAAAAATTTATTAATTACCATTTTTCCTTGTGAATGTCTGAGATGATGGGTAAAAGACAGCTTTTGAATGTTGCAGCTGTTGGCAATAATGGTAGCTGCAGGTTTAACCTGTTGGTTGAACATTCCCCTGACTGCTGTTTTAATGGAAGCCTTAACCTGTTTATTTGAAATGCATTAACAAGCTTATCTTGAGACCTAAAAATCCTCCTCTCTGCTCAGAACAATTTAAAGAATTTAGGTCCTGATTTGCAACTATTGCTTTGGCATATTTGCTTCAGTAAATCTGTTTCAGACTTTAGCCAGATGCTGTATGTAGCAGTGTGAAGCCTTTTGGAGGTTATGGATTAAAAGAAACAGCTACGAACCTGAAATAAGGGAGAGCATGTGGAGAATAGTCAACACTTGCAAAGAAAATAGGTAGATTGACCTTTTGAGTATGTTAGCCATTTTTGCCATATAGGGGTGACATCATCTTGCTGCAAAACTATAACACTTTGGTGAGACCACACCTTGAGTTTTGTACACAGTTTTGGTCTTCTCACCTAAGAAAGGACTTGCCTCCGAGGGAGTGTGACAAAGATTCATGAGTTTGAGGATGAGGGCAGTCTGTGAGAGAGAGTAGAGTAGTGGAATGTGCCTGTATTCCCTAGGGTTTGCAGGAATGAGAGATGATCTAATTGAGAATATGAGTGGACTCAACTAGATAGAAACTGAGAGGCTGTTTTGCTCTGGCTGTGGATCCTTGAATTCAAGAAAGTAGACGTGGAAAAAGTTAAATAAAACAAAATACTGCAGATGCTGGAAATCTAAACTAAACACTTAGACACACACTTAGCAAGCACTTAAACATTCTGAAGAAGTTATCTCGGACTGGAAATGTTAACTCTTTCTTTGCACAGATACTGTCAGACCTCCTGAGTTTCTCCAGTGTTTTCTGCAGTTGTCTTAGAGACCAGGATATGGGTTGCCTGTTTAGGACTGAGGTGAAAAACATCTTCACTCGGAGGATAGTCAGTCACTGGAATTTTCTACCCAGAGGGCTGTGGATATGCAGTCACGTCTGTTTGAGACTAAGAAGGATGCATTATAGCATCTTGAGCACTATAGGAATCGAGGGAAATGAAGACAGGGCAGGAAAATGAAGTTGATGTTGGAACTCAGCCATGATCTTATTGATTGCTGGACCAGACTCTCTGAGTTGTATAAAACAAAAACAGAAGTTGCTGGAAAATCTCAGCAGGCCTGGCAGCACCTGTGAAGAGAGATCAGAGTTGACATTTCAGGTCTGGTGACCCTTCCTTGGAAGGAAGGGTCTGAGGAAGGGTCACCGGACCCAAAACATTAACTCTGATCTCTTCACAGATGCTGCCAGACCTGCTGAGCTTTTCCAGCAACTTCTGTTTTTTTTCCTGATTTACAGCATCTGCAGTTCTTTCAGTTTTTCCCTCCAAGTTGTATAACTGACTCGTGCTATTTCTTATGTTTTTTAAACTTAAATGAAGAGTCTCTTGCATATGAGAAGCAGGGCAGGATTATGCATAATTGTAGTGAGTGAAAAGCTTTCGGTCTTCACTCTTTTAGCTCCTATCAAAAAACATTGCTGCTTTGACTGTATTTGCTGTTTAGTTCTTGACCAGAGTGTCTAATAATGACAATGTGAAAGTGATAAAGTGTGGTTACATGTTATATCCACCTTGAGGATCCAGATCAAGTGGTTCATGGTGGTGTTCATGTTCCACATAAATCTCTTCCCATTCTACTTCCTCCTAACAGCACTGAGGTGTATTTCCTTCCTCTCTGATGTGCATACCTAACCTCGCCTTAAATGCATCCCTGTGATTTACCTCAACCATATCCTGTTAGCAAATCATGCATTTTCTCTATTCCTTTGGTAAAGAAATTTCTGTTAAATTGGTTATTGGATTCATTCATGGCTACCTTATATTTGAGTCCTGTAATTTTAGATTCCCTTATAAGTGGAAACATTTATTTCTGGTCTATCATGATAGAAAATGCTTTTGAGTTTTAAAAGCAGCAGTGTGTGCTTAGGGTTGTCATACCTATTGTGGAAACTAGGTTTGCAACTGGTGTTATTCTTAGTGGTGCAACCCACCCAAACAGGTCTATATAAATAGCAAGGTTATTTTTCCATTGATTATGAAAATTCCACTTTAGTCATCTTAATTTGTGCAATCCTTAATTTACTTTTGATGTGACCACCATTAAACCAGTAAGTGGAAGCATACTCTGTGTTTTTGATGCTTATCTTGTAATTTTCTTTCAACTGAATAGTGGCTCAACAGGAATAACAGAAGGTAAATTCTACATTCCACTTCGATTTGGCCAAGTTTGAAAGACGGGTCGTTGTATTTTCCCATGTTTGTTGCAACAGTAACAAGTATTACTTTCAAACATGTCGCATATGTGTAGAAATACAAAAAAAGCCACTTCCTGCCTAGAAAATCAAATTTGCTACATTCCATTGTATAGAAAAGCAAATCAAAGATGACGATGTCTTGCTAGTGTAGAAATGATGCAGTCATGTCTTTCTCTGTCATTTCGTGCAGAGGTGCACCAAAGGGTGACCTAATTTTCTGCAGCCCCATATTGAGAAATGTATGATTCATGGAGAAATTCCTAATGGTGAGTGGATGAAGTTGGACTAATTGAATAATTCAATTGAAGAGACAGTACAGGCTGAATGGGTTGACTGACCATCTCCTAGATTGTGTCATTCTACGGTTGTTGACACAAAAATTTACTTAGCACACTGCCCAGATACGATGTAGAACAGCCAAATACATTATGCAAAAAGCTATTGTGATACGTCACTGGATTGCTCTGGCCCTAATTCCGCACTGTGTTGGGCACACATTGCTAGCACATGGTAAATAACATTGAGTAAGGTTCATGCACAGTCGTTTTCTGCTGATAAGTTACTGGCTGTAGTTTGCTTCTCCATAATTATGTGATGCTAACTGTTTGCGCCATTTATTTGCTTTGAAACTCCTCGTGTATGACACAGGATCTGATTGCAACATTATTTATGAATGAAAGATTTAATCAGATCAGGCACCAGACTGAATCTCTAGCCCAAACAGTAGATGACACTTAAGTTTTGCCAGCCGAGTGAATCGTTGAGTGAGATGAGTTTGATTGTTGTTTGCCAGGCTGCTTATTATGAGACATGTCCGCTTTGAGAAGGAAGCAAAAGTGGTATCTCTTCAGGTATCTCACTGCTTGCAGTAACGGTCATTGTTCAGTTCACGCTGACATTTCAGCACAGTACTGTGGAAGAGTTGCACTGTTGAAGTTGTTACCTTTGTGATGAGATGTTAAACCAAAGCCCAGTTGACTCTCTCAGGTGAAATAAAAGCTCTCAAGCCATTATTGAAAGAAGATCCAGGAAAGTTTTCCTGGATCTTCTGGCTAATAATTATCCCTCAACCAAAATCACTGAATCAACTTGGTTTACAAAAGAAATTGTATCTCTTGTTAAGCGGAAGAGGAGGCTTATGTGACATTGAGATGAGATGGTTCAGATGAGGCGATGGAGAGTTACAGATTAGCTAGGAAGGATTTAAAGAGAGAGTTAAGAAGAGCAAGGAGGGGACATGAGCAGTCATTAGCAGGTAGAATTAAGGAGAACCCTAAAGCTTTCTATAGGTATGTGGGGAATAAAAGGATGACTAGGGTAAGAATAGGGCCAGTCAAAGACAGAAGTGGGAAGTTGTGTGTGGACCCTGTGGAGATCGGAGAGGCGCTAAACAAATATTTCTCATCTGTTTTCACTCAGGAAAAGGAGAATATTGTAGAGGAGAAGACTGAGATACGGGCTATTAGACTTGAAAGGATTGAGGTTAGTAAGGAGGAGGTGTTATCAATCCTAGAAGGTGTGAAGATAGATAAATCCCCTGGGCCGGATGGGATTTTTCCAAGGATTCTCTGGGAAGCTAGGGAGGAGATGGCGGAGCCTTTGGCCTTGATCTTTGAGTCGTCATTGTCTACAGGTCCAGTACCAGAGGACTGGAGGATTGCAAATGTTGTGCCCTTGTTCAAGAAGGGCAGTAGAGATGACTCAGGTAATTATAGACCAGTGAGCCTTACATCTGTTGTAGGGAAAGTTTTGGAAAGGATTATAAGAGGTAGGATTTATAATCATCTAGCAAGCAGCAATTTGATTGGAGATAGTCAACATGGATTCGTCAAGGGCAGGTCGTGTCTCACAAACCTCATTGAGTTTTTTGAGAAGGTGACCAAGCATGTGGACGAGGGTAGGGCAGTTGACGTGGTGTACATGGACTTCAGTAAAGCCTTTGATAAGGTTCCACATGGTAGGCTATTGGAGAAAATGCGGAGGCATGGGATTGAGGGAGATTTAGCAGTTTGGATTAGAAACTGGCTTTCTGAAAGAAGGCAACGAGTGGTGGTTGATGGAAAATATTCAGCCTGGAGTCCGGTTACTAGTGGTGTGCCACAGGGATCTGTTTTGGGACCACTGCTGTTTGTCATTTTTATAAATGACTTGGACGCAGGCATAGGTGGATGGGTTAGTAAGTTTGCAGATGACACTAAAGTCGGTGGAGTGGTGGACAGTGTGGAAGAATGTTGCAGGTTGCAGGGAGACTTGGATAAACTGCAGAATTGGGCTGAAAGGTGGCAAATGGAGTTCAATGCAGATAAATGTGAGGTGATGCACTTTGGGAAGAATAATAGGAAGGCAGAATACTGGGTCAATGGAAAGATTCTTGGTAGTGTGGAGGTGCAGAGGGATATTGGTGTCCAGGTACATAGATCCCTGAAAGTTGCCACCCACATTGATAGTGCTGGTAAGAAGGCATACGGTGTGTTAGGTTTCATTGGTAGAGGGATTGAGTTCCGGAGCCGTGATGTCATGCTGCAACTGTACAAAACGCTAGTGCGGCCTCACTTGGAATATTGCGTACAGTTCTGGCCTCCCCATTACAGGAAGGATGTGGAAGCATTGGAAAAGGTGCAGAGGAGATTTACCAGGATGTTGCCTGGTCTGGAGAGGAGGTCTTATGAGGAAAGGCTGAGGGACTTGGGTCTGTTCTCATTGGAGAGAAGAAGGCTAAGAGGGGATTTAATAGAGACATACAAGATGATCAGAGGATTAGATAGGGTGGACAGTGAGAGTCTTTTTCCTAGGATGATGACGTCGGCTAGTATGAGGGGACATAGCTGCAAATTGAGGGGTGATAGATTTAAGACAGATGTCAGAGGCAGGTTCTTTACTCAGAGAGTGGTAAGGGTGTGGAATGCCCTGCCTGCCAATGTAGTTAACTCAGCCACATTAGGGGCATTTAAACAGTCCTTGGATAAGCATATGGATGATGATGGGATAGTGTAGGGGGATGGGCTTAGATTAGTTCACAGGTCAGCGCAACATCGAGGGCCGAAGGGCCTGTTCTGCGCTGTATTGTTCTATGTTCTATGTTCTAACTTGCCTGGCCGTTATCTCATTGTTTGTGAGAGTTTGCTGTGCACAAATTGTGTTTGCATTTCCCAGAGTGCAATGGTGACTGTGCTTCAAATCTACTTCATTAGTTTTAAAGTGTTTTGAGCTGTCCTAAGATCAAGAAAGTAATTTAGTCAACATTAATCTTCTCAATCCTGCTCAGTTTGGATTCTGCTAAGGCCATAACTAAGAAAATTAAAGTCAATGACAATTTGGGAAAACCTTCCACTCGACGCCAAGTACATAGGAAGACGATTGTTATTTTTGGAGGCAAGTCATCTCAGTGCCAGGGCCTCATGCAGAAGTTCATTAGGGCAATGTCTTAGCCATGATCATCTTCAACTGCTTCATAAGATGGAGTGGAGGTGTTCACTCATGATTGCAATAGTTGGTACCATTTGTTACTTCTCAGATGCTGTCACACTCTATGGCCACATACAGCAAGATCTGGACAAATGCAGGCTTTGACTAATAATTGGCAAGGGATATAGAAACATAGAAGATAGGAGCAGGAGGAGGCCATTTGGCCCTTTGAGTCTGCTCTGCCATTCTTCACGACCATGGATGATCATCCAATTCTATAGCCTAATCCTGCTTTTTCCCCGTAATGTTTGATCCCATTTGGCCCAAGTGCTATATCTCGTCGCCTCTTGAATGCTTTCAATGTTTTGGCATCAACTACTTCCTGTGGTAATGTATTCCACAGGCTTACCACTCTTTGGGTGAAGAAATGTCTCCTCATCTCCGCCCTAAATCATCTACCCCGAATCCTCATACTGTGACCCCTGGTTCTGGACCCATCCACCATCAGGAGCATTCTTTCTGCATCTACCCAGTCTAGTCCTGTTAGAATGTTATAAGTCTCTATGAGATCCCCCCTCATTTGTCTGAACTCTAGCGAAAACAATCCCAACCTAGTCAATCTCTCCTCATACGTCTGACATGCCATCCCCGAAATCAGCCTGGTAAACCTTTGCAGCACTCCCCTGAGAGCAAGAGCATCCTTCCTTAGAAAAGGAGGCCAAATCTGCACACAATATTCCAGGTGTGGTCTCACCGAGGTCATGTATAACTGCAACAACACAGCCCTGCTCCTGTACTCGAAACATCTCACAATGAATGCCAACATACCATTTGCCTTCTTTACCGCCGCTGCACCTGCATGCTTACCTTCAGCAATTGGTATACAGGTCCTGCCTAACACTTCTCTCTTCCAATTTACAGCCATTCAAGTCGTAATCTGCCTTCTTGTTTTTGCTTCCGACGTAAATAACCTCACATTTATCCAAATTATGTTGCATCTGCCACTGATTTGCCCACTCAGCCAACCTGTCGAGATCATGCTGAAGGATCTCTGAATCCTCGTCACAGTTCACCCTCCCGTCCAACTTGGTATCATCTGCAAACTTGGAGATACTACATTTTGTTTGCTCATCCAAATCATTAACATATATTGTGAATAGCTGGGGTCGCAGCACCGCTCCCTGTGGCACCCCACTAGTTACTGCCTGCCAATTTGAAAAGGTCCCATTAATTCCTACAGTGATAGTAAGAACTGCAGATGCTGGAGTCAGAGAAAACGAAGTGTGAAGCTGGAGGAACACAGCAGGCCAGGCAGCATCAGAGGAACAGGAGGGTCCCAACCTGAAATGTCAGCTTTCCTGTTCCTCTGATTAATTCCTACTGTTTGTTTCGTCTCTGCTAACCATTTCAATACACTTCCTCCAATCCCATGTGCTTTGATCTTGCACATTAATGCCTTATGTAGGTCTTTGTCAAATGCTTTCTGAAAGTCCAAATATTCTACATCGACAGGCTCCTTGTTGTCAACTCTACTAGTTACATTTTCATAGAATTCCAACAGATTTGTCAAGCATGATTTCCCTTTCATAAATCCACGCTGATTCTGCCTAATCCTGCCACTGATTTCTAAATGCTCTGTTATAAAATCCTTGACAATGGATTTGGGAATTTTCCCCGCTGCCGATGTTAGGCTCACCAGTCTATAATTCCCTGTTTTCCGTCTACCTCCCTGTTTGAATATTGGAGTGACATGAGCCACCCTCCAATCTGCAGGGACTGTTCCAGAATCTATAGCAAAATGCTAAGAAAAAACTATCTCCAACAAGATTAACTTGATCTCCCTTTTATGTACAATGGCATTTTGATTGCCACATCATCTTCTATCGATATTCTGAAGGGTTACCAATCACCAAGTCATCCAAGTAGTTGCCTGCCAACTCCCCAAACCCTGTCCACCGTATACAAGCCACAATTCATGAGTGTGATGGAATATGTTTTGGATTCCCAGGTATGAGAGATACTAACCAAAGACTGCATTGTGGAACTGTTCACTTGATAGTAGTTTTGTTTATCACCTGACTTAAATACACGATAAGATAAATCAAAGAAGTGAAAAATCAGTTTTAAAGATTTTTATTTAACTGAATTCCTTCTGCAGGGAATCAGTGATGTGGGAATGTTGTTCTGCGTGCATGATAAGGTTGCATACATTGATGGGCATACTGAAAGAAGGGGCCATTTAAGCACAGAAAATTCCGGTTCAGCTACTGCAAGACCCTCTCAATCAATCTCAATTTGGACAGCACTGGCAACAATGACAGCACAAATGGTTTCCAGGCTCTGGGTTACGGAAGGAAACATTCAAAAATAATTTCTGCTCTTGTTTGCTAATTAGTGATTCTCACTGATGAAAGTACAGGTACTTCTCTGGTGATGACCAGCTTGTGGAGAAATAGGCAGTAAACACTCTCACACATATGAAGTGCAAACACTTGGATGAGGTGTCAGAAGTGTACTCAGGGATAAATTGGCAGCTTTTGGGGAATATTTAGGAAAATGAGGAATTAAGTAGTTATTCTTGTGTGGTGTTGGGTACAGACCACCAGGTTCTTGCACTATAACAGTATGATGAGACATGGATTTACACCACGATTCTCACATGAGTTTCTGCTTGCTCTGTGTAATAACTCTGTTAAGGGTCCAATTTCACATCTGATCGTACTCAAAATGTCAGCTTGGCTCAATTAGTACCACTGTCACCTCTAAGTCAGAAGGTCTAGTTTCAAGTGTTTCTTCAAGAGTTTACAGAACTTGGAGTGACACTTGATGCAGTGTTGAGGAAATGTTGTTCAGTGGGAGAACCTACCTTTCAGCGAAAACAGTTTGCTTTTACAAGGTGTCTGAAACATCCCAAGGTATTTCACGAGTGGTTATGAGCTACATATTGAGACATTAGGCACGGGATAGAGGAAAGTTTTTAAAAGAAGTTTTCAATGAATAGATAAACGTAGAGAGTGAGGAAATTTAGGAATGACCTTTCAAAGCTTAGAGCTTTGAAGGCAAGGACACCAGTGATAGTGCAAAAGAAATTGGGATGTGCAAGAGATCAAATTTGAAAGAGTTCAATGTTCTGAAAGTGTTGTTGGGCTGGAGTCAGTTACAGAGATTGGAAGGAAGCGAAGACCATTAAAGGAGCAAATTACTGTAGATGCTGAAGTCTATACTGAAAACAAAAAATGCTGGAAATCACCAGGTCAGACAATATCCATGGAGAGAGAGCAAGCTCACATTTCAAGTCTCCGTGAGCTACACGCTTCATGTCAACTCTGGTGAAGAATCATCTAGACTCAAAATATGAGCTTGCTTTCTCTTCATGGATGCTGCCTGATTTGCTGTAATTTCTAACATTTTTTGTTTTCAGAAGACCTATTAAATGTTGATCCTGACCTGCCTTATTGAGGGAATGTCAAAGATAGACTCGTAGATGCTTATAGTAGTGAAGGAGGCTATTTGCCACACTGTGTCTGTTCTGGTCATCAAAGATATAACTATACTAATCCCATTTTCCAGCTTTTGGCCCAAAGCTCTGGAGTTATGGCAATGCAAGTGAAATATAAATACTTTTTAAATATTATGAGCGTTTCTGACTCAAACTTCCTTTTAGACAGTGATTTCCAGACTCCCATCACCCTCTGAGTGATATGCATTATCCTCAACTCCCCCTCTTAGCCTTCCATCTTTCACCATAAATCCTTGCTGCCTGGTTATTGACACCTCTCCTAACAGAATAATTGTTTTCTTATTCAGCTTATCTGTGTCCTTTATAACTTTATACATCTATATCAGGTTCCCCTCAACCTATTTGAAACATTTCCCTGCCAATATTTATGTTTCAATCCAAAAATAGAGGTCAACTGGTCATTTTCATTTGCTGTGTCCAGACTATTTTTCACCTCTGCCTAAATAAAAATAGTGACTGAACTTCAAAAGCAATTCATTGTTAGCATTTCATAAAGACAGGATTTCTTCCTGTTTCTGCGGAATTGATATAATATGGTCAGCAAATTATTGCCTTTGAAACATACGGCTTGATGAACTGAGAGAGCTTTCAAGTCATTTAATGAAATTGGATTTATTTAGCTGAATACCATTGAGGAAAAATCTCATCTCATATATGTTCACTTCCCATAAACATTTCATTAAAAATGTTAAAACACACAAAGGTCTGTGTTGCAAATGTCTATCCTTGATCCTGGCTTTAGAAGCTGTATCCAGCTAGTTTAATTTGCCTGTTCCAGAATTCTCATCTGGTTCATTTTTCTTTCCCTCTCTTAATGTAAAACTTTTTTTGTCCCATTCAGATTTGACATTACACAGCATGCATATTGCCATGTTTGGCTTGCAACAAAGACCTCCATGGTAATACAAGCATATACACTGGCCCATTGAGAGTTTCCTGACAACAACTTACTGTGGCTATGATCAATTTATTTTAGCTTAGTTGCTAGTTTATTGATTTTTGTTCCCTTGTCGTTTGTTTTGTTTGCACTTTCCAATTTGTAATGCCACTCTTATTTTTGAAAATTGCCACTGAGGTTCAGAAGGTTTGCATTGCAAAGTCTATTAAACTTCAATACAACAAGTTTTGTCAAATATTTTGAGGGAGAGTGCAGACTTAAACTTTAAGCACCTGCTAGCAGTAGTGGGAGGCTGGGTTTTGAAACTTTAAATGTTTATGCTCTAGTTTTCTTGTTCACTCATTCATACAATTCCTTGGAATAGCTTTGATGCTTGTGTTGGCAGATCTTAGCCCAAACTGTCTTTAGTGATGTTGGAATTACTCTAGTGTATCAGGCTGAGCAAAGGAATTAGAAAATTAGACAATGCTTCCAACTTCTGATCAGTGCTCAGAACCACTGCTGAGTGAGCACAGACAGATAGAGACTGGCTACTGTCACATCTCACCGGAGGAGCACCCTGGAAATCATGTCCTGATATTCTCAGAGTCCCTCTGTAAACACACACAGACAGACACAGCCAAACAAAAGAAGATGAGTGTTATAGGAGGAAAGAAAGACTGGGGAGGTAGTTTAGTGGTTATCCATAGCTTTTGCTGAGATGATCCTTTTGCTGATTCAAATGCTGCTTCTCAATCTTCCTTCTCCAGATACTTTCGCTTTTTTGCAGGAGGCACAGGGTGACTGGTTCATACTTACAAAATCTCTGAAACGTTAATTAAAAGTCACAGCTTACAGCAAATGGAAAGGGGAAATAAACTGGCTATCTTCAGAAGCCTTTTACTGCAGAGCAAACCTGCTCCTTCGTTTCTGGAGGTCTGATGGATCTTCTCAAAATTTCAAATCGACAACGTAGAAATAAATTAGAATGTTTTTGGCAGACAGGAGGCCTTTAGTCTATGGACTAGTGGCTGGATAATCAGCTCCTTATTGTCTGTCAAAGCTCAATTTGTACATTTGTCCCCTGGCTCTAGCTCATTTGTAACTACATCTCCGTAACTACTTAAACAAGTAGCTGTTTAAATAGCATTTACAGTGAATGTCTGGTTACTTGCTTTTAAAAAAGTACAGCAATCTTTCACGAATCCTTGTTTGTTAAAACATTTCCTAAATTCCCATTTAAAAAAAGTCCCACCCTACCCAGCTTCTCCTCATAACTCAAACGCTCCAGTCCCAGTAACATCCTTGTAAATCTTTCCTGCATCCTCTCCAATTTAATAATATCCTTCCTTTAGGAGGGTGACCAGAACTGTACACAGCACTCCAAAGGTGGCCTCACCAACGTCCTGTACAACCGCAACATGATACCCCAACTCCCATACTCAATGGTCTGAACAAAGAAAACAAAAGCAGGATAATCTATTTGGCCTTTTGAGCCTGCATTGCCATTGAATACCATCACAGCTGATCATCCAACTCAGTCCCTTGTTCCTGCTTTTTCCCCATATCCTTGTATCCCTTTAGCCCGAAGAACGATATCTGTCTTGTTTTTAAAAATGTTCAGTATTTTGGCCTCAACTGCTTTCAGTGGCAGAGAATTCCACAGACTCCCCACTCTGAGTGAAGACATTTCTGTTCATTTCAGCCCTAAATAGCCTTCGACTATCACCCATGGTTCTGGACTATCAGGAACATCCTCCTTGTGTTTACCCTGTCTTGCCCTGTTTGAGTATTATAGGTTTCTACGAGATTTCCCTAATTCTTCTAAACTCCAGTGAATATAGCCCAAATTGATCCAGTCTCACTTCATACCAGGAATCAGTCCATAATCGGAAATACAGAAAAATAAGAAGATTGGCCTTTATATATTTTACTGGACATCTTCTCACATCTTATGGAATAGTTCACTAGCACAACTCAACATTCTCATGGAATAGAGAGAATGTGAACTTGGAATTTTTTTTCTGTTTTGAAGAATATTTTCTAACAAGAATGATTAGATTTCATCTCTTCCTCTGTAGCAAGAACAGTAAAGTATTACAAACGTCAAACATTTCCATATGATGTTGCAGTAATGTACTTCGCTATCATGAGCAGTTACACATCTCATTACTAAAGTGCCTTACCCTCACCCTGCCCTCTTCTCTCAGTTAAGATCAATTCCACTGTTCCAGAGTTAGGGATGAGAATATTAGTGACGTTGTTATGCTGATTCTTATCAAGGCTGTTGCTGCAAACTTGGACTGTAGGTGAAATCAGTTTTGTGCTCAATTGCTGTGCTGGCTGGTATATGTGCAAGTTACCCCAGCATGTGTCAAATTATATAAGTTGCACTTACTGGCATTAAAAATTAAAGTTAATATATTTATTTGCCTCCTCAATGTTCTTGACTTTGGTTATTTGTTCCCAGGATCCAGCTGTTGTTGGCAAGACTGGCATTTATTGCCCAATTGCCCAACCCTGATGGCTCTTCAGAATGTGGTGGTGAGCCACCACCATGAACTGCATCGTCCTTGTGGTGAACGTGCTTCCTGCAGTGCTGCTTGGGAGTTCCAGGATTTTAACTCAGTGACAATAAAGGAACAGTTGATGCATGTCCAAATTGGGATGGAGTGTGTGACTTGGAGGGGAATTTAGGTTGGTGTTTCTATGCAATGTACAGCACCATTCACAACTCCTCAGATACTGAAGCAGTCCACACAAATGCAACAATATCTGGACAGTATCCAAGCTTGGGCCGACAAGTGGCGAGTGACATTCGCCCCATGCAAATGCCAGGCAATGACCATCTCCAATAAGCAACAATTTAATCAATGCCCCTTGATATTTGATGGCATTACCATCACTGAATCCCCCAGTAATAAACATCCTGGGGGTTACCTTTGACCCGAAACTTAACTGGACGAGTTATAAAAACACAATGGCTACAAGAGCATGTCAGAGGGGCTAGGAATACTGCAGCAAGTAACTCACCTCCTGACTCCCCAAAGTCTGTCCACCACCTACAAGGCACAAGTCAGGAGTGTGATGGTATACTCCCCACTTACCTGGTTGGGTGCAGCCCCAACAACATTCAAGAAGCTTGATACCATCCAGGACAAAGCAGCCACTTGATTGGCACCACATCCACAAACATCCCACTCCCTCCACCACCGACACACAGTAGCAACAGTGTATACTATCTTCAAGATGCGCTGCAGAAATTCACCAAAGATCCTTAGACAGCACCTTCCAAACCTGACCATTTCTATCCAGAAGGTCAAGGCAGATACATGGAACACCACCACCTGAAAGTTTGCTTCCAAGCCACTCACCATCCTGACTTAGAAATATATTACTGTTCATTCATGGCATTGTGGGTCAACCTACAGCACATGGACTGCAGCAGTTCAAGAAGGCAGCTCACCACCACCTTCTCAAAGGCAACTAGGGATGGGCAATAAAAATGCTGGCCATCCAGTGATGTCCACATTCTCCATGTGAATAATCAAAAAATGCACCTGCTGTCCTTATTTTTCAAGGTGTTGGTGGCTGCAGGTTTGAAAAATGAGTGACTATCCTGTGCTCTTCTTCAGCTTTCTGGAATTAATCTAATGATGACTGTGAATCCATTGTCAATTGTCAGGAAAAACCCCTCTGGTTCACTAATGTCCTTTAGGGAAGGAAACTGCCATCCTTACCTGGTCTGGCTTACATGTGACCCCAGACCCACAGCAATGTGGTTGACTCTTAACTGCCCTCTGGGCAATTAGGGATGGATAGTAAATGCTGCCTGGCCAGTGATGCCCTCATCCTGTGAATGAATAAAGAATAAAGCTGTACTTTCAGTTTATCTAGACTAGTAAACTACCCTCCCTGCTTTTCTCAATATGTGTATCATTTTCTCCTGCTTTAAGTCATTCCTTAAAGCCTATCTTTGACTAAGCTTTGGTCACTTGCCTTTATGTGGCTTATTGTCAAATTTTATTGTTTGACACTCATGCAAAGCATTTTGGGGCATTTTGCTATGGTAAAGGAGTGCCTAAGTACAAGCCATTGTTCATTTAGTTGAGAAAGAATCATCTGCAACAGTAAATGTGTTTTGTAACAACAGCAAGTATTGTTAAATTTATCGCAATCTTTTAGGGAGCATCTTGGACTGGTTTGTCATGGTACACATATGTTGGCTGATAATCAGGTCGCCTTAGAGTAGCTTTCACCTTAACTAGTTTACTACAGATGCAAAACAGCAAGGAAGCACTTGGAAAAATATTGCTGGGTGTATTCAGTTGTGAAGTGGTTCCAACGGTTCTGTTTCTAAAAACAGCAATGATTTATATGCAGTTAAACTTAACCCTTCCTGCGCTTATCAACATGATTTGATACACAACAGGAAACAGCTGGTACTCTTCCAAACAGCTCAACTTGTTTTAATTAGTCCTGTAGGATCAATTTTTGACATGTTTTTCTCTGAAAGTTCTTTTAGTATTGCGGCGCCTTTCATTGTGCTTCTATTCTGTTTGGCAGTGTTTTATAAAAATATTCTTTGATGGGCCGTTTGAAAATGTACCTTTGATATTTGGTATAGTTGCACATTTTAGGCTGTAGATCAGTGGTTCAAGGAGCAGGAACCTGCATCTCAAATCTCTGTGGCGCTACACGGGAATGCTTCAATTTTCAGTGCTCTTTTCCTTTATAGTTACATAGAACACATAGCACAGAAACAGGCCATTTGGCCGGACTGCTCCGTATTGGGATTTACAGTCTACAAAAACCTCCTGCCATCTCACTTCATCTCACACTATTGGTATACCTTTTTTTTTCTGGCATCAATGTACTGTTCCCTCTCACCCCACCCCAAATTGTTTTTGCAAAGACATTGCTTCAGGTGCTTGCCTCCTTCAAGCACAGGGCAATGACTCATGTATATGCCTTAATTGTCCCATTCAATGCCCAACTAGTCTAATCCTTTCTTTGCCTTATGCAGATAAATGGAAAGGATCCCTGGAGTAGTAATCAAAAGCAGGATCCTTACCTGGATCTCCCCCTTCCCTAAACCTTGAAACCATCATAGAATCCCTACTGTGATCCTACTCAGACTGTATTGAGCCTTTGACTTGATTGGCAGCATTCAGTTTGCTCAGCAGATCAATTTACAGAACACTTGAGGGCTTTAAAATATTCCAAGGTGCTATATTGAAGAAGAGCATGAATGTTCTGAAGAAGGGTCACTGGATCTGAAATGTTAACTCTGCTTTCACTCTGCAGATGCTGGCAGACCTGCTGAGTATTTCCACAATATCTGATTTTTTTTGTGAATGTTCTTGCTGGTGTCCTAGTCATCATCTGACATACTAAAATAAATTATCTGATCGTTATCATGTTGCTGTTTGTGAAAGTTTGCAGTGTTGCAAATTGGCTGCAGCTTTTCTCACATTACAGCAGGGACTATACTTAAATGTATTTTGTTGTAAAGAGCTTTGAGACATCCCAAGGGTTGTGAAAGGGGATATAGAATGCAAGTTTGTCTGTCTTATTGACATCTAACCTTCAGACTGACGAGTTCATTTCAAAATCCATACAAAATAATTTATATAAAATCCTTCAGTCCTTTCTGTTTCAAGAAGCATATCCTGAAGAAGTAGATTTGCAACTTAAATAAAAGTGGAATTACTATTTGGAAAGGTGCAGTATATGATTTATTGTTGTGATCATGCAGGTTATATTGTGCTCGTGGATTTACATATCAATCGATATGTTCTTTGAGTGGCAAGTGCAAATTATATTCATCAACTTATTTTCTTTTACTAAGATATGTTGTTAATTGCTTCCACCAAGCCTAAAATGAAGTGTTTTCTTGCAGGTTCCCAAATTATTGACTTGATGATGTTGGTAATTGATGTGACAAAGGGAATGCAAACTCAGTCTGCAGAATGTCTGGTGATTGGCGAAATTACATGTCCCCGGATGGTGGTGATCCTGAATAAGATTGACCTTCTACCAGAGGCAAAGAAACAAGTGGCTATAGACAAAATGACAAAGAAAATGCAGAAGACACTGGAGAATACAAGGTAATCCTATCTGAAGTACAATCTGGGTGTCCCTGTTTGGTGCATGAAGTTAAATATCTGCTGTGATCTTTTGAATGGCACACAGATTTGAGAGGACAAACTCATGGCAAATAAACAAGCAAATGTGGAATTTACAAAGAAAAGGTCTGACAATACCTTGAGAGAGATATACAGGTTTTGGAAGCTTTTTTTTAAACACTGTCTTATTTGATTTGTAAACATAGTTCAATCTTTTCTTGTTCTTGTAAAACCATATGAACATAAGAAAAAGGAACAGGAGTAGGCTATTCAGCCCGTCGAGCCTGCTCTGCTGTTCAGTAGGATCATGGCTGATCCAACATTCCTCACATCCACTTTCCTGTCCTTTCCCCATAACCCTTGGTTCCCTGACTGCTGAAGAATCTATCCATCTCAGCCTTAGGTATACAGAAGGACTCTACCCCCACGGCTCTCTGTGGCAAGGAATTCCAATGATTCACAACCCTCTGAGAGAAGAAATTTCTCTTCATTTCAGTCTTAAATTGGCAACCCTTTATTCTGAGACTGTACCCTCTGGTCCTAGGCTTTCCCATGAAGGGAAACATTTACCTTGTTAAGCCTCCTGTGAATCCAATATGTTTCAATGAGATCACCTCTCACTCTTCTAAACTTCAGTGAATAGGGTCCCAACATGTTTAATATTTGCTCATACGCAATTCCTCCATACCAGGGGATCATCCTAGTGAACCTTCCCTGAACTACCCACAATGAAATGATACCTTTCCTTAAATAAGGAGACCAAAACTGCTCTCAGTGCTCCAGATGTGGTCTTGCCAGCACCTTGTACAGTTGCAGTAAGACTTACTCTTACACTCCAACCCCCTTGAAAAAAGAGTCAACATTCCACTAGCTTTCCTGATTACCTGCTGCACCTGTGTGCTAGCTTTCTATGTTTCATGCGTAAGCCCCTTGGTGTTCCAGCTTTTTTTCAGTTTTTCTCCACTTACACAGTATTCAGTTGTTTTGTTCTCTTTTCCTTGTGTGGGATGTGGCCACTGCTTTCAGGACTAGAATTTATTGCCCATCCTTAGTTGCTCTTTGAACTAAGTGTCTTGCTAGGCCAGTTCAGTGGTTACAAAAGTCAACCACATTTCTGTGAATCTGGCGTCACATTTAGGCCAGACCAGGTAAGGACAGCAGATTTCCATCCCTAAAGAACATGAGTGAATCAGATGGGTTTTTTATGACAATTGAAAAGTGGTTGCATGGTTGCCATTAGGCAGGGAGTTCCAAAGTTGCACAATGCTCTCAGAAAAATGTTTTCACATCCCTGTCCGGAAAAGGTGATGACCCGGCTCCCCCAAGTTTTGAACTGATCCACAAGATATGGTGCCGTGATAGTACAGTGGTTGGTACTCTGCGTTGTGGCTGCAGAAACCTCGCTTCGAATCTGAGTCACGGCAGTGTGTGTTTGCTGCAGTTTGGGCAGTGCTGTGGCTCAGTGGTTAGCACTGCTGCCTCACGGCACCAGGGACCCAGGTTCAGTCCACCCTTGGGCATCTGTCTGTGTGGAGTTTGCACATTCTACCCATGTTTGCGTGGGTTTCCTCTGGGTGCTGTAGTTTCCTCCCACAGTCAAAAATGTGCAGACTAGGTGGATTGGCTTGCTAAATTGCCCGTGGTGTACAGGGATGTGTAGATTAGGTGGGTTACAGGGGGATGGGTCTGATTGGGATGCTGTGAGGGTCAGTGTGGACTTGTTGGGCCGAAGGGCCTGTTTCCACACTGTAGGGATTCTATGATTCTATGAAGATGAAACGTCCTTCCCATGTCAACCTTGTCAAGTCAATTCAGGATCTTGTACATTTCAATCAAATTACCCGTCGCTCTTCTGAACTCCAGTGGAAACAATAACAGCCTGTCCAATCTATCTTCATAAGACAACCAGCTCATTCTAGCTATCAGCCCACTAAGCTGTAATGATACCTCTATTTTCTCTAAACTCTCTATCCAAACAGACTCTGTTCTCAACATCTCCAGCAGATTCTCCTCGATTAATATTTCTATCCCTAATCCTTTCTTTCTTCCTCAATCTTTGCTGTACACCATGTATCCAGAACTGGTTGGTATGTTGGCTCTGTACCCAGAGAAGATGATGGTGAGTCAGTTTCTTGAACTGCTGCCAGTGTGCAGAAAGTACCTACACATTGCTCCAAGGTCGGTAGTTCCAGGATTTTGGCTCAGTGGCAATGAATGAGAGGCGACATAATTCCAAGTCAGCATGGAATGTGGCTTGGAGAGGAATTTCCAAGTGGTGGTGTTCCCATCCATTGGCTTCCCTTGTCCTTCTGAGGGCAGGGGGAAAGGGCTGCAGGTCTGAAGTTGCTTTCAGAGATGCTCTGAAGAGTTGCCATCATGCACCATGTAGATGGTACACATTGCTAGAAGATACCAACTCTTGTAGTATTGTTCCACAGGTGCTGGCAGCTTCCAGAGATAACATCATGTGCATGTTGGACTTGTAGTAAATTCAAACCCCTTTGTGGCAATTTTGAGAATTTGAACTTAATTTGTTGAAAGAAAATTTGGAAGTAAAACTATTATCATGTAAAATAACCACAACACTTAGGATTATTGTAAAATTCCCAATTGGTTCACTGACACCCTTTAGTGGAGGAAAGTTCACTAAATTCAGTATGGACTATATGTGACTGTAGGCCCATGCTGTTATGGTTAACTTGAAAATAGTTCAGCAAGCCACTGCTCATGCCACTATTTCAAGACAGATAGAAATTGACATAAATGCTGACCTTACCAGCGAGACCCATTCTCTGAGAATGATTTAGAGGTTGCTTAAGGGGCATTTTTGGTGGCTGGTCATCATCCTGCATTGCAAATTTAAGCTATGTCGTTAACAAGATCTCAATAAGAAGAGGTGGTCCGGGCATGCGGAGACCAATTTTGTTACCCAAGAGCTGCTGCAGCTTAGATCAGCTAATTCATTTTAGATCATGGATTGAACCAAGCAATTTCAAGTTATATGGCTTAAACTTTACCAGCCTATGTAGTTTCCCATTGATCTATGAGATGAGCACTATACATTATTTTAATTTCTTGACACGGTGTCCACCCTCAGTTACGTGTAAATTCTGAATCCCATCTCTCATCACCTGAATAACTTTGTTTTATTTCTGCTTAGATTTCAGATTTGCAGGTTTCTCCTGTTTGATCTGTGTAGACCCAGAGGTTTAGAAAGGATTTTTCTTGCATAACATTTACAGCACAAGAACAAGTATTCCACCAGACAGGTTTATGCCCAGCAATTATGCTTCCCTCTACTTCAGCGCACCCCGTCAACATGCCCTCCTGTCTCTTTCTGCCTCACAGACATATCTAACTCTCCCATAAATGCATCTGTGTTCTTGCTGCAGTTGCGTCAATGGGCGAATAAATTTTATAGCAATGCTGATTTGTTTTCATTCACTCAAGAAATTTGGACATTGCTTTTATTGGCATTTATTGCCTGACTCTACTTCCCCTTGAGATGTTGAGCTGTCTTCTTGATTCACTGAAGTCCATGTGCTATAGATAGCCCCACAATGCTGTTAGGGAGGAAATTCCAGGATTTTGACCCAGTTACAGTGAGGGATAATGATATAATTCCAAGACAGGATGTTGAGTGGATTGGAGGGAAATTTGCAGGGAGTGGTGTTCCATGTATGTGCTGTATTTGTCCTTCTGGATGCTCGCGGTGGCAGGTTTGGAAGCTGCTACCTAAGCAGCAATGCACATTTCTGCATCCTATTGACGTTACATGCTGCTGCAGCTGAGCTTCGGTGGTGGAAGGATTGGATGCTTATGGTTGTGGTGCCAATGAATTGGGCTGCTTTGCTCTGGTGTTAAGCTTCTTGAGTGTTGTTGGAGCTGCATCCATCAAGGCAAGTGGGAAGTAATTGAACACACTCCTGACTTGTGCCTTGTAGAAGGTGGACAGGCTTTGGAGAGTTGGGAGGTGAGTTACTTGCCACAATATTCCTAGCCTCTGACCTGCTCTTGTAGCTATTTTATTTATATAGAATCATAGAATCACAGAATCCATACTGTGTGGTAGCAGGCCATTCAGCCTATCGAGTCCACACCAACAACCAAAGAGCATCCCAACCAAACCAATCCCCTTACTCTGTAGCTGTAACCCTGCATTTCCCAGGGCTAACCCACCTAGCCTGCACATCTTTAGACTGTGGGAGCAAACTCGAGCACCTGAAGGAAACAGGGAGAACATGAAACTCCGCACAGACAGGAATAGAATTGAACCCAGGTCTCTGCCGTTATGAGCCACCATGCCACCCTGTTGTTAGTCCAGTTCAGTTTTTGGTCAGTGGTGACCCCAAGAACGTTGATAGTGGATGATTCAATGGTGGTGATGCTATTCAATGTGAAGGGGCAGTGGTTAGATTGTCGCTTATTGGATTTGATAATAACTTGGCATTTGTGTGGTATGAATGTTACTTGCCACTTTTCAGCCTAAACCTGGATATTCTGCATTCTGAGATATCCAAACAGAAATGAGAATGTTACACCAAGTCCCCAAACTTTCATAGTGCACAGCTTTGTGACATGTAAAGACAAACGTTTCAGTATCCTGCTTTAAACCACAAAAATAGCCTTGAATTTCAGCAAAATAGAATATTAGACGTTGGCAGTATTTCCCACATCTGTGGTTTTCCTCATCACTTTTCTTTTTCTAACCTTTCCTTCTCTAATTGTTTCTTCCTGTAAGTGTAGCCACATTCTACTTTTATTGTGCTGCTTTCAGTGGACCCTACCTATAAAATAAAACAATAATTTGAAGTCCACTTTATGGAGTTCTGGAACCAAGTCAAAAAAGATCGAGGAAAAGTCAAGAATTTCATCAGGAAGACTATGAATAGATCAGTTGATTCGACTTATATTTAAGCAAGAAGGCAGTCCCATTAATTTGGTACAAGGATGACATTTTATTCAAGGCAGGAAAAATGTGTGAAAATATATATGTGAAATCATATGTGAAATATTGTAGACCTTCACTAAAAATAGTTCTTTTCATTCCTGGAAGGAATATAAAAATAATCATTTTGTTTATATGTAACCCTCTTTTATCTCAACCAATCAACCTTAACAAAATCAAAATATTGTGAATGCTGGAGCTCTGCAATAAAACAGAAAGAGCTGGAGAAACAAAATGTTGAAAAATCTCTTTGCATCAGACTTCACGACTTCGGATGGTAATAACATTCTAGAAGTACTAGATAATCAAAGGCTAAGGGAAGGAGAAGAAGTAAACACAATAATTACCACTAGTGAAAAAGTACCAGAGGAACTATTGGGAGAAAAGACTGATACATCCTTGAACCTGATGAGTTGCATCCTAGGGTTTTGAAGGGTATAGCTGCAGAGACAGTGGGTGCATTTGTATGAATCTTCCGAGAATCCTTAGATTCTGCAAAGTCCCAGATGTGGCCAATGTAGCACCTTCATTCTAAAAGGGAGGGAGACTGGAGTCAGAAACGAGTAACTTTAGGCCAGTTAGCTTAATATCTGTCATTGGGAAAACTCTAGAGTCTTATTATAAAAGACGTAATAGCAGATAATTTAGAAACCCGTAATATGATCAGAGTCAGCAAGGCTTCATGAAGGGAAAACTGTGCCTGACAAATTTATTATAGCTGTTTGAAAAGGTTATAAGCAGAATAATAAAAGGGAACCGGTAAATGTAACGTATCTGGATTTCCAAAAGATATTTGATGAGTTATTGCGCACGAGGCTACTTAATAAGAGACAAAAACAGAAGTTGCTGGAAAAGCTCAGCAGGTCTGGCAACAGTTCTGAGGAAGGGTCACTGGACCCAAAACGTTAACTCTGATTTTTTTCTGTACAGATGCTGCCAGACCTGCTGAGTTTTTCCAGCAACTTCTGGTTTTGCTCCTGATTTACAGCATCCACAGTTCTTTTGGTTTGTACTTAACAAGAGCCCATGGATAGAAGATTCTAACTAAAAACAGAGAGTTGGGACAAAGGGGATGTTTTCAGAGTGGCAGCCTGTAATTAGTAGAGTGCCACAAGGATAAATGCTGGGCCCATAATTATTTACAGAAAAAGAATTAATGATTTAGATGAGGAAAATCAATGTGCTATCATCAAGTTTGTGGATGACAGAAGTAAGTGAGCTGGCAAGTAATGAAAATGACAGAAGGCCTCTACATAAGGATGTAAGCAGGCTAAACAAGTGGGTAAAATCTTAACAGATGGAACATAAGATGGGAAAGTATGAGATTGTATGCACTTTAGTTGGAAGAATAGGAGAGCTGAATATTATTTAAATGGAAAAGGACTGCAGAAAGCTACAGCACAACGTGAACAGCATATGAGTCACATAAAGCGGGCATTCAAGTCAGAGCGCAATATGATAGGCAAATGGGATGTTGGCCTTTATTTCAAAAGGAATACTGCAAAAATATAGGAACGTCTTTCTAAAACTGTACAAGGCACTAGTCAAACCATATTTGGAATGCTGTGAACATTTAAGGACAGATATACTGTCAATGGAGGCAGTCCAGAGAAATTTCTCTAGGTTAATCTCGGTTATGGATGGATTTTTTAATGAGATGAGGTTGAGTAGGTTGGGTTTGTACTCATTGGAAATTAGAAGAATGAGAAGAGACCTTAGTGAAATATGCAAGATTGTCAGGGAACTTGACAGGGCGGATGTGAAAAGGTTGTTTCCTTTTGTAGAGAGTCTAGCTTACTTCAGAGTACGGAGTTGCCCATTAAAGACAGAGATGAGGATCTTTTTCTGCGGGTGGTCGATCTGTGAAATTCTTTATTGTAGAAAGCTGTCCAGAGATCATTAAGTCTATTCAAGTCTGAGATGACAGATTCTTAAACAGCAAATGAACAACTGTGTGGAGATCAGCCAGGAGAGTGCTGTTGAAGATAATCAGATCAGCCAGATCTGTTGAGTGGCAGAGTGGACTTGATGGGCTGAATGGCCTGCTTCTGCTTCAAGGTCTTATGATTCTCTCTCACCTCTTTGTTTTCCTCGACTTTTTCTTTGTTTCCTTTTCTCTCTAGCTGTCCTTTTTCCATTTTAATAAAATACCACTAATTTTAAAGTACTCATGAACCTGTTCTTCTTGCCTTGTAACCTTCAAATATGTTATCCTATCTATTTGTCTCCATTTCTGAAAATTTGTTGTGTCATCACCTACTTCAATTTATCCTTTCTTAGGACACTAGAACTGTTCAACCCCTTGATTTGCTCAATCTCTTCTTCCTCCTAGAGTCACTAGGTTTTTAAACCAAACATCTACCACTAGATTTATTTCATCCACTTTCTTGCTCTTATCTTGATCGTGTTGTGGGTTTTGTTCTTCACTTCAAGCTTCTCAAGATTTGTTGCAAAGTAGAGGAATTCGTTCAGAGCCTGGACTTTTTATTTGGAAGAGCATATATACAACTATCAGAGTGATGTTCCTTTGTATGTCTCTGGATTCCAGCTCTAAGTAAGACTATCTTCTCTGTGAAGTCTAGATTCTTGAAAAAAAGCCCTTGACTTCTGTGCCCCCAGTTCTGAAACAAATTAAAATGAAACACCTCCAGGGCTTGAAGGCTGCTAAGGTACATGCGGAGATTTAAAGATGTCCTGAAAATACTTTCTGTAAGAATATAAAAGATGAATTGTTATATTGTTCTATAATATTTCCATGGTCCTACTGAATTTGCGTGACCAAATGTGCAGAGTTCAAAATTTGTTGTTATAATTGCCCCTTTAGGGTTCAGTTGAGTTTTTCTTTGCCTGTGCAGATGTAGTTATCTAATTTATTAATTTACATTTTAGTATACCCTGCCTGTGGGCAAGCATTGAACTCCAAATAGCCTGTTACATTTGAATGGGTTTGGAATGGAAATGTATTTAGCAATAAGGGATATAATGTTATTTGCAGAATACATCTTGTTTAAATTGCAAGTTAATCTATTTAAACAGCAAATGTCCCCTTTATAAGGAGTTTTTTGGGAGGGAAAACAAGTCCATTGTGTTTTATGTAACACACCAATTGTCCCTTTTTGAACAAGGGGAAAATGATCAACTCTGTTTAATATTTTAGTAGTTTTGTTAAATTGTGACAGGTTTATGTGGTATGACCAACTAATGATTGCAATTGGTACACAAAAAGGTATTAACAACCAGTTGGCGTCTTTTAAGTATAAAGTGGTTCTTTCTGTAAATGATTTCTCCAACTGAAATGTAAAAATAGCCCTTTTTACATAAACCCAACCTGATGTGTTTAACTCTTTCATTTTTTCTTCTGCAGTGACTGGTTTTTTAAATGTGTCTGTTTCTGTAAACAACCTATTTAAATCCTGTAGTGTGGTGGAAACCTTTTTCTGTTCACCTTTTCTCCCTGTTATTTATGGCGACTTGGCCACAAGCTTTATACCATTCATAACTTTACTGCACTTCAAAATTACTTCATTGACTTTAGGTGCTTTGAGCCAACCTGTGGTTGTGAAAGGTACTATGTAAATGCAGTTTTAATTAAAATTTGTGAATCCTTATTTGAGTCACTGGATTTCTACCTCTGGGATATTGGCGTTAATCTGACATTAGGTGAACTTGTGCAGTCTTCAATCACACATAATTTACCACTAAACTGCCAGTCTAACTTAGGGAGGCTATAACATGCTGGTGTGGGAATTGCGGTAAAAAGCATTGCACCTGGAAAATGGACATGCTCTCCTGTAGCATTACAGAACCTCTGTAGCAGTTTGGGGAAGAATTTAATAAGTAATTTCATATTACATTCTAACTGCTCTATGTGACCCTTAAGTACTTAAGGCTGGGGCTCTTTTGTCTAGATCTGACAGGGCTGTTTAAGTCAAAGGAATGATTTGGTCAGTAAAAACCAAAAGAACTGCGGATGCTGTAAATCAGGAACAAAAACAAAGTTGCTGGAAAAGCTCAGCAGGTCAGGCAGCATCTGTGAAGGAGAAAACAGAGTTAACGTTTCAGGTCCAGTGACCTCGAAATGTTAACTCTGTTTTTCCTTCACAGAAGCTACCAGACCTGCTGAGTTTTTCCAGCAGCTTTGTTTTTGTTCATCGTTTGGTCAGTGGTGTGATAAGGTAAATGTTGTCACTTATAAGGGAGACCAAAACTCGAGGTCGTAAATATAAGATTATCATGAATCATTCTTTCCTTTGGAAATATGAAAGAAGTTTCTTTATATCATTAAGTATATGTTGGCTGCTGGTTCTCATCCATCAAATTTACTGAACACAATCATTTAACTATTACAGTTCAATATTCAGTCTTGAAACTGAGAACATACCTATATTTTTAACTTTCAGCACTGCCTCCATTTAAAAATGAATTAAAGTTAAGCTGTGAGAATGCCATATGCAGAATGGTTTAGTCCCTTTGACAGCTTCCAGTGAAATAGGGCAAAAGGAATTCCATACCGATATGTTAAGCAATTTATATGCTCATATTATACAACATAATTTTGAGGTCATGTTTACGGAAGTGAATATGCAATTATATCATTTTAGGAAATGAGCAGAGATCTTTCTGTCTGTGTAAATAAAATTTACCATTTACTTTTCATCACAAATCTCTTTTTCTTTAAATAACCCAGTTTCCCAGCACACAGTGTTAACAAGGGTATCTCTCTGAACGGGCAAGTAAAACCACTCTGCAAATTACTCTTCTTCGTACAGGGAACAGCACTGTGCCCTCTCTGTAGTTGTATGAACAAGACTGGAACTGGTCAGCTGAACACCCAACCTGCATTACACTGTTTCAATCTGCTTGTTCTTCCACGATCAGTTTTTGATCCTAGATCTCAGAAAGATTTCCTAATTTTGCAGAGAGTTAGGCCCAGCCCACTGTGTGCACTTTCTGGTCACGGTGAGTATGTGAAAGATGATATAATAATACTTTGGAAATTTTGCCCTCAATTTGCATGTAATTTTGAAACAGTTACTTCAATTTTTTTAAATGCACCATGAATTAACATTTTTTAAAAAGTGATTCAACTGGTTGACATTTAATGAACTGGTAATGATACTTTTGGATGACATAAGCACTTGTTAGTCTGCCCCAGTAATTGAAGAGCAACTCATCCACTCTATGCTGGGGAGTCTTTAATCTGTTTTAGGGTGTGAACAGTGAGAGTCAAACCCAGATATGTTCAGACTCATGCAGGCAGCTAAGTCTTTTATAAACTGCTGTTGCATGGCAGGCAGACGGCAAAGGCAGTGAGCCGTTTGGAGTGCAAAAACGATCTTGTTTAAGTCAAATAAGATGATTTGCAGAAACTGGGTAGAGTTCTGCGTCTATTAATGTGCAGACAAATTTATTAACAAAATTAATGGGCTTGGAATATTTGGTCTTTATTGTACAGTTGTTCACTCATTGTGAAATTAAATATCTTAATAAATTTTTATGAATCTCAATACACCTTGACGGTACGAAAGACATGATTATCCTGTTCAGATCTCAAGGGGCCATTATGATGTTCCTTGGTTGTGCCGTGGTTCAAGAAGGTACAGTACGGTGACAGTCAGCTCCCATGACTGTAACGTCTGTGTTTACTGGAGTGATTGATGCCATTACACTTGAGAAAGTAATTATGGCAGTCCAGAATTACTGTAGATGTATAATGAGAAAGATGTCTAGGCAAAGGAAACGGTTCGGTAAAGGGTTATTGAAGTGATAATTGGAATAATTTCCTTTTCTTTTATGGCTTTTGTTCATCAGTCTGAATGTAACGCCAGAAAAGAACATAAGCAGCTCCTGACTCAGCTGAATACCTGCCTTTGATTTCATAATTTCTGACATTTTTAAAGAAATCAGTGTTTCACCTGCAACTACCCTACTTACAACTACTGTGCCTTCGTCAATTCAACTGCTAGTGAGCAAAAGTAGGGAAAGAAACAGCCTATAAATGGAAGCACGTCTCCTTACAGAATGTTCGTTTGTGTGTCCTGCATTTGGGACAGTGTTTGTGGACCTGGTAACATTACTCAACAGGCCACTCGTGGCAAGCTTGGTCTAGAAGATATACTGCCGTAACTCACCAAGGTTCCTTCAATGGTGCCTTCCAAACCCAAAGCCTCCAGTACCTAGAAGGACCAAAGCAGCCTGATGCATGGAAACACATCACCTCCAGGTTTCCCTCTAAGCAACACACCATCCTGATTTGGAACTTTAACACCGTTCCTACACTGTCATTGGGTCAAAAGCCTGGAACTCCCTCCTGTCAGCACTAAGAGTATATACATCATAAGGACTGCACTGGTTGAAGAAGTCAGCTCACTATCACTCTCTCAAGGGCAATCAGCGATAGTCATTAAATGCCATCTTTGCCCCGAATAAATTTTTATAAACAGCCAAATGAGGAAGTGCACTGAATTTATCAGTGTACTGGGAGAATTTTTTTTTCTTCTTTATTCATTCACAAGGTGAGGGCATCGCTGTTGAGGCAGCATTTATTGCCCATCCCTAGTTGGGCAGAGGGCAGCTAAGAGTCAACCACATTGCTGTGGGTCTGGAATCACATGTAGACCAGACCAGGTAAGGATGGCAGTTTCCTTCCCTGAAGGGCATTGGTGAGCCTGATGGTTTTTCTGACAATCGACAATGGATTCACGGTCATCATTAGATTCTTAATTCCAGATATTTATTGAATTCAAATTCCACCATCTGCCATGGCAGGATTTGAACCCAGGTCTCCAGAACGTTACTTGGGTCTCTGGATTAACAGTCCAGCGATAATACCACTAGGCCTCCCCTCATGCAGGAATGCAGGATAAGTACCCAATAGACAATTTCTTAATAGAGACCTAAGAAGTATTGTACATTATATGTTGAGAGGTATGTAATTTATATTTGTTAATATCATTTCTGGAGTTTGAATTTCACAATAGTGGCACAGGGCGGAGTAAACAGACTGTTAGGGGAAAAAAACCGAAAGAACTGCGGATGCTGTAAATCAGGAACAAAAGTAGAAGTTGCTGGAAAAGCTCAGCAGGTCTGGCAGCATCTGTGAAGAAAAATCAGAGTGAATGTTTTGGGTCGAGTGATTCTTCCTCCAAACTCATTATCGGACCCAAAACGTTAACTCTGATTTTTCTTCACAAATGTTGCCAGACCTGAGCTTTTCGAGCGACTACAGACCATTAGCTTTGTTATTAGTTCAGAAGAATACAACTTGAGCAAATTTTCTTTTATTCAGTTCAGAAACAAGTTATTCATTTCAGTGCCTCACAAACCTTATTGAGTTCTTTGAGAAGGTGACCAAACAGGTGGATGAGGGTAAAGCGGTTGATAAGGTTCCCCACGGTAGGCTATTACAGAAAATACAAAGGCATGGGACTGAGGGTGATTAAGCGGTTTGGATCAGAAATTGGCTAGCTGTAAGAAGAGTGGTGGTCGATGGGAAATGTTCATCCTGGAGTTCAGTTACTAGTGGTGTACCGCAAGGATCTGTTTTGGGGCCACTGCTGTTTGTCATTTTTACGAATGACCTGGATGAGGGCGTAGAAGGATGGGTTAGCAAATTTGCGGATGTCACTAAAGTCGGTGGAGTTGTGGATAGTGCGGAAGAATGTTGCAGGTTACAGAGGGACATAGATAAGCTGCAGAGCTGGGCTGAGAGGTGGCAAATGGAGTTTAATGTGGAAAAGTGTGAGGTGATTCACTTTGGAAGGAGTAACAGGAATACAGAGTACCGGGCTAATGGTAAGATTCTTGGTAGTGTGGACAAGCAGAGAGATCTCGGTGTCCATGTGCATAGATCCCTGAAAGTTGCCACCCAGATTGATAGGGTTGTTAAGAAGGCGTATGGTGTGTTAGGTTTTATTGGTAGAGGGATTGAATTTTGGAGCCATGAGGTCATGTTGCAGCTGTACAAAACTCTGGTGCGGCCGCGCTTGGAGTATTGGATACAGTTCTGTTCACCGCATTATAAGAAGGATGTGGAAGCATTGGAAAGGGTGCAGAGGAGATTTACCAGGATGTTGCCTGGTATGGAGGGAAGGTCTTATGAGGAAAGGCTGAGGGACTTGAGACTGTTTTCGTTAGAGAGAAGAAGGTTAAGAGGTGATTTAATAGAGACATACAAGATGATCAGAGGATTAGATAGGGTGGACAGCGAGAGCCTTTTTCCTCGGATGGCGATGGCTAGCACGAGGGGACACAGCTTTAAATTGAGGGGTGATAGATATAAGACAGATGTCAGAGGTAGGTTCTTTACTCAGAGAGTAGTAAAGGCGTGAAATGCCCTGCCTGCAACAGTAGTAGACTCGCCAACTTTAAGGGCATTTAAATGGTCATTGGATAAACATATGGATGATAATGGAATAGTGTAGGTTAGATGGGCTTCAGATTGGTTTCACAGGTCGGTGCAACATCAAGGGCCGAAGGGCCTGTACTGCGCTGTAATGTTCTATGTTCTATGTTCTATGTTCTAGAAGATGCCAGTAAATAGAATAAAATGTTCTTTATTGTCACATATACTCCAGTACAGAAGTGCAGGAGTACTGTGAAAAGTTTTTACAATGGCTGCCTTTAATGGCACAATCTTAGGTACAAGTACCTAGGTACAAATCTTACAGAGTAAAAAAATGTGTTGTTACCAAGTAAAACAGAATATAGATTAACATGAAACAGTGAAACAGTCCAGAATGATAATAAGTGACCATAAGTACTCGAGTTCCAGTCCGTGCCTGCAGGCCCCAGAGTATGAGGACATGCTGCCTCCACGTGCCAGCCTCCATCCATGACTTGCTCTGCTGCCACTCCGGGAATCACCCGTTCACTCCACTGCAGGACTCCGCTTGTAATTGCTGCGCTCCGCTGTGGGACACGGCCCGTTCGCCGGGCTCCGCCGCAGGACACGGCCCATTTGCAGCACTCCGCCACAGGACACGGCCCGTTTGCTCTGTTTTCCATGTAGGGCAAGGTGGGGGGAGGGTAAGAAAAGGAAGGCTATGAAGAGGAGAAAAAAAGAAGGAAAAGGGAAATGGATTGATGAGCAGACGAGCTCCGACGGAAGCTTCCTACTCTTCTGCCATCTTGCAGTGTTGAGTTTTGAAGCCATTTTAGTCTCTTTCCTGGAAGCAGTTCAAGGGAACCAATTACATCAGCAGAGGAGTTTAGTTTGTGAAACTTCTAATTCAGGAGAACTTGGTTAGAAACCTGCAGATTATTAGAACTGAGAACGTTTAGGTCTTGGATTTGTGGAAAAATTCATATTGGCAGACTTGGAAAGAACTCATTGAATTGTTTCCACGGTCCACAACAAATAACCTGGAAGGTTTCAGTCAAGAACTGAAAACTTTGTAACAGATAGTATCAGGAAACAGTATCGCTGTGTGTTTGGAGATCATTCTAACTGTGGTATATATTTAGCTTTTTTGTTTTTGTTTAATAAACTTCTGTGTTATGGTTGAAGAAAGTCACAGCCTCATGTGAATATGCCTCAGTGATTAACTACCGCATTAACTAACCAAAAAGTGCCATATGATCTGTCAAGCCAGATTTCATTCTGGGATTTGACTTGTCCAGCAATATCATCAACTGGGATCATAACAGTTCAATATTTATATACTGTGCCAAGGCATAGTGACTGTGGTGGTCAAGGATGAGTTAGATATAGTTCTTAAGGCTAATGATATTAAAGTGCATGGGGAGAAAACAGGAACGGGAGACAGTTGGACGATCAGCTATGATTGTATTGAACAGCAGAGCAGTTTCGACAGGGATGGGGGGCAGCAAATAGCCTACTCATGCCCCTATTTTCTATGTTTCTGTATCTTTTCTGGCTTTTTGATGTACGTTGCTGTCCTCTTTTCAGATTGTGTTTCCCTTCAATAAGCTCTCAGTAGATTCCATGCATCTTTGTAATGTTGCAGATATTAAATCTTTTAATGCAGCAAATTATTACTCCAAGAGTGTGCGAGGTACCAAACCCTCCTTCTGGTATCCACTACTCTTTGATTTACATCACCTTTGCTCTTGTTTTCACATTTGGCACCTCACCTACAATCAAAACAGAAGTTGTTAACTTTGGCCATTGATGTATATTAGATGGATATTTAAAGATTATGATGGCATTGATTAATGTCCAGTTCTTTCACTGGTGTTTTCATTCCACAGTCGCTGTGGGTCTTAGAGAATGCAGTAATCTTATGCAAAGACCACCAGGTCCTGAGCATTGTGACCCATGCCAGTCAAAACTGTTCCCACAAGGCAGTAAACTACCAACAAACCTTGTGTGGTAAGGTTCACTGCTGTGTAATTATCTCAATGTTAAAGACTTGACCGCAACCAGGGACTGGCTGAGTTGTCAAATTGCTGGAACTGATCTTGAAAGTGGTTCCCCACTGTGGCCATTTAATATGTCAAGTAAAATCAAGTCCCTGAAACAACTAAATGGCTTGAGAAGTGTAGCAATCTTGTTGTAGGCAATCCTTCCGAAAACAAACCTGCTAGTCTAGCAGTAACCCATATAAGAATGAAACCAGGAAACTGGGTTGTGTTATACTGCAGCTGGTGACAAGGAGATTGTGTGTCATGTTTTCAAATGGAAAGTGTTTATTGAACTTCAGGGGAAAATCTGTACATGGTGAGGTAAATTGACTTTCTTATTTATTTCACTACCTAGTATATGGATATGCAAAATTCACCTCGAGCTTGCCTGCTGTCTTATTCTTTCCTGTTCCCTTGACATAATTCTCTCCCTCATTCATCAGTCACTGTATCGAGACTATTAAATATGACTACAATCACTCCTGTTCGGAAATAAAAACAGAAAGCCTTGGAGAATAGAGTTAGAATTAGGCCTGACAGCATCCGCGGAGATAGAAAGAAACTTAATGTTTCAAGTCTAATATAACTCTTTTACGGAACTGAAGCAGGCTAGAAAAATGATTGTTTTTATGCTGTTGAGAAAGGGAGTAGCAGGAGCAATTGAAACAATTAGGAAAAGTTCCCCACAGAAAAAGACAAAGGAAGTGCTAACTGTAATAAAGAAGAGAAAGAGATGAGAATAGGCATCAATTGTTCGTGTTAATAGCAGAAAAAAGATCAGGTCCACACAAGCAAGACACTGAGAGGCCAGAGATCGTGGTCTGAAGCTGTTGAACTTAATGTTCAATCCTGAAGACTGTAAAACGCTGAAGCATAAAATAAGGTATAGTACTTTAACTTTTGTTGGGTTTTGCTAGAACACTGGAGAAGATCTCGGACAGATTGCTAGTGTGGTGAGTAAGATGGTGTATTCCTCCTGTTCTGTTCGTGTTTTCAATTACACCGTCTTTCTTCCAATGTTCCTGTTGTCATCTTTTCTAACACAGATTTTGTTTTATTTTTAGAAAATATGCTTGTTTTTTTTTCACAATAAAATTGTAAACAGTGCTCAGAGACAGTGACCTCTGTAAGCTATCACTCAGATTGGAACGACTCCTCCTCAAACACTTTTGAGTTCATTTTCCCTGATGAGTATCGTTATCTGGAATGGGTTTACAGTTGTTACATTTCAACTTCTGTGATTTAATTTTGAATAAAATGTTAATTTATAAAACATTTGACTGCTAAATGATGCCTTTCAGTCCCATTCAATGACTGTTTTGCAATTACTTTTTTCATATTGAGCTTTTTGTAAACAGTTATTCTCAGAAAGGAGATCTAGGATAGCCAGGTGTGACTTCTTTTAAACTTTGCCTATCAGTTGTTAGCATTTGAAATACAAGGCAATGATGTAACAGTTGTAAACAGCGCAAAGTGCAATCATACTGCAATTGATCACTTGTCAGTCTGAAGCTGCCTGAGATATGGATAAGGATAGTATGGGTATGTGAAGGGTGAGTAGGGAGCAGCTGTTCCCCTTGGCTGAGGGGTCAATCATGAGGCAACATAGTTTTAGGGTAAAGAGCAGGAGATTCAGAGAGCATTTGAGAAAGGACCTTTTCACTCAGAGGGTGGTGGGAATCTGGAATGCACCGCCTTGGAAGGTAAAGGAGGCTGGAAACCTTATAACCTTTAAAAGATATTTGGGTGAATACTTCCAAATATCATAACATTCAAAGATATGGGAGAAGTGCAGGAAATTGGATTAATGCACCTTTAGTGGTAGTTACTGTTGGTGCAGACATGATGGGCTGAAGAGCCTTTTCTGTATTGTATAACCCTATGAATCTAGTCCAGGTAGATAAAGTATAACACCACATCATGCAGAACAGAATAAGGTAAAAGGTGAAGTTGCCATAGTCTCAGTGGACCGTAGGGCTGCTCTCATTAGAAAGAGACAGAGAGAGAGAGAAGACTGGTGGTAAATTTAACCAGTACAGAATATCTCCAGCTGAATTCCTGTCTCCTCCAAAGTTCCTGGACCAGCAATAGGACCACTTTCCTGAGCTAAGGAGGAGGAGATGAGCCACAGTCCCCAATCACGACTGTCAGCCAGTGAACATTGTGTGGACACGTAATAAGAAGAAGACCATATTTGGCTACAAAGTACCTACATATGAATAGTCTGTAGTATGACCACATGAGTCGTCAGTGCTCCGTGTTGAAACATGTTGATACCCTTCCACCAAAGATTGAAATTGTTCAGAAAGGGAGATTTTTTTAAGAGGGAAGAAACAATTGATGTGTTCAATCACAGAATTCGCAAATGTCTTACTACTGTATGTAGGTTGCTATTTTACTTAGCAATTTGTTTTGTAGGTTTAGTGGGTGTCCCATCATTCCTGTTGCTGCCAAGCCTGGAGGACCTGACGCCCCAGAGACAGAAACTGCGCAGGGCATTTCAGAACTTATCGAGGTATGTTCTCCTCTTGGGGACAGTTTACCCCACAGTGACTTTTGTCTTATCTGGCAAATTCAGCAAATAATCTTGGCAATTTTATAAAGATGGCAGAGTATGAGCAGTGGGAACGTTGGCGTAGTTTATCGGGAGATTAAGCTTTGAGGGAGAAGGGTAGTGAATAGGAAGTGGTATAATGTTCGTGGGGAGACTGGGATTAAGGTTCCTTCTGTATCACTGCTTTTTGTAAAATTAAAACAAAAGATCAATGTAGCCTTTAGTCTAATCAGGAATCAACTTGAAAACTGTCCTGTGTGAATACAGCACCTCAAACTACAATGCATCGTGCTTGAGTATAAGTTATTGAGTATATTCTAGGTCTTGAGTATAAGTGACCTGCCTTTTGTTTTTTCCTCCTGTCTATCTCCTGAGTCTCTCTCTGCCACAGTCCCAGGAGCATGGCTAAGTGGATCAGAATCCAACCAAATGGATTGCATCGACAGATGTGTGAATATGTGAGGTAGTCACATTCTCAAGTTGTTCTCATGGATAGCTGAGAATACTTTTTCTGGAGAGAATTGCTGAGGGCTGACTCTATATCAGGACGGTTAAATCAGAGGGACTGTTGGAGTTATAGGTTCATTTTCTTTTTAAAGGACTAGAAAAATATATATGCTTTCAGGCCAGCAGCAAATGAGAAACTTTGTACGTTTGAACCATAAGGAAAGCATTCAGCGCTAGAGTCTATTCCATCATTCAAGTAGTACAGAGCTGATCTGAATCTCAACTCTGTGTCCCCCATCATGGTTTCATATCCCTTAATGACCCTCATCAAAAAAAATCTCAGTTAATCTCAGTTTTGACATGTGCAATTGACCACCATTCCATTTTTGGTTACCCCTCTGACTTTAAAGCATTTTTGATCACTAGGTTGATCCTGGATGTGGAGGGATTTTCTTATAAGGAGAGGCTGAGTAGGTACTGCTTGCACTCATTGGAGTTTAAAGAATGAGAAGAGAACTTAATGAAATGTACAAAACTCTTAGGGGACTTGACAGGATAGATGCAGAGAGGTTTTTACACCTTGTGGGAATCTAGGACTGGAGAGCATAATCTCGAAGTAAGAAGTTTCCCATTTAAGATGAGGAGCAGGTTTTTCTTGGGGTGGTGAATCTGTGGAATTCTTTCCTGCTGAGGGCTATCATTAAATATGTTTAAGGCCGAGATAGACAGCTTTCTAATCAGTAAGGGAAGGGTTATGGGGAAAAGGAAGGTAAGTGGGGTTGAGAGTTATCAGATCAGCCATGAGCAGAATCGATGGGCTGAGTGGCCTACTTCTGTTTGGTCTCAAGGACTGGTTGGGAGAGTTCCAAATTTCTACTGTCTCTTTGTGTGAAGAAATGCTTTCTGACATCAGCCCTCAATGATCTGGCTCCAATTTTATGACCGTGGCCCTATCTTGGGTTTCCACCAGAGGAAATTGAGGCCCAGTTATGACCTTGTCCAGAGCACAATAATGCAGGTACTGGAATTCTGAAATAAAACTAGAAAAAAGGGTGGAACAACTTAGCAGGTCAGGCAGCATCAGTGAAGAGCAGCAGAGTTAACATTTCAGGTCAATGGTCTTTCATTGCAATTGAAGAGAAATGAAGTTTGAAGAGTTTTCAAGCCACTGGAAGGGGTTGCAGGAGGAATAGAGGGGAAGAACTATGTTAAGGTGGAGGCTGGGGAGAGATTAAATAACAAAAGATTTCATGATGCAACAGTCAAAATGTGGGATGATGGATACAGTGACAAAACAAAGCTTGTGTCCAAATGAAGCATGAACTGCAACATGAAAAATATTTTATGCAACATAGAGGGATAAAGAAACATGATGAAAATCAACTTTTAAAGCAACTGGGTAGGAAAAAGGGGAAGAAACAAAAGATGAAGGTAGGGGTTATGATCTAAAGTTGTCCAACTCAGTATGGAGTCCATGGCAACAATGTGGATAACTAAGACGACAAACAACTGGATGCTCAGGGTCGTACTCATAGACAGAAAATCTCCAAAGCGCACAGTCTGCATTTATTTTCCACATTGTACGTGAGACTACATTGTAAGCAGTGAATACAGTGTATTATATGACAAAAATACAAGTAAGTTTCTGTCTCACCTTTAAGGAGTGTTTGGGGTTTTGGACAGTGAGAAAAGGGAAGGTACAAGAGGTGTGGCATCTCCTATGCTTGCTTGGAAAGATGCCCTCGGTGAGAGAAAGGGTGTTAAGACTAACTTAGGAGTGGGCTAGGGTATTGTGGAAGGAACAGACCTGGAGAAGATGCGTTTGGTAGTTGAATCACATTAGAACAGATGGAAATGACGGAAAATTATCTGTTGAATACAGAAGCTTGTGAGGGTGCAAAGTGAGGATGAGGGGAACCTATGATGGTGGGAAGGAGGGGAAGGTGTGACAGCAGAAGTAAGTAAAATGAATTGGGCATGTTGGCAGGTTGTGTCAACCACAACGGGTGGGAACCCTGCAGTGAGGGAAAAAGGAAGACATATTGGAAGCACTGGTATGGAAATTAGCATCATCGGAACAGATGTGATTGATATGGAGAACCTTTGAGAATGGAATTGAATTATTAAAGAAAACAGAGGATAAACAAGTGTAGTCAAAGTAGCTGTGGAAACTTGTGGGTTTATATCACCTAGAGATAGTAGGAACTGCCGATGCTGGAGTCAGAGATAACTGTGGAGCTGCATGAACACAGCAGGCCAGGCAGCATCAGAGGAGCAGGAAAGCTTACGTTGTTGGTCGGGACCCTTCTTCAGAAATGAGGGAGGGGGAATAGAGCTCAGGAATAAATAGAGAGGGGAGGGGTGGGTCTGGGGAAGGTAGGTGGAATGGTGATAGGTGAGTGCAGGTAGGCAGTGGTGGGGATTGGTCAGTGAAGTGGGAGGAGTGGATAGGTGGGAGAGAAGATGGACAGGTTGTGTCAGGTTAAGGAGGCGGGGATGAGAGGGAGGGTTGGTCGTAGGATGAGGCCGGGGGTGGGGAGATTTTGAAACTGGTAAATACCACATTTAGGCCATTGGGCTGTAGGCTCCCAAGGTGGAATATGAGGAGCTGCTCCTCCGGTTTTTGGGTGGCATTGTTGTGACACTGGAGGAGGCCCAGGATGGACACGTCGTCCAGGAAGTGGGAGGGGGAGTTGAAATGGTTCATGACTGGAAGGTGTTGTTGTTTGTTGCGAACCGAGCGCAGGTGCTCTACAAAGCGGTCTCTGAGCTTCCGCTTGGTCTCCCCGATGTAGAGGAGGCCACATCGGGAGCAGCAGATGCAGTAGAGCACATTAGTGGATTTGCAGGGGAACCTCTGTCTGATGTGGAAGGTTTTTTTGGGTCTTTGGATGGAGGTGAAAGGGGAGGTGTAGGGGCAGGTGTAGCACTTCCTGCAGTTACAGGGAAAGGCGCTAGGGCTGGTGGGGCTAGTGGGGTGTGTGGAGCGGACAAGAGAGTCGCGGAGAGAGCGGTCCCTACGGAAGGCAGATAGGGGTGGGGAGGGAAATATATCCTCCAGGTTTGTTCATGTACTTACCTCAATCAGATCACCCTGAATCTGATACTTGAGGGACCAGTAAGTGCAGTTTGTGCAGCCTGTCCTCATAATTTTACCCTTTCAGCTCTGGTATAGTTATGGTGAATCTGCACTGCACCCACACTAAGTCCAAAGCATCTATCATGAAGTATGGCCCAGAAATAAAATGGAGCACACTGTAACCTCTCCAGTCCAGAAAGTTACTGATCTATGCAAAAGTATATCTGGAAGTTTTTGAGCAGACCTGAAAGACATGTGATGTTATTTTCGTACATACTTTGAGAGTCAAAACTTATAAAAATGTTGTTTGAGTAGATTCAGGCTTTTTATTGTTTAAACACTGTTATCCTTCAGGTAAATATTTATTATCTCCAATGTTTTCCAGTTCTCACAATTGTGTTCAGACATTCTAACATTGTTCGATAATGATGTAACAGGAGGATGTTAGGATTGGTACTATGGGAGGATGAGACCAAGTGGGCCAAGGAACCTGCATCGTTAAAACATCAACTAACTATTATTTAAAGGGTGAAAAGTTATAATAGTGGAGATGCAAAGAGAGTTACGGGTGTATGTACAAGGATCTCTAAAATCAGGCAGCAAAAATAATTTTTCAGAAACAAATAGAATGTTAGTTTTTATATCTAGCATGTCAAAATATAAAGAAAAGGAAGTTTTGCTGCAACACAAAGCTCTGGTTAGATCACATCAGGCCAAGTGTATTCTGCATAGTTCCATGCACTGATACTGATCAGTTATGAATTGTGAAACAGACTGGAGGAACTGAAGGACCTTCTCCTTTACATACGTAAGTTGGGAAGAGTGGATTTGTAATTGTACTGCTGGGTGTTTTCATTTAACTCAAGTACGTGTGCAAAGATTTCACACATACTTAACAGTTATGTTCAGTGAAATTCAAGTGAGTAGTAAACAGATGAAAATTGTAAACAGATCATGAAATCTCAGGTTATAGTTCAGTCGTAAATAATATGCCTGAAATATGATGCCCAATTAAAATAAAAATCTATCCAGTTTCTTTCCATTCTTTGAACTTTCCTGACTGCCGTTTTGTTTCTCCCCATTGCAGCTCCTGATATCACAGACATACATGCCAAAACGTGATCCGTCTGGATCCTTCCTCATGGCCGTTGACCACTGTTTCTCAATCAGGGGTCAGGGCACGGTGATGACGGGTACCATCCTCTCTGGATCTATCAATGTCAATGACAGCGTGGAGATTCCATCCCTTAAGGTAACAGCTTACTTAAAGAACATTAAAAGACCTCTGTTGTGTTCCTCTATCCACATGAATGAAGAGCTGCATTCACAGCCTAGTCTAGCGTTTCTCTTCAATGAGAAGGTCAGGTATTGATCGAGTAGGTCTGGGGGTAGTTTACAATTATTTCAAGTTTATTTTATCTAACATTTATTTCCAAACATTTATGTAGCTTTAATGCATCATTGTAACCAAGGGCCACAGCAACTGAATGGCAAATTCCATTTCTGGTATTCAGGATTCATAACGTTTTACTGGTATTTTGAGAAATTAGTTCACAAAACCTCTTAGTTTTCCTTAAAAATGGAAAATCCCTCATTCTAACCATAACACTAAAAAAGGACTGTTTCTCCTTATTATGTATGTTCCTGGTTTATCGTGAATAAATACAGAAAATTCTCCTTTCATGGTGTTTATTTTTGGTTACTGTATTTGTAAAACAAGGATCTGCTATTAAAGCCCCCTGAAGGAGGATTTTTTATTTACTTCTTTTGGGGTAGTAGTGAGGATTTCACCAAAGTCAGAATAGAACTTTCCCTTAACATCTTCATCACAGCCCAGAGATGTGCAATTAGCATACATCACAGTGGCATGTTGGTTATGGCTGAACTGTAGGTGAAATGCAGTCAGTCTCATTCACACAAATGGACAGCTCCAGCAGTGCATCCAAGGTCTTACTCTGGATAGAAGACCAACTTCCTGGATACAAGGGTCGCTGTCAGTTTTGCCCTTCCTGTAGAAGCTGTATCAACTGCTGATTCCTTTAGCTGCCTGTCCAAAGGAAGGCAGATCTCGTCAAAGGCAGTGATATCAATTTAGAGTCTTGGTAACTTGCATGATATGCCTTTTTTCTCCAGATGGTCACTTGCGAAATTATCCACCAATTTTTAACATCCTAGGTTGCAAAATGTAAAATGTGACTGGAAAGATGGTGATCCTGCAGAATACAGGCCTCTGGTAGGGAAAGAGGGGGCAGCCTTCTTTTAGAGTGCCTTTTCCTATATGCCCATCTGTAGGTCATGAATTGGCCTGTCCAGTTGCATGAAGGCCCATGGTAGAAGCTCATGACCCTGAGCAGATGCCATACTCAATCAAGGGACAAATTGTGAGGTTGCTAGCAGATTAGTCAGCTCTGCATTGTGCCCAGAATCTGGCAGCGAGTCATGGTGTGTGGATGGTTACTTGGAATCAGCAGTTCCGTTCGGCAGAAACCCGCAGTGAAGTATAAAGTCATCTTTAAACAGAATTTGTTTTGGTTTTGCTGAGTTCATTGATTGTAAAGTGAGGGTGGTGGGCAGAGGCAGTGAACCTGGACTGTTGAGATGTATTGCTCTGCACCTAGCTGACTGTAATTACCATCTGGCAATGATTACTTGTGCTAACAGAGAAAAATCATTACGTTCTGCGAATGTAGCAAAAAAAAAAGCCATTAAAGTAATCACAGTTTAGATTTGGAGGGATTCTGTTTGGCCTTCTGAAGGTTTTATTTTCGTTGCTTTGTTTTGCACTTGTTTTGTAAATTAACTATAAATTGATTTGAAATTTTCCCATATACAGTGAAATCTACATTGGTTGTTATGTTTATTTTAACTCTTTATAGTGAAGCACTGACATTTTTGTTAATGGTCCAATATACTTCATAACTGCAGTACAGTTTGGTCAGAGATGATATCTGATGCCATGTGCAGTGTTGTGTAGACTAGAAAGGTTGAGAGTTGTGGTTCACTGATTTACTGGATTATTTCAATGCTATTTTGACTTAACTCCCAACCTCCACCTTCTGTCAACTTAAATTCATCCAAAAATCTACTGTCTGTATTCATTTTGCACCAGTTCTGTCTTGCCTACCACTTCAACATTAGTTTCTGATTCCCAATTTAAAGATACCATCCTTGTATATAAATCCCTTCTTATTTCACATGTGTCTCTGTCTGTGATGTCCTCCAGTTTTACAAGCCCATCTCAAAAGAACTATGTATTTCTGTGCCAATGGCCAGTTCATAGAATCATAGAATCCCTACAGTCTGGAAACAGGCCATTCGGCCCAACAAGTCCACACCACCCTCTGAAGAGCATCCCACCCTGACTCATTCCCCTACTTGTGCATTTTCCCATGTCTAACCCAAATCCCTGGACACTACGGGCAATTTAGTGTGGCCAATCCACCTAACCTGCACGTCTTTGGACTGTGGGAGGAAACCGAGCATCCAGAGGAAACCCATGCAGACACGGGGAGAATGTGCAAACTCCACACAGACAGTTGGCCGAGGGTGGAATTGAACCCGGGTCCCTTGTGCTGTGAGGCAGCAGTGCTAACCACTGAGCCACCTAGTCGCACGTCACTGCTTCCTTTCTCCCACAACAAATGGTTTTGGCTACAATCTGAAAATCCATTTGTGCATCCATACACCTCCCTATCACCCTTCACCTTCTGGCTAAGGTTTCATTTTGTCCTGGCACATTTTTCTTTTCTGGGACAGCGTCCATTTTAATCTGATTGTTTCTCTGTGGAATGCCTTGGGATGATTACCTTTTCTGAAGATGCTTTTTTATTATTTCTATGCAATTCACACTCAATACAAATGTTCACGGTCACAATTTATGAAAATTAAGAGATTCCCAGAAATGAGTACATAATGATTACTGCTATATCTTCATATGGGAAGGGATAGTTCTTGTCATATCATAGAATCCCTACAGTGTGGAAATAGGCCCTTCGGCCCATCCAGTTTTGTGAACACTTATTTGAAGGTTGACTCCCTTTGGGAGAGACAAAAGAGATATGTGATTTGTGACTTCTGTACTGTAAAGACAGCTGTTATTCATGGGAGATAATTGCAATTGATTGTCGTACTTACGTTTTACATTTAAAAAGGAGAGCAAGAAGGACAATTATTCAGAACAATAATTGAGCTCACCTTACAGCATGAAAAACGTGAAACCAATGGTTAGATATTTACTGTTATATTATTACCGGCAACATCTGTTAAGGAGAAATGTTTACATTTTAACATTGAATAAAAATTTTGTAATGTTGGTCCAGAGGTATATAAATGCAAGTTGCAGTATCTATCTACCGAAGTTCCTCAACTACAATAATTTTGAAGTACATTGAATATTATTAAGAAATATGGCAAGCAGTTTGGGTAGTCATCCTGCAAATCGAAAATTAATAAATGAACCAGTCAGCCTGGTTTTGGTGCTGGTGGTTCAGATAATAGATCGAACAAAGGGAGAAACTCCCATGTTCTCTTATGGTGTCACAAGGTTTTCAACCATAAGAGGAGTGGCAGATGGAGTTTAATCTAGATAAATGTGAGATGCTGCATTTTGATACGGCAAACTCGGGCAGGACTTATGCAGTTAATGGTAGGGCCCTGGAGGTGTTGCTGAACAAAGAGACCTAGGGGTGCAGGTGCATAGTTCCTTGAAAGTTGAGTCGCAGGTAGACAGGGTGGTGAAGAAGACATTTGGCATGCTTGCCTTCATTGGCCAGAACACTGAGTACAGCAGTTGGGATATCATGTTGTGGCTGTAAAGGATATTGGTTAGGCTACTTTTGGAATACTGCGTTCAGTTCTGGTCTCCCTGCTATAGGAAAGATGTTGTTAAACTGCAAAAGGTTCAGAAAAGATATACAAAGACATTGCCAGGATAGGAGGGTTTGAGCTGGAGGGAGAGGCTGAATAGGTGTGGACTTTTTCCCCTGAGCATTGGAGGCTGAGGAGTAACCTTATAGAGATTTATAAAATCATGAGGAGCATGAATAGGGTGAAAGCCAAGGTCTTTTTCCGAGGGTAGGGGAGTCCAAAACTAGAGGGCACAAGTTTAAGGTGAGAGGGAAAGATTTGAAAGGGACACAAGGGGCAACTTTTTCACAAAGAGGGTGGTGTGTGTATGGAATCAACTGCCAGAGGAAGTGGTGGAGGGTGGTACAATTACAACATCTAAAAGGCATCTGGATCGGTACATGAGTTGGAAGGGTTTAGAGGGATATGGGCCATATGCTGGCAAACAGAATGAGATCTGGTAGGGATGGACGAGTTGGACTAAAGCATCTGTTTCCATGTTGTATAACTCCATGTCTGGTCAGAAAGCTTACACCACTTACAATGTATCAGTCTTGTGATTTCAGCCTCCACATACCCTCTCAAGGTGGACTTGTGGTCTAACCTCCTTACTGAAAGGCAATAATGCTGCTAAGTCAGACTAAATCAAGAGTGCCCACAAACCGCTGACATGATGAGATTATGACGTGGATATGCCGGTTTTGGACTGGGATGGACAAAGTCAGAAGTCACATGACAGCAGGTTATTGTCCAACAGGTTCATTTGAAATCACAAACTTTCAGAGCGCTGCTCCTTTGTCACTTCACCTGATGAAGGGACTCTGCTCCGAATGCTTGTGATTTCAAATAAACCTGTTGGACTAGTGTCGTTTGACTTCTTAGGTTGTGATGCCTGCTTAATCAAGTAGCCTGCGAATACTTATTGTCCAGCCTCTGAGATGGAGAAGCAACATAATGTCGAGGTATAAGGAGCTGCAAATGCACTCAAGAGAGTGCATCTAGCACAAGAAATGACGAATTTGGCATTCAGTAATGTTACTTTACAAAAACAAAATTTAATTACATAGGGTGACATTAGTTGTAAAAGGCTTACCAATCTCGTACAATTAAAACCATAGGTGAGAACTGCAAAGATTTATAATCAACGTCAACATGTTTGATGAAGGTTGCCTGTACACTACTGTGGGTGAAGGAAATTCCAGGCCGATCTCATTGTTTCTCAAGGAAATATCCAATCATTTTCAATTGTGATAATTGCAATTTGAGGACAAGAATTTCCCCTGAAAGTCATATCCTGTATTAGTGAAGCCAGCTGCACTCATGCATGAAATACTGGGACCGGAAAGTTCTTCTGCATATTTACCTCATTGCATCCAAAGACGATTAATGTGACCACTTGCAGACATTTCTGATACTTTCATTAACAAGTTAGAACGCAGTTTGGTCTAGTTTTGAAGTATTTGGCAGTGATGGGTTTAAGTCTTTGACACAGGATAAAGTGTAGAAGTAAGGAATGCCTTTTTAAATGCACGGATTGGGTGACGTATCGTGCCTGTGGGGTTTAGGAGAGCAGTGAGTTGCTGATAGTCTCCATTCACATATAGATTCAAGTCAACCTTGTATGGTATTAATGCAATGTGCCATTAAATTATTTTACCTGAATATTAATACAAGCCCATAAAGTTAGGTGCAAGCCATTGTGTGAGCTTCTGTCACTATCATTCTACTTCATATCTGTTAATATATTCATATTTTAATAATATATAACCTATTATAATCATCCTCCTTTGAGACCTTCCTGAAACCTACCTCTTTGACTACACTTTTGGCATGTATCTCCTTCAGTGGCTTAATGTCAAATTTTGTTTGATAACACTCCTGCGAAGCACTTTGGTAAATAGGAGTTTTAATTTTAGGAACTGACTAAAAATTAGCAACTGTTTTGGAAATCATAAGCTGTGCATTTTTAGCTTGTTAATTTTTCATTGGCTAAAGTCCAAATAAAGGGTAGATTAATAATTAAATCACACTGTACCATATCCCAAAGTAATTCAAATGCATTGAATTATTTTGAAGAGCATTAACTGTTGTGCAAGTGAAGGCAACAGCCATTTTCCCAGCAGGAAGGGTTGATAAGGTGCCAGACATTAGGCTACTTATTAAGATTAGACCTCATGGTGTTGAAGGTGGTATATTTGCGTGGATGGAGGACTGGTTAGCTGATAGAAGACAGAGAGTTGAGCTAAGGTGGGGGGCCATTTTCAGAACATAACTAGTGATGCGCCCCCTGAGTCAGTGCTGCGCCACAATTAATTATTTACAATATATAGTAATGACTAGGATTAGGAAAGTGCATGTACTATAGTCTATATATTGTACATGATACAAAGTAGGTGGCAAAGCAAGAAGCAATGGTGACACAAAGGGTTTGCAGAGGGATACAGACAGGTTAAGCAGGGTGCAAAAACTCAGCAGATGGAATGTAATTTGGGTAAATGGAGTTTAAGCACTTTGGCAGGAAGAATAGAGGAACTGAATATCATGTAAATTGAGAAAGACTGCGGAAAGCTACCGAACAGTGGAATAGTAAAGTCCTCATCAATGAAGCACAAAAAGCTAACATTCAAATTCAGTGGGTAATAAGGAAGGAAAATGGAAAGTTGGCCTTTATTTCAGAGGGAATAGAGTACAAACATGGTGAGGTTTTGCAAAACTATATGAGGCACGAGCCAGCCCACAGCTGGAATACTATTTACGGTTTAGGGCCACTGATTGAAAGAAAGATACACAGGGATTGGAGGCAATTTGGAGAAAGTTTATTTGGCTGATACTCGTTTTGGAGGGACAGTGTTATGAAGAGAGGTTGAGCAGATTGAAGCTGTACTCATTGGAATGTAGAAGAATGAGAGGCAACTTTATTGAAACATATAAAAGTCACGGTGGACTTGACAGGTTAGATGCGAAAAGGTTGTTTTCCCTTGTGGAAGAATCTCAGACACGAGGGCATAATCTCAGAATTAGGGGTTGCACATTTAAGACAGTGACAAGAAGGAATTTTTTTCACTCAGAGCATTGTGAATCCATGGATATCTTTACCAAAGAAGGTTACTGAAGCTGGATCATTCAGTATAGTCAAGGCTGAGATATATTTTTTTAATCAGTAAGGGAGTCTACAGTTCTGTGGTAAAGGCAGGAAAGTGGAGTTGAGGATTTATCAGATCAGCCATGACCTCATTGAATGGCAGAGCAGACTGAATAGGCTGAATGGCCTACTTCTGTTTCTATGTCTTATGCTCTTTTAAAACTGTCTAACGAGCTTCATAACAGGTCAGTCAGTTTTGGCGCTGGAACAAAATTGGTCATAACATTGGAAGAACCTCTTTGTCTTTGAATAATGCTATAGGTTCAATAATATTTATCTCAATGAAACAACAACAGCCACAACTTGCATTTAAAAGGCTTCTTAATGTGGTGAAACATCACAAGGTGTGAACAACTTTTAACCTGGAGGCAATGCATTAAGGTAAATTTGTAAAATGTCTGTTGGATCTGTAATCGGTTTTGAGAATGATTGAAAATGATTTTTCAGAGTTTGTATTAATTATAAAGGGATAAATTGAAATTTTCTTGAATAATAAGAAATTCTGGTCTTTGTAACCTGGTGACTTTTGAGCTGAAAGCAGTACCAACAGAAAGGTAAGATACAAAAACGCCACCTAAGCAGACACAAAGGAGAACTGCAGCAGAGGAAAGAACAGAGAAAGCGTGTGTACAAGGAACCGTATGCACAATATAGTTACAGAGCTCAGGAAACCCAAGACAGGGTTAGATCATGGATTGTGCTTTAAACAATTCTATTTCTGCTACTTAAATTTTGTCAAAGCTGACCAGATAATTTAATCGAATCCATTAAAATGATCAGATAAAAGAGTTTCTGGGGAATTCATGCCTTCCAGATTGCCATGAAAATACCCAGCAAAGGAGGTTCTGCAAGTTTTTGCTATTCAGGTGATGAAAGTCTCCAGGGACCTGAGATGGAATATGACTCTTGGTGAACATGACTCAAGAACAGAAGTATTAAGTGGGATATTGAGAGATCCTATTTGTCAGAAGCCAAGTTAGAGAACTTTACAACTGCACATGGTGCTGTGTGTCTGTGGTGTCTAATATTTGGTGATGATTTGTGTTAAATAGAAGTTACAAAAAGTGAAAGTTTGTTGGCAATTTGTTTATTTGAAGTCATATAGTAAATATGGTTTTTTTTGGCTACATGTTTCCCATTGCAGCAGCTGTTTCACAGGAGTGATTGGCAAACAAAATTTGATGGGTTTAATGTATCTTCTGATAACACATTTTTGATTAAAAAAATCCTTTTTGTTTCTCTGAGATGTCACCCTTGATTGTAGGCTTGGTCTAGGGATGCAATTTGATTCTAATACTTGACTCCGAAGTGAGGGTTAGCAACAAAGCCAAACTGAGATTTATGAGACTGCCCTTGTTCTGTACACAAGAGTATCATTTTGACTGAAGATGGTGTTACTTTTTTTCTGTCTAATATTAGTGGGACCATTTTCAAGAGAACTTGGATGGAAACAGAACTGTTTATCGCAAAGTACTGAAATTGAACCATTCAGTGCTCAGGAGCAGATACATTGAATCATGAAATTTTACAGGACTGAAGAAGGCCATTCGACCTATTGTGTCTGTACTAGCCCCTGAAAGTGCTATCTAGCCAGTCGCATTCTCTAGCCCTATCTCCGTAGTCCTCTACATTCATTACTTTAAAATATCTGTCCAGCTGTCTTTTGAAGCCTCCTATGGAATCTGCCTCCACCTCTCTACCAGGCAGCACATTCCAAATCCTAACAATTCTCTGAGTAAAGAAGTTTATCCTCATCTCACTCCTAGCTCTCTCGCTGACATTCTTGAAATTGTGACCCTCTAGTTACTGACATTCCAACTGGTGGAACGGAATATCCTTCTTTAACCTGTCAAAGTTGTTCATAATTTTGAACACTTCAGTCATGGGTTTTGGTGGTCCTACTCAAGAAACTACATCTTAACATTTGTCTTTAATAGTCTAAGTACGTCCACTGTATGAGAGTCACCTTGATATATGTCTGCACCAGAAGGATGCTCTCAAAATGCAAATCCTTGCTGTTGTAGCAGTGGTGCATACTGCAGTATTGCTGATGGCAGCTTGGGTAATTACTGGAGTGAGTTGCTGCAGTGCATGTTGATGGATGGTATGTACTGCATCCATGATATGCTGATGATGTAGAAAATGGATATTTGGGCTTTGGGATGAACAGATTTTTTGTCTAGGCGGTATTGATCTTCTTGAGCGTTGGTGCAGGTACAGCTATTGGGGAAAAAAATATGAAAAGAAAGTACTGGTTAAAATGTGTTGTCTTCATTCCTTTGATAAACCAACAGCACGTGGATATTGGTCATCCCTGGTTCCTATTTGTCTTTATGATCAGATTACTCAGTGAAAACCACTTAGCAACTTAAAATCATGTGGCTAGCAGAAACCAGTCAGCAAGCCAGGAGGAGACATGTTGATTTTTTTTTGCAACTGCATTGTTACTTGCCCTCCTATGCATTGCTAATAGTTAGTAGGGACCTGAAGTCCAGTTACTGTTTATGGCTGCTGCGAAGGAAATATGTTTAACCTGGTCTTATCCCTTTAAGTTAACTGTTCCTGTGCGAACTTATCACTGAACAATTCAATTTTTAAAAAATTGAAAGCATTACTGACCAACACGGATGCTGCTGGTTGACCAGAGAATTCAAGATATTTTACTTTTTTTCCCTATTTTCTTCCCAACTGGTGCAGCTGCACAACACACAAGACACTTGACACTATCCAGGAGAGAGCTGCCAGCTTGAGATACATCTTCTGCCTTAGCCTAAGTATCTACTATAAAACAAAGACCTGCAGATGCTGAAGATCTGAAACAAAAACAGAAATTGCTGGAGAAACTCAGCAGGACTGGCAGCATCTGTGTAGAGAAAGCAGAGTTAATGTTTTGAGTCCAGTGACCCTTCTTCAGCCTTAGTATCTCCCTTCCTTACCACCAGGTGCAGTATTTATCATCTACAAGATGTGCTGAGTAACTTGCCAAGGCTCAGTTAGAGCCACTTTTCAAAACTGTGACCTGCACCACCTATAAAGTTCAGCTGGAAGTTTATGCACACCCTGTGTTGGATTAGGGGCTACATTTTGAAAGTGGTTCTGTAGATTGGCAGTTGCATGCTAATACTCATAGGGTCATAGAATTTGACAGCATGGAAAAAGGCCATTGGACCATTATGTGCAGACAGGTCATCAAAAACCTATCTAAGTCTAATCCCATTTTCCAGTACTTGGCCCATAGCTTTATTTGCTATGATACTTCAAGTAACTATCTAAATACTGCTTAAATGTTTGCCGTACTCGTAGGCAGTGCATTAACGTGAAAATATTTTTTCTTATGTTTCCATCGCCAAGTACCTTAAATCTGTGCTATTTTGCTCTTGGTCTTTCCACCAATAGAAATGCTCTTCCCCTATTTACCATCAGGGTATCACCATCAAATCTCCTCACAACCCCCTATTCTCCAATGGAAACAATTCTGATTTCTTCAATCTATTCATGTAATTGAAGTTGCTCACCATTTAGAACATTGTCATGAATCTTTCCTGTACTCCCTTAATGCTCTCACATTTTTCCCCAATGTGTACACCCAGAAGTAGACATAATACTGTAGTTAAGACCAACACAGTGTTGTCTTTCTGCTTAACATAAGGGAGGCTCTGGCCTAGTAGTATTATCACGGGACTGTTAATCCAGAGATCAAGGTAGTGTTCTGGGGACCTGGGTTCAAATCCCACCAGGAAAGATGGAATTCAGTATTGAATTCAATAAAAAATATGGAATTAGGATTCTAATGATGACCACAAAACCATTGTCAATTGTCATGAAAAAAACCCATCTAATTCACTAATGTCCTTTAGGGAATGAAACTGCCATCCTTACCTGGTCTGATCTACGCATAACTTCAGACCCACAGCAATGTGGTTGACTCCAAACTGCCTTACAACCAATAAAGGCTGACCTAGCCATTGATGCCCTCATCCTGTGAATGAATTTTTAAAAAATTCCTGTATTTTGTAATGCCCTCCCCTTGGAATGCTGTATGCTGTATCTCTCAATCTGTTCTGCCACCATCAAGTGATTTATTTATGCATCCACCAAGGTCCCAATTGCTCAGCACTCCCATTTAGAATTGCACCTTTAATTTTGTATTGTCTCTCCATGTCCTTTCCACCAAAATGAAGGGCCATGTGGTTTAGATAACTTGAGATATTTCACAATAAGCATGAAAGGGCCTGCACGAGCCCCAGTACAGGGACTCAATTCCTGCCCTATTGACATCATTCTGTACCACATTGAGTGATTTAGCTAAAGTGAGCTAACCCAACATTCACAGCTTCAAAATTTGGTTTGCCCATTTAAGATGGAGATTGGAATAATCTCTTCTTTGAGCGTAGTGGATTTTTGGAATACTCTACTCCAAAACTTTGCAGACCTTGATCCAAAGTAAGGCAATGAAACATTTTTTAAACCTATCTCTTTCTGTGTCTTATTCCAAGGATGGGCTCTGTTAACTTAAGATATCAATTTAATGTTGTTTCCACAGCTTATATTCACTGTGTACAGCTGGAAGAAAGATGAAAATTTGAGTTTTCATTAGAGTTGGGAATGCAGTGGGAGTGATGCCAAATGGGGGCTTTGGAAGTAACTGAATTGCTCAGCCCTTGCCATTGATTTGGGAAATGTGACTCAATTTACTTATTGTGGCAGTTCAAAGGCAATTAGCGATGAGCAGTAAATGCTGACTTGACCAGCAAAGCCCATAACCTGTGACAGGAAAAAAAACATAAGGGCCATCCAGAAAAATACTCGCAGACTTATTGAGTTTTTCTCTTTTCCAGGCAGCATAACAACTGTTTTAAACATCTAGGAAAAATCTTATAATCCAAAACAGACAATCCAGCCTAACTGGTCCATGTGGGTGTTCATGCCCCAACCTGTAGAGGCCATTCAGCCCATTGAGTCTGCACTGCTCTTTTGAGTAAAAGAGAAATGAATTGGTTTGTAAAACAATAGTAGCCAATTTCAAACTCTGTAAACCACAGGCTCCAGAGATGTACACTACCCGCCAAAGCCCCTCACCGTAACCCAGCGCAAAACTCTGGAAATGTGGGAAAAAATGCAGGAAGTACTAGAAATGAGCAACAGAGCTATCAGTTTGTGTAAAGGTGCAACGTTTTAAGTCAGTTGGTATGAAGGGTCTGTGACCAGTATTTTAACCCAATTTTTTTTGCCTCGCATGTTCTGTATTTTTCTAATGTTTCACTATTTAGAAATATTTTTGCATATATTGTCAAATTTGATTGTTCTGTACAGTGGAGAAATGTTATCAGATTTACACCATTAAGCATAGAGTTGGAAGCCTGCAGCAATTTTTAGGAAGAAGACTGATTCAGTTAAGGTATTTTCTCAAACCTTTTTGCACTTTTAAAATAATTATTTTTAAATGATTTAATTTTTTAGTGATAATCAGAAGAGTTCTCGGGAGTTTGTGTATGTGACATCTGTGTCCCTTTCTGTTGCAATTAAAGTGTGGCAATTTGTTCCTATCTGCACGAGCAACATTAACTAATAACTTGTATTGGGAGGAAGGTCATAAGTTTAATGGTGTATATTATTCAGAAGCCAAAAGAGCCAAAGGGAAAAGAGCCAGGCAGAGCTGCTCTAATGCAAACCATAAGCTGGGAAGGAAGGTTGTGGCTTTCACTTCTCTCCTAAAGGCAGGCAGGCGACCTGGTCAATACAGTGCACGTAATCCCAGAGGGATCTGAACTGAGAACAGGGATTGGGTTACTGCATCAAACTCCTTACAGTCCAAGCTTTAAAGGAATAATGCGTCCTAGTTTGAAATCTTTTTGTTAAAATAATAGCTCCGCTGTTGTGATTTGTCATGGTCAAGGAATTCTTGGTTCATGGCAGATTCCAACTTTTAGGAATGAAGGAATGGGGCAGGCCATTCAGCCCCCATGAAATGTGTTTCTTCCATCTTCGATTTCCTATGTTTTTCTTGGGTAGGGTACATGATTACTCTTGCAGGTCTACCAAGTGGGCATTCTTCAACATGTTGGTGAACTTGTCTTGTGGAGGTCACAACATCCACGTGTAATCCTATCAACCTGGTGTCTTCCAGCAAGAGTCATTGATGAGGAAGCCGGAGCCAGGCTCACTGCCTTTGTCTCCTGATGCCAGCTGTTGGTGTAGTTGAGATAGAATCATAGAGTCCCTACAATGTTGAAACAGGCACTTTGGCCCAACAAGTCCATACCGACTCTCAGAGCATCCCACCCAGACCCATCCCCCTATAACCCACCTAATCTACTCATCCTGAACACTATTAGCAATTTTTCGTGGCCAATCCACCTGGCCTGCACATTTTTTGGACTATGGGAGGAAACCAGAGCACCCAGAGGAAACCCACGCAGACACTGGGAGAATGTGCAAACTCCACACAGATAGTCACCCGAGGGTGGAATTGAACCTGGGTCCCTGGCGCTGTGAGGCTGTTGTGCTAACCACCACGCTGCCCCAATGAACTGATAACACAGAACGTCACAGTGTGCCTGTGCCAGGTCTTTGAAAGAGTCTATCTAATTAGTCTCATTCTCCATCATGACCCCGATGCAAATTATTAAGTTTATATCCAGTTCCCTTTTGAACATTGAATTTGCTTCCACCACACAGGCTGAACGTTTCAGACCATGAGAATTTAATTTCTCCTTAGCCTTGATTATTATGCCAGTTGTCTTAAATCACTGTGGTTACTGACCATCCTACCAGAGGGATTGTCCAGTCTGAAAACTCAGTTTGCACACAGATATGTATTTCACAGCACAGGAATAGTTTAGCTAAACTGGTCCACATTGGTGTTTGTGAACCCACCTTTCTTCAGCTGATTTTAATAATATTTGCAATCGTATTCACAAAGGAAAAAGACAATGTTGTCGAGGAGAAAACTGAGATACAGGCTATTAGACTAGACGGGATTGAGGTTCATACAGAGGAGGTGTTAGCAATTCTGGAAAGTGTGAAAATAGATAAGTCCCCTGCGCCGGATGGGATCTATCCTAGAATTCTCTGGGAAGCTAGGGAGGAGATTGCAGAGCCTTTGGCTTTGATCTTTATGTCGTCATTGTCTACAGGAATAGTGCCAGAAGACTGGAGGATAGCAAATGTTGTCCCCTTGTTCAAGAAGGGGAGTAGAGACAACCCTGGTAATTATAGACCAGTGAGCTTTACTTTGGTTGTGGGTAAAGTGTTGGAAAGGATTTTAAGAGATAGGATTTATAATCATCTAGAAAGGAATAATTTGATTAGGGATAGTCAACACGGTTTTGTGAAGGGTAGGTCGTGCCTCACAAATCTTATTGAGTTCTTTGAGAAGAGGTGGATGAGGGTAAAGCAGTTGATTTGGTGTATATGGATTTGAGTAAAGCGTTTGATGAGGTTCCCTATGGTAGGCTATTGCAGAAAATTCAGAGGCATGGGATTGAGGGTGATTTAGTGGTTTGGATCAGAAATTGGCTAGCTGTAAGAAGACAGAGGGTGGTGGTTGATGGGAAATGTTTATCCTGGAGTTCAGTTACTAGTCGGGTACCGCAAGGATGTGTTTTGGGGCCACTGCTGTTTGTCATTTTTATGAATGACTTGGATGAGGGCGTAGAAGGATGGGTTAGTAAATTTGCGGATGACACTAAAGTCGGTGGAGTTGTGGAGAGTGCAGAAGAATGTTGCAGGTTACAGAGGGACATAGATAAGCTGCAGAGCTGGGCTGAGAGGTGGCAAATGGAGTTTAATGCGGAAAAGTGTGAGGTGATTCACTTTGGAAGGAGTAACAGGAATACAGAGTACAGGGCTAATGGTAAGATTCTTGGTAGTGTGGACAAGCAGAGAGATCTTGGTGTCCATGTGCATAGATCCCTGAAAGTTGCCACCCAGGTTGATAGGGTTGTTAAGAAGGCGTACGGTGTGCTAGGTTTTATTTGTAGAGGGAATTGAGTTTTGGAGCCATGAGGTCATGTTGCAGCTGTACAAAACTCTGGTGCGGCCGCACTTGGAATATTGGTAACAGTTCTGGTCGCCGCATTATAGGAAGGATGTGGAAGCATTGGAAAGGGTGCAGAGGAGATTTACCAGGATGTTGCCTGGTATGGAGGGAAGGTCTTATGAGGAAAGGCTGAGGGACTTGAGGCTGTTTTCGTTAGAGAGAAGAAGGTTAAGAGGTGACTTAATAGAGACATACAAGAAGATTAGAGGATTAGATAGGGTGGACAGTGAGAGCCTTTTTCCTCGGATGGTGATGGCTAGCACGAGGGGACACAGCTTTAAATTGAGGGGTGATAGATATGGGACAGATGTCAGAGGTAGATTCTTTACTTAGAGAGTAGTAAGGGCATTGAATGCCTTGCCTGCAACAGTAGTAGACTCGCCAACTTTAAGAGAATTTAAATGGTCGTTGGATAAACATATGGATGATAATGGAATAGTGTAGGTTAGATGGGCTTCAGATTGGTTTCACAGGTCGGTGCAACATCGAGGGCCGAAGGACCTGTACTGCGCTGTAATGTTCTATGTTCTATGTTCTATGCTTTAATTCCTTTCTCCCCAATGTGTCTATTTCACCTGTCCTTAAATATCTCAATGCTGTTCAGTTTATGCCATGTTATAGTTCCACATTCTCACCGCTCTCTGGGTGGGTAAAGAAGCTTTGCTTGAATTCCTTGCTATGTTTAACAGTGTTTATAATGCACTTATTGCCTGTAGTTCTGGTCTCCATGCGCTTGACCTATCCAGCTCTTTCCTTATCTGAAAGACCTCTATTGGGTTACCCTTCAGCTTTCTCCTTTCTTCTTTTGAAAAAGGCCCCAAACTGTTCAATCTTTCTTAATAAGTGCAGCCCAAAAATCAGACTTGATCTGTGCACAAAGTAAACTTTTACCAGCCTGAGGTTTCCAGTTGTTTGACAACTAGCCTAGTTATTAAGGCACTGGAATTTGTAAATCTCTCCTGTTGCCGGCTTTTGGCCTTGTCATTTGCTGGCATTGGGAATCTGAATGGGATGTAGGACAAACTCTGCTATTGATTTTCTTTCTGTTGTCCTGTTTTCTGTCCTTATTTCCCAACATCTATTTTCCCTCAGAGAACTGGTGTGATTCTGCTTGTGTGCTTCTCATGATTTTCACAAATCCTATTGTTTGAATCCCCCACACTCTACAGTAACTGATCAATCTGCTTCCTCTTCACTGACCTCTCAATTAGTTAAAATCTCTTCGTTGTGTTGTATCTCCCTAACCTTTGAAATTTCTGTTAGAACCTTACCTTTACCTCCCCTTGAGAGCACTTTTTATTTTTTGACCGCATTTAGATCTCAGAGGTGGGCTCATTAGGAGCAACAGTAGGCCATCTGGTCCCTCAGTTCTGTTGTACCATTCAACACAAACATGGCTGATCAGATTGTGGCTTCAACTCTACTTTTGCACTCGCCTTGACAACCTCTGAATCCCTTTGTAATCAAAAGTCTGCATCTGCCTTAACATATTCAATGACCCCATCTCTACCCCTGCTTCCTTATTTAGGTCAAATTCGAACTGAAGTAACTTGTAAAATATTTTCTATATCATGTTACAGAAAATTTGGTGCCCTTACTTGAGAGATGTAATTGCGTTGAAGACTGTTTGGAGGAGCTTCACCAGATTGATTCCAGAGATGAGAATTCTGATTTCTGAACAGAGATTGAGCTGTTTAGGCCTCTGCTCTTTGGAGTTTAAAAGAATGAGAGATCTAATTGAGGTCTATAAGATTCTAAAGGATATTGACAAAGTAGACATAGGAAGGATGTTTCCTCATGTGGGGCAATCTAGAATGAGAGGTCATAATTTTAAGATAAGGGGTAGCAGATTTAAAATATAAATGAGGAGAAGTTTCTTCTCTCAAAGGGTCATGAATCTGTGGAATTCACTACCTCAGTGCAGTGGATGCTGAGAAATTGAGTAAATTTGAAGAGGAGATAGACAGATTTTTAATAAATAAGGGAAGAAGGGATTTGGAGACCGTGCAGGAAAGTGGAGTTGAGGCTGGGATGAGATCATCCATGATAGTGTCAAGTGGTGGACCAGGCTTGAGGGGCTGAATGTCCTCCTCCTTCTCATAGTTCTTTTTGTTCTTATGTTCTTCCAGTTAATTATTACTGACTTAATTTGAAAAAAATACTGATTAGAATTTCCATGTTTGTCTTGACCAGTAAGTTTCCCTAATTTTGGCCACCTGCTTTTGCGTAAAATTCCTCCTTAAGTGTTGTACTTGGAACAAATGAAAGGAAGATGCTGGAGCGCATTGAAAGCTAGGTTGAACATGCCTGTGGTCCAGATTTCTGAAACTTGTCTCTTGCTTTCAATATGGTAATTGCTGATTTCAGGCAACAGTGTTCTGGAGGCTTTTTGTCATCTTGCTGTGTGTTTTTATGTGAAAGTTTCTGCCAGTGGATTATTTTACAATAAAACATTTTTAATTCTGTTAAGCAATGGGAATTAAAAAGATAAAACAAAATTGCATAGAATTCATAGCATAGAAACACACCATTGGATCTAACAGGTCTGTGCCACAAAGAGCCTTCTCTCGCTCTACTACATCTCACCAAAATAACACATTCTTCTAATCCTTTCATCCTCATATGTTTATCTAATTTCTGCTTAAATGCATTTATGCTATTCGTGACAACAACTCATTTTAGTAGATAGGTCTGCATTCTAACAATATTCTGGATAAAGAAAATTCCCCTGAATTCTAAGCCTTATATTTATAGCTCCTAGCTTTAGATTTCCTTCCCATGCTGCCAGCCTCAACATGTGGAAACATCTTTATTTGTAAAATTGTGGTCTGAACTAAAAAAATGAAGATTTGGGCTGGATTGTCTTCATCACAGTCAGATTTGTTAGTCCAGCTTTTGAAATGTAGTTTTAATCTTATCTTTGGACCTCAAGTTTTAGCATAATTTTACTTATAGCCATCAAGAAAAGTTGAGCACCAAGTTTTCAACCTTGCTGATTTGATTGTCATGTTTTAGTGCCTTCCTGGAAGAAAGGTTTTAATGAAAAATTGCATTCCACTTTTGTTATTGTTTATTCCGGAAAATTATTTTCAAAGTTTGTTTTTAAATTGTTACTATTTAATTAATTCACCTTTGCCAAAGCCCTGAAGCCAAGGATTGTTGAGAAATAAACTGAAGTAGGGATAGTTACTGAGGACTTTACTCTTTTAAAACTTATACAATTGGTTTACTGCTTAGAATAAGATGAAATTTACCTTCTTTTAGTTGATATATAACTCATACATTTTTACCTCTCTTAAATTATTAGCAACTATTACAATTGCCTGATAAAGTTTCTTTGAAAGATCCAGTCCTTGAATTTGTACAGTGTAGATAAATAATGATTTCTGAAAGTAGTTACTGAGGCTTCCTGGATTTGAATAGCTGTCATTGAAGTAAAGAAGGTACCATCAGTCAGGTATATCACCGAATAGGTCACGCAGTATTTTTGTGTTTGAATGCTGTGACTTCAGCTCCTCTTCGAACTAAGTGCAGTGAAGATTTTAATAGGAGACCATTAGCTCAACATGTCTTGTGTTAGGATTCGAGTTCTATGCTATTGGTTTTTAACTCCTTGTACACCATTTTAAAACTAAACGAGCTAATAGTAAATTAAAAGATTAATGACATGTTCAATTTTTGTTTTGTACTGTCATTGTGATGAAATGTTAAGCTGTGGTACTATTTTCTTGTTCCAGTGATTTGAGTGGACAATGTTAGAGAATTTTCTCAATGCCTTGCTCAATACTATCCACTGAGCTGACACCAGCAACAAGTTAAATAGCCATGCATTGCATTTCTGCCATTGTGAATTTGCAGTCTGCAAGATGGATTATATGGATGCCACATTTGCCATTTCTTGCATGTCAACATGGTTAGCTCTCTGAAGTGCATGAGTAAGTTTGAGAGATGCAATGGGGTGCTTTTTAATTGCAGACTTTGTTGAAAGTAGGAAACATAGTGCATAAGACATAAAAGGTACTGCAGATGCTGGAGAATCCGAGATAACAAGCATGGGGCTGGATGAACACAGCAG
>JAHRHZ010000064.1:2508530-2541046 GCA_024137785.1 Ginglymostoma cirratum | reverse complement strand
CTTCATCAGAAATGATCAGATTTCTGATGAAGGGTTTAGGCCCGAAACGTCAAGTTTTCCTGCTCCTATGATGCTGCTTGATCTGCTGTGTTCATCCAGCCCCATGCTTGTTAACATAGTGCATAGTTATTTTCCTTTAATGCTGGAGTGAGAAGAGCAGGGATTTAGAGGAATGCAAAAGACTATTGCACTCTAGCTACGTCGGAAAAATACTGTTGTAGTGGTCTGTAGGTCTGAGTGCTGAGCCATGAGGAAAGACCAGTGGATTGCTTTTTCAAGGGCATGACATTGGACCAGTGGATTGAATAGCTCTGCCTCTATGATTCTATTATTCACTCCAAGTAGGACTCCAACAACCTCCAAAACCAGAAAGGTTCAACAGAAAAAGGTTCGCAATCAGGTTCAAAGTCAGCTATCTTTGAAAAGATAGTACAATGAAAGCTCTGCTGCTGGTAGCGTTCCATATATAGAAAATGATGCTTGCAATTCTGATTTTGAAAAGTTGTGAAATCATGAACATTTTTGTTTCTTCTGTACTTTGTGCCCATGGTGTTGGTGCGTGACACAGTGCACATCAGTCAGTCCATAGACGAAGGAAGTATCTACTTATGGACATAATTTGCCGCTACACTAAAGGATCGGGACAGTCATGAAGTTAGTTCCCCCTTTAATTTTAAGATATATCCTGTGATAAAATTCTTTTAAAACATTTAGATAAATTCATTACAATTTCACAACAGGAAGCAGATTATGTGATTTCACTGTTGGCAGCCAATTTTTTTGTCTAAACATGGGCAAAGCTTACTTGTACATAAACCCCAAACTCATTTCGGAATGATTAACTGTTCATTCCTTTTCAAAACAAACACAGACAGGCGTAAGCAAACAGCACACAATATTTTTACATTGACCTCAAATGAACTTTCAGCTTCCTAATTTGGAAACGTTTAGAGCAAAACGTAAGGCTTCAAAATGATCCTTTGCAATGCTTGTGTAGAATACTGGTGTAAAATTCTCTGCAGACAAAAGCTGCAACTGATAAATGGAACAAAGAAATTTGTATCACTGTTCTGAGCTGGGATTCCACCTTCAGATTTAAAGAAGGATAAAGAATTGTGAGCATGGAGGTTTAAGAGTTAACTTTATTCTGTTTCGTTTGGGGGTTACACGTGTCCTTGGTCATTCATGGAGCATCCCCTTGTTACTGGAGGTAGAGATTGGCTGACAGGAAAAGGAGTTACCAGACAATGTAGGGTTGAGACATTTGGTTACTCACTACCTTTCTGGGTTGTTGTTATTCACTGCCACTGTTTCTCTGGTCAGACTGTATTCTGCACATTCCCAGTCGTCTGTGTGTCACGATTAAAATTTAAACCGTCTGTCATCTTTTCCTTTCCGAGCATGAAAAAAAAGTGACGACAGGAGATGGAGAGGATATGGATAACTGAAATGTATTTTATGATTTGAGAAAGACATGATAAATGCATTCACAACTGTATTACTGATAAAATGTCAAGGTCACCTTCACCTGTGGTCTCTAATTTGTATTCTACAATTTCCCAATTGAGTATTTGGGTTGTGCCACAAATAATAAACCATAATTATCTGTAGTGAACAGATTATTACAGGTCACTTATTACAGGTCTCCTCAGCTGACTCGTTCATCTTATTACAGTTAAGTGCCCTCTCCTTGAAATGTAGGGTAATATGCAATATATTGAAAAGAGAACAAAACTAAAAATTTGAAAGCAGACAAGGGTTTAGGCCCGAAACGTCAAGTTTTCCTGCTCCTATGATGCTGCTTGACCTGCTGTGTTCATCCAGCCCCATGCTTGTTATCTCGGATTCTCCAGCATCTGCAGTACCTTTTTATCTCTTATCCAGCCTACTTTAATGTTTTGGGTGTGAGTCCTTCCTCATACAGGTCTCAGGTAGGATCCAGAATGTTAATCTTTTTGTTTCTTTTTACAAATATTGGCAGACTTGCTGGGTTTTGCCCAGCCTTTTCCAGAATTCATTGCACCATTGAGTTCAGGAACTAGGCTGTAGTCTGATGAACTACTTGACATCATTTTTGCTTTCTTTACTTTTGTCATGTGCACAATAAAGGATTAAAATATTTCATTTATTGGTTCAGAAACCGTACCTAATATCTGGCATGTCTGTGTGTTCTTGTATAAACGATCCTTTTTCCTAATCGTTTTAATATTGAGTTGTAAAGCTGGAACACAGTGATGGAAGATGAGTTGGAATTTATTTTCTTATTCCCCCTAGTACAGGGGATTTTACAGCATGACAGAAGCTGAAGCAATGATATGATAGTATTGTGCTAATGGTGAATCATACTTAATCATTGAACATTTATTGAATGAAAAACACAATAAAATCAAATGCATCTTATCACACCATCGCAGCCTCTTCACACATTGAATTACAATTACTTTTGCAGTGCAGTAAATATTGTCATGGAAGTAACACGAGTCATTCAATACCAGAAATATCCCAGTAGTAACAATGAGCCACAAAACCAATATTTATACTTTTTTTTATCCTATAGTTCTTGAACAATGAAATTAAACACTGGAGGGATAAAATAAAAACCATCGACACCTGGTGAAAGAAAATTGAGGATTTTAGGATCAGTTCCTTTCATCCAACTTGATACAGAAAGATGTGAGGAAGAGACTCTTAAGGGTACTATTAATCTGACATTTTGCTAAACCTTTGCAGATCAACTGTGCAATTCCTCCTTTTGCTCTTTGATTTTCCTTTCCTGTATGTACAGAATACAAACACACAGTGCACTCATGTAAAGATGGTGCTTGGTGCACTGATATACACCTCAAGTCTTTATTTCTTTCTGTACTCTATTATTTAACCTGTGTTACATTTAAAGAGCATGCAGAGATTCAGCAGTTTGCATTTAACAATCTTCTGATTTTCTTTCATGAGCAGCGGCCCAGTTTAAAAGTCTATTCATTCTATAATACAACATAAGTTTAGAACATTTTTAGTTCCAAATGTGGCTGAACTAAAGACTCACTAACATTTAGAAAGATTTTTCTTGTGATCACAATTTGTGAACACGTGAAGTGAAATGTTGGACTGTTTTTAAGAAGAAAAGTCCTATCATATCTCTATAATTTTCACAGGAAGAGTCGCTGTAGTATTCTTTGTGTTCTCAGATCTGCTTGGAGTTGCATGATCATTTCCAGACTTATGCATATGGAAGATGCATCGATAGCAGAGAGGGATTGTGATAGAAAACTCACGCTGTCTCCTAATAATTCCCAAATAGCTTCAGTGTTTTAAAATAAAAAGTATTCACCAATTCAAAAAGAAAACTGCACTCTCAAAATTTCATATTATAATTTCAAAGGCAGTACCATATATTCGAGTAACATTTATCTTTATTTTACATACTGCAAATACCATGCAGTAGTTCAGATGTTAACATCTATGAAAAAATGCAGTAGTTCAGATGTTAACATCAATGAAAAAATGGCACGACCATAATATTAAATCAATTTTTTTATGGATAGTGGTGGTGGTTGGGTGGAGAATAAATATAGGGATGAAATAAATATTGTTGTCTTTTGCTTTGTGTAAGCTATTGTTTTGTGTTTCTGTTCAACGAGTGCTTAGTTTTGTGCAGTTGCTGTAATTTAAACAGCTTAACCGGATCTTATTCAACTTTATATTTTTACGTGAAATGATTCATTACATTTTTCACTGATACCTTCCTCCGCTCCACTATTTCTGACTCCCTTTTTTTTTTGAAACTGGTACTCATTCGTGTTCAATTTTTGTTGAGTGCTTGGGCAGCTATTTTTCAAATAATAGTCAACTATAAAGAGAAGCAGAGGATTAGACAAACTTGGCGTTTCAGATACACGACTCTCTAAAGTATGGAGACATAATCACGAACTGAGAAACAGTTTGATACAAAAAAAGTATAAAAGCAAAGCAGTAGGCTAAATTTGTACAAATCAGTGGCTAACCTTACAGAAAGTATTGTGCCCAGTTTATGGTGTCTTATTTTAGGAAAAATGTTGAGCTGATTGAGGCAGTGCAGAAGGGATTCATTTAAGATTTATAGAGAAGATACTTCAGTCATGAAGGGAGACTAGAGAAACTGGGGTTGTCATCTTAGAACAGGGAAGATTACTAGGAGATCTTACTTGACTCCTGCGGGTTTTGATGAGGCAGTTAGAGAGAAGCTTCAGACTGACTGGTGAATTGGCGACTAGAGGGCATACATTTAAGATCGCTACTAAAAGATAAATATTTGGAAAAAAGTTAAACCGATAGAACAGTGATGAGTTCATCCAGAAAATCAGGACAAATGTTTAACGGTCAAATGATTTACTTTAGTATTATCAAATTCAGTTAAACCAGATATTATTACTGGATAGTCCTCCACTGATACTCTGGATTATATTCCTCTCGGATGGAACCACAAACACAATAAAAGGTATCGTATGTTGTCTTTCTCAGTGATAATCTGGGGTTCAATTTTGTTGAAACACACTTTGTTATAATTTTCTACAAAGCAAATTTACAAGCAATGCATATGTAATAAAGTTCTGAATCCAAATTAAAGAAAATAATAGAAATCTGGAATAAAACCTGTCAATGGTGGACAAACAAAGCGCAGAAATCAATTGTGACAAAAAGTTAACAAGCTGAGACATTAACTTTGTGTTTTCCTTCTTGCCTGATGGTGGTGCCTAACCTCATGAATATTTCCAGTACGTTGTTTCCATCATTTGACTTGACAACAAATTTTAGACTAAAAATGGAAAACAGAAACGTAACAGGCTGGTTAATTTTCAGTGGGAAGCCTCATTAATTTTCGGGTGGAGGTGTTCAGGTGGAAGGAAACAATCAAGATCTGGTGGAGGGTCGCGACTTGTTACTATTTCTGTCAGTCAAACAGTAATGAACTTTGTATTTCCAGCATTTCCTATTTCCATTTTCTTTTGTTAATTTGTTGAATGCACTTTTTGTGTATTTACAGCTTTTAGTCTGGTGATGAACTTTAATTGTGCAGTTCCTTTTTCTTTGCTTCTGCAATTTATTCCTAAGAATGAGGACAGAGAAAAAAAGACAGCAATTAGTGAACATTTCAGTTTGAGCCGGGTGCATAGCAGGTCTGAAGCAGGATCAGTTGTTTTCTTTCGATTATCTGACCCAGTATTTTTGAAGATGAAGGTGTGAGACAGTGCATATATGCAAGACTTCCTTGCATGAAAAGGTTTCTATGTATATTTTTCTAAGGTTCTGCGAAAGCCGTGAATCTGCGCTGACATTTCAGTGCAGTAGTGACAGAGTGTGCTGCTGTTCGGGTTGCCACCTTTAGATAGGATATTAAACCAAGATATTAACTTCCTCTTCCAATGGTTCAAGTGGATGTCAAAGATCCCATGGCACTATTCACAGAAGGGCAGCAGGTTCTTCCTAATGCTGGGCCCAATGTTCTCCCCTCAGCCAATACCAGTAAATAATAGATTCACAGTTTATTCATTTCTGAGCAGTTGTAGATACTCTGTAATATACAAATCACTTCAAAAGCACTTCAGCACAATAAACACATTGGGCCATTTTTAAAGCATAAATGTCAGTACTATTAGTTGCTGTTTTATACAAGAAGCAGATTACATTAGTAATTCCGCATAGTACTCCTGTGCCACAAGTTTTGTGCCTGCCCTGTCCGAACTACTGTCTTTCAGATGAGATTTTGAAACAAAGCACTGGTAGCTTTCCTTTTGAGGATCTTGAAAGATCTCTTGGCGACATTTTGAAGAAAAGCAGGGAACTCTTGATTTCTTGGTCAATATTTATCAATTAACTATCATCACTATAAAAACAGATTCTTGGATGATTATCACATCGTTGTTTGTGGAATCTAGCTGTGTACCAATGGCTGCATTACAACTTAGATTACAGCTGCTAAATACTTCACTGGCTGTAAAGCTGAAACTTCTTGAGATAGTGAAAAGCGCTACAGAAAAGTAAGGAATAAATCTCTGCTGCCAATATCATTGGTTACTTGGGCAAGAATCCAGGCATTGGACGACTCTGGGCAGCTGTATCATTTGTGTTCAGGTGTGTATCAGTTCCAAGCTCTTAAATTATTACATCTTGTATGGAGCTATACTTATATTTTGTCTCTTGTCTTCATGGGGAATGCTTCTCTTCAGATCATTGTCTGCTGTGCAAAGTTTGTTAAATCTGCGGGCCCTAGTTTATAAAGTGGTGAGAATTAATTTGCCAGCAGCAGGTGACAGCTTTGTTTGGGGCTGTGAGTGTCTGTTTCATTTGATATAAATGATAATTAGTAATTAATGGTGGTCATAACCACTTGACTGGATTGTGATGTTTTGCGTTATTGGTAAAGTTGAAACTTTACAGTTCCCTTCCGGAAAACCGGAAGTGAATTTTTTATTTTGTCAATCATCTTTCCCAGGTCCCTGAATAATGTGATAATGCCTTTGAATTACTTTCTGCATCTTTCTAATTGTAACCATTCTGAAAACTCGGAGGGGAGGCGGTGGTATTACCTGGTGGTATTATCGCTAGACTTTTAATCCAGAGACCCAGATAATGTTCTGGGTACTCGGTTCGAATCCCGCCATGGCAGATGGTGGAATTTGAATTCAATAAATATCTGGAATTAAGAATCTTACGATGACCATGAATCCATTGCCAATTGTCGGGAAAAACCCATCTGGTTCACTAATGTCCTTTAGGGAAGGAAACTGCCATCCTTACCTGGTCTGGCCTACATATGACTCCAGACCTACAGCAATGTGGTTGACTCTTAACTGCTGTCTGGGCAATTAGGGATGGGCAATAAATATTGCATGGCCAGCGATGCCATCATCCTGTTTGAATGAATAAAGAAGAAAAAATGTCTCTACAGGGATGAGCAATGTGACGCTGTAATCTTGTGTACACCTTGCTTCACAGTGCTGGGTCTGCCCCATTCATGCTGTGTAGTAACTGGGTGCCTGCAGGACCTTAACTTTAATGCCTGCCTAATGACATCAAAACAGTTTTGTTTGTGACTGACCTGCATATTATTTAACTGAGAATCTGATTAAAAAAAACAGATTTGTACTTTTTTAAAGACAAATCTAATTATCTCCATTCACCACTTGGGCAGATGCAAAGCAGGCTTTGACAACTGACAGCCGCTTCACATCTAGTTTGTTAAATCTGCAGGTACTAGTTTATAAAGTGGTGAGAATTAATTTGCCAACAGCAGGTGACAACTTTGTTTGGGGCTGTGAATATTTTTTTCATTTGATATAAAGGATAACCACTCGACTGGATTATGATGTTTTGCATTATTGGTAAAGTTGAAACTTTACAATTCCCTTCCGGCAAACTGGAAGCGATTTTATTTTTTTGTCAATCATCTTTCCCAGATCCCCGAATAATGTGATAATGCCTTTGAATTACTTTCTGCATCTTTCTAATTGTAACCATTCTGAAAACTCAGAGGTAAAGTCTGCTAATCTGTGCTACGTTTAGCTGACCTAAGGCAGGATGGCAGCAATGCTGGTATACTTCACTGCAGTGATTGCTCCTCTGTGTGTGTGGATGTTAGTTGAGGCCTCCTGAAGCTGATCAGCCGGCATGCTTTTCAGTGTTTTTCTTCCAAAGGATTTATTTTTTTAAAAAAATGCACCTTTCAAACAAAAGAAACATGAGAGGAAGGTAATTCTTCGCCTTAAGCAAGAAACCGTTTGGATGAGTAATCCATTCCCCAGGTTCATGTTCTGAGGCATGAGTTTGAATCACACCATGACAGATCCTGAAATTTGAATTCAGTAAAATTCTGGATTAAAAATCTGATCTCATGGTAACCATGCAACTACAATCAATCGTCATTACATTAACATCTGGTTCACTAATATTCTTTACGGAAGGAAATCTGCCTTTCTTATCTGGTGTGGACTACTTGTGACTCTTAGTGGCCCTCCGGGCAAACTAAAGAGCAATAAATGCTGGCCTTGCCAGTGATAACCATGTCCTATGAATTGATGAAGGAACATTCCTGTTAAGGGCAGGTGAGCACTCAGGCAGGTTTTGTTTATCCATTTAGAAAGACCCTGAACTCACGTGGCGCAGCATACAATCGTTTATTTTGTGGTTTCAGGGCCTCTTACTGTCCCTATCTCTGGAATATTCTTACACTTGTCCAGTGTAACTTTTCTATATCCTCTATTTGCATCACTCGACTGTGTTTTCAACTGCTGCACTTTAAGCTCTGAAATTCCCCTCTAAACCTCCGCACCTCTCTCTTCGTTGAGACACTGTCTAAAGTCAATATCTTTGACAATAGTTTTAATCACCTGTCGTGATATCTTCCAAGTGGCCTATTGTCAGATTCTGCTAGGTAATCCTGCCTCTTATTCTGTTACAGGTACCATACAATGACAAGTTGTTCTTGTTTTCTCTCCAGAAGCACATCCAAAGAGTTATCAATGTTTCTGTGAAGCACTTTGTAGCTTTGGCTTCATGTATGCATTTCAGCATTTGAAATTGTTCTCTCTTCACTTTCCATTAGTTAAAGTTGTATTAAGTAGCTTGGACTTCATTTTTCATGACTACTTACTTTCTTTTATATTTATACAATGGTCCTTTTCTAAAGTCACCTAAAACCTGAACAGCCCTGACTTCTCCAGTTTTTTTTTAAACTCAGTGACACTGAAATTCAGGTTTGTAGTTTCTGCCTGGGCCATCTCCTGAGTTTGAAAATTTTCCTTGTGTTTTATTGAATGAAGCTGAACACTGCCTTAACGTCGTGACAAGTACACACAGCAGGCCCACCTTTTTCATCATGTGGATTGTTTTTGAACAAATCTTTTACATACGTTTGTGCTGTTTGTGACTGACTTAGCAGGCTGTCATTTCAGCCATCTGCCTGAAAACTCAAAGGCCAAAGAAGAATGTCAGCTCCATCTCTCTGGCCAACTCTCACTCCTAACCCCACAACAAAGTAATTTGGCATCAGTCTTGACCGTATGTTGATTTCCTGGCAACGCCTCCAGAACACTGAAGCTGAGGTCAGGATGAGATTGAATCTCATACAGAAACTGGTGGGTACCACCTGGGATAGCAGCGCCAACACAGTACAAACTGCTTCAAAAGCCTGGCCTACCTAACAGCTGCTCGGCCTGGCTCAGGAAAAACCACACGAACGCGGTCGATATCCACCTGCAGGAAACCGTGAGGATTATTTCTGGGATGTTGAGACCAAGGCAGTTTGAGTGGCTGCCTGTGATCGCACATGATGGAGCTCCCAATGTCTGAAATGAAAACATCCTGTTCAAACAACACCTTTGGCTGACAGCTAATAAAACTCTGCCATTGACACAGGACCACAAACAAACACACACTCATCTGAACTTCCATAATCACTAGTGGAACACACTTCACATCCTGCAGATTGACAACAGCTCCATCTCTCAATGGCATACTATCTGGTTCATTGCAAAATTCACCAAAGGCAATCTGGCAACTGAGCCAAGTGGTGAAATCTCAGGTTTCAACCTTCCACGGAAAATCCGGACAATCCCATATTGTTTGAGGATAGACCAAGGAAGATATGGGCACTCGATCCACAGGCAGAATATGGGCAACAGCTCAGCTTGTGACTGTGGCTAATCAATTCAGACCATCATTCACTCACTGAACTCCTGCCCCATTCCTGGCACCATCACAACCATTCACACTGCATCACCTGAAGCCATTGAAGGGACTGTTAATCTTGACATTCATCTGTAACTGCTTTTTCAATTGCATGATTAAAACAAAAATAGAGGAAACTCTGTTCTGATAATCACTTTCCCTTTTAAAATCAACGTAATTGAGATGATCAAATGATGCAACAAGGAATCAACACAGCAGCCCACTCACCTCACCTCCATATGCTTCATCCTCAACTTTTTCTTATTTCAGAACAACATCTTTGCAACTCTATGTTGCTTATTTTGAGCACTTTGATTAAATGTTCACCTCACTAGATGGCAGTCTGATGCATAAATTGCCAGGTATGAGTAAACAGGCTATTCATTAAGATTGTGTACACATTGGCCTGTCATAATATCCAGGACGAGAAACTCAACAACCTGCAACAAATCTTTTGATATCCTGCACTAACTGTGGGTGCCAAGGTACGCTCCCCAAGCACTGTACCTTTGCATAAAACAAACTGATTACACCAATTTCAAGAGGATGATGGTTCCTTTGCTGCAATTATAGAGCAGACTGAGATCATGTAAATCAGTCAGCCCCATCATAAGTTTTGAGTTCTTGAGTTTTGCTTTTACAAAGAGCCCTTTGTTCCCACAAGTCTGCCTCATTCCATCATTATATTAATAAATTGAAATATTAGGGAACAAAATCATGTACTAACATATAGGTCTCTTGGAGAACTCCCTGGTTTATTTGGAATGGAACAATGGGACCTTTAATGGCCTGAAGACTTGGGCAGATGATTGAATGAAAGGACATTACCTGTACTGTTTTAGCTCTAGATTGGCACTAAATCCTGGAATTAGCCTTAGCAACTGCAACCTTCTTACCAGGTGAGAATGTTGCAACCTGATGCCTTAGGAAGAACTTGGTATATGAAGGTTTCTGTACACTAGTGAATTCCATCCATAAAATACACTGTGTTTAATACTATTCCACAATTCATCAATTCTAGCAATCTCAGATTATGAATGAGGAAGACCATTTAGTTCATCTCAGTTACTCAACCCAGAGAACTAATTACAGCATCAGCTATTTCTTAAATGAAGCCAGGCCTTGTCTCCACTTCTTCATTGAGTAGTCATTGAGAGCAGCCATTCTTTTAAGGAATTTCCTGATATTGGTCATCTACAAGTTTGAGCCTGCTTCCCCTTGCCCAACGTGTTATTATCCTCTTTATCAGATAAGATCTACTTCTGTAAAACCCAACCCATTGCATGTGCCGCTTCTTTACCTCCATGCATTAATAGTTTTTTTTAACAAGTGTAATTGCAAGCATCTGATACTTTTACAGTTATGACTGATCTGTCAGTAGATGGAGCCAGAGGCTTTGTGTCAATATTGATTTTCAGCCGATTTTAGTTATGTTGAAGGAAAGGTTAGTGCAACCAGGAACTTAATTTTTCAGTTTGGTTTGTAGTCCCTTTTCTTCCTTTTCCTGAAATAATTAAATTGTTTGTCAAGGCTGATCACCAGTGTCATATTTCACCCAAATTGTCTTTATATGTGAATGTTACATTTATGACGTGGAGGTGCCGGTGTTCCACTGGGGTGGATAGGTCAGAAGTCAGACAATACATATTATAGTCCAACAGGTTTATTTGGAATCTCAAGCTTTCGAAGTGTTGCCCCTTCGTCAGGTGACTTGGTGTCATCTGACTCCTGACCTTGTGCAATTATGTAATTCCTTTAAATGTAACGAAATGTTTCAAGGTTCTAAGCCATGTTACACCTTAGAATAAGTGGCCAAAAGCTTTGCTAAAGATTTGAAAGGGCATCTTAAAACAGGAGAGAGAATTAAGGAAGCTCAATGAGTGGAATTCCAGAGGTTGGGAACCAACCAGCTGAATGTTTAGCTGCCAATGGTAGGACGACTAAAATCAGGGACATGCAAGAGGCCAGACTTGGAGGAGTGCAGAGATCTCAATGAGTAATAGTGTTTGAGGAGGTTACTGATGTAGGGAAGAGATGAGGGCAAAATTTGAAAACAAGACCAAGAACTTTAACCATTTTAAATTTGAGGCATTGCTGGACCTGAAGTCACTTTCGATCACTGAGCACAGAGGGCGAAGAGAGATGCGAGCAAGGATATGGGCATCAGGGTGTGTAGAGTGTTGGCTTGCATTTGGTTCACAGAGGACCTCAGAACCAAATCAGTCATATTCTTCCTCACTACCTATTGCAGACACTGAAACCAGTTGTAACAGGAATGCAATCAACCTGATGGAGCACAGGAGCGTAAGAAAAGGGAGTAGGTTTAGACTCTGGAGCCCTGCAAACCTGCTCACCAAATCAATAAGTTAATGTCTGACCTATTCCCACCTTTTCCCTATATCCGTTAATTCCATTCATGTCTAAAAATATTATTGTTTTCTGTCAAACATTTTATCACTGACTAAGTAGTGTAGTTCTGTAGGATAGAGAATTCTAAAGACTCTCAACCGTTTGACTGAAGACATTTATTATAAATAATCACCCCTTTATCCTGAGGCCATGCCCTTGATTCCATATTCCCCAGCCAGGGGAGCAGCCTCTCAACACTTACCTTGTCCAGGACTGAGTATTTTAATTAAAACAGTGACTCAGCACAGACTAATGATTGTACCTGCCTTTTCATGAGGTCAGGACCAACAAGCTTGTAATTTATTTTAAACAAAGGACAGCGGGTGTTGGAGGTCTGAAGCAAACAAAAGCAGAGGAGAGTGCTGGGGAAGCTCAGCAGGTCTGGCAGCATTTGTGAAGAGAAAATAGAGTTAACATTTCAAGCCCAGATGCAACCAGGCCTGCAGAGTTTCTCCAGCAATTTCTGTTTGAGCTTGTAATTTTGATAGGTAAGGCAATCAGTGAAACTCAGCAGTGTCTTCGTGCGCATGAAAATGAGAAGTTTTATTCTATATTCTGCCATAGGTGCATTTAAGTGATTATTCAGCCTGAGTCGTATGCAAATAAATCTTTTTTTTTATCCTCACAATACATACCTCGCTTCAAGCAAACACTTGAAACTGTTGGAGTGAAACACTGAGTTGTTCTGAGCAAACTCATTACAAGTTCCACATGTTGCAAAAATTAATTAAAATAGATAACTGCCAAAATCTTCAATCATAAATAATTTCTGGATGTATTGCTTCATTATATTTGGGCTAAACGTAATTTGCTTAATTGTTTCTTTGGAAACTACAATTATTAAGGTTATGTTTTTTAATGTTGATACTTTTTCTTGATTTTGCAGCCAACATTAAAACTTACAGTTCGAACTGTGGAGAAAACACCCTGTCCTTTCAGATTTGCAGTCAACTAGTTTTTTTTACAGTATTTTGAAGTTGAGAGTTAATGTAATGTAGGAAACACAGCAGCCAATTTGCATGCAACCGGTTAATCTTGTATCAATTAAGATTATCAAAACTACAGAATTAATCCAATATTTGTACAACAGTGATTGCTTTTCTCACTATGTCTCCTTGATTGTGGCTTATGTTTATATTGCCCTCATGTTTCAGCCAAACAGTACCCTGATTGCACTGCCAAAGCAATTGGATTCTGCTGTAAAAGTGAACTTTCTATCATTATATTTTTCAATATTTAAACAATGACAGCTGCAAAGTCTACACTCTAATCTCACTTAAGTTATTTTCTCAATGGTCAGAAAAAAGGATTGCAGAGATTCAAGAGTTCCCACAGATACTTTTTTGGGGTTTATGTTGTATGACCTGTGCACAAAAACCATCCATTCAGGCAAGCATATTTTTGCTGGCATCGCAGGAATGTTGGAGCAATGTTCTTCGTCTAATCTGAAGAACATACTTCCCTTGCTTTCTCCCTTGTGTTCCTCGAGAATATCCTTTTAAACAGCTCTGTTGTTATCTCTTCACCTACTGCCTGTGATGGCAAGTCCTACATTATAACTCTTCTTTTCCTGAAGAAGGTTTTCCTGAGTTCCCTGTTGGGTTTTTCTTCATGATTGTCTTGTACTTATGGCCTCTCGTTTCGGCGTCTTCCCCTTGAAGTGGAAACATCTTATCAATGTTTATCCAAAAATGTCAGGTCATCCCTTAGTCTTCACTTTTCCAGAGAAGAAATGCCTCAGCCTGCTCAATCTTTGTCAATAGTGATAAGCTTTCAACACTTGTACCATTCCACTTAACCTTGCTTACACCTTCTCTGGTGACTCTATCTGTTTTTAAGTTAATCTGGAGACCGGAACGTATCACCATTCTTATGTATAGTAACCAAGGGTAAGCAAAATTTCTCTAGTTGCCAATTATTTACCCTCTAGAAATTGAATCCAGTATTTAGTTTGTCTTATGGCCATATTATCTTACTTTGCTGATTTGAGTAGTGATTTGTGTATCTGCACCTTCCAGTCTCTCTGTTTCTCATTTCAATTTGAAGACTTACATTCCCAAGGAGCATATGGTCTGCTTATTCTCTTTACCAGAAAATACCACCTCACTCTTCTGCATATTGAAGTGCATACACTATACTTGCTTTTATTCGTTTTTGGGATGTGGGCCTTACTGTCTGGGCCAGCATTTATTTCCCGGCTCTAGTTGCCCCTTGAGAAGGTGCTGGTGAGCTGCCTTCTTGAACCACTGCAATCCACGTGCTGTAGGAGAACCCACAATACTATTAGGAATAGATTTCAACTCTGATGACGGTGAAGAAATGGCGATATATTTCCAAATCAGGATGGTGAGTGGTTTGGAGAAGAACTTGAGGGTGGTGGTGTTCTCATATATCTGCTGCCTTTGTCCTCCTAGATGAAAGTGATCGTGGGCTCAGAAGGTGCTGCCTGAGAATCTTTGGTGAATTTCTGCAGTGCGTCTTGAAGATAATACACACTGCTGCTACTGAGCGTCATTGGTGGAGGGAGTGGATGCTTGTGGATGTAGTGCCAATCAAGCGGCTGCTTTGCCCTTCGATGGTGTCAAATTTCTTGAGCGTTGTTGGGGCTGCACTCATCCAAACAAGTGGGGAGTATTCCATCACACTCCTGACTTGCGCCTTGTAGCTGGTGGATAGGCTTTGAGGAATCGGGAGGTGAGTTACTCACCGCAGTATTCCTAGTATCTGACCTGCTCTTCTGGCCACTGTGTTTATGTGGTGAGTCCAGGTGAGTTTCTAATCAATGATAACACCCAGGATATTGATAGTGGGGGATTCAGTGACGGTAATACCGTTGAATGTCAAGGGGTGGTGGTTAGATTGTCTATTATTGGTGATGGTCATAGCCTGGCATTTGTGTGGCGCGAATGTTACTTGCCACTTGTCAGCCCAAGCCCGGATATTGTCCAGATCTTGTTGCATTTGAACACAGACTGCTTCAAAATCTGACGAGTTGTGAATGTTGCTGAACATTGTGCAATCATCGGCAAACATCTCCACTTCTGACCTTATGGAGGGAAGGTCATTGATGAAGCAGCTGAAGAGGTTGGGCCTAAGACAGTACCCTGAGGAACTCCTGCAGAGATATCCTGAAGCTGAGATGACTGAGCTCCAACAACCACAACTGTCTTCCTGTGTGTCAGGTATAATTCCAACAACCAGAGAGTTTGCCCCCTGATACCCATTGATTCCAGTTTTGCTAGGGCTCCTTGATGCCACACTCGGTCGAATGCAGCCTTGATATCAAGGGCTATCACTCTCACTCACGTCTGGAATTCAGCTCTTTTGTCTATGTTTGAAACAAGGCTGTAATGAGGCCAGGAGCTGAGTCGCCCTGGCAGAACCCAAACTGGGTGTCATTGAGCAGGTTATTGCTGAGCAGGTGCTGCTTGATAGCACTGTTACTGACACCTTCCATCATTTTACTGATGATCGAGAGGAGACTGATGGGGCAGTAATTGGCTGGGTTGGATTTGTCCTGCATTTTGTGTACAGGACATACTCGGGCAATTTTCCGCACTGTCGGGTAGATACCAATGTTGTAACTGTACTGGAACAGCTTGGCTAGGGGAGCGGCAAGTTCTGGAGCACAAGTCCTCAGTACTGTTGCCGGAATATTGTCAGGGCCCGTAGCCTTTGCAGTATCCAGTGTATCCAACCGTTTCTTGTTATCACATGGAGTGAATCAAATTTACTGAAGACTGGTATCTGTGATGCTGGGGACCACTGGAGGAGACCGAGATGGATCATCCACTTGGCACTTCTGGTTGAACATTGCTACGAAAGCTTCAGCCTTATCTTTTTCTCTTTTTATCTTTGTGGAACGTTCTCCTCCAGTGAGTTGTTTAATTATCCACCACCATTCACAACTGGATGTCAGGACTGCAGAACCTAGATCTGATCCATTGGTTGTGGGATCCTTAGCTCTGTCTATCACTTGTTGCTTATGCTGTTTGGTGTGCAAGTAGTCGTGTTTGGTGGTTTCACCAGGTTGACACCTCATTTTCAGGTATGCCTGGTGCTGCTCCTGGCATGTCCTCCTGCACTCTCCATTGAACCAGGGTTGGTCCCCTGGCTTGATGGTAATGGTTGAGTTGGGGAGATGCTGGGCCATGAGGTTACAGATTGTACTGGAGTACAATTCTGTTGCTGCTGATGGCCCACAGTGCTTCATGGATACCCAGTCTTGAGTTGTTAGATCTGTTTGAAGTCTGTCCCATTTAGCACAGTGGAAGTGCTACACAACACAGTGGAGGTTATTCTCAATGTGAAGGTGGGACTTCGCCTCCACAAGGACTGTGCGATGGTCACTCTTACTGATACTGTCATGGACAGATAGCTGGCAGATTGGTAAGGGTGAAGTCAAGTCTCTTTTGCCCCTTGTTAGTTCCCTCACCACCTGCCACAGACTCAGTCGAGCAGCTATGTCCTTTAGGACCTGACCAGCTCAATCTGGTCCTAACAGGAAAGGCAGTATAACAACAATGGCAGGAGTTTCTAGGAGTAATTCAGGAGACACAGCAAAAATTCATCCCTAGAATAAAAGAAAGCATGGTACAGGGAGTATGAGGCAATCATGGCCGACAAGCGAAGTCAGGGGCAGCATAAAAGCAAAAGAAAAAGCATATAATGTGGTGAAGGGCAGTTGGAAACCAGAGGATTGGGAAGCTTACAAAGACCAGCAGGTGGGTAACAAAACAAGAAATAAGGAGGGAGAAGATTACATATGAGGTTAAGCTGGCCAGTAATATGAAGGAGGACTGTAAGAATTTCTTTAGATATATAAAGGGCCAAAGAGACACAAAAGTGGACATTGGACTGCTGGAAAATGATGCTGGAGAGATTGGGGAACAAAGAACTCAATAATTGCTTTGCTCAGTCTTCTCACTGGAAGACGCATGTAATATCCCAAAAATTCAAGAGAATCAGTGGACAGAGCTAAGTATGGTGGCCACCACCAAAGAGAAGGTGCTAGAAAAACGGAATGGCCTGAAGGTGGATAAATCACCAGGACCAGATGGATTGCACCCCAGAGTTCTTAAGGAGATAGCTGAAGAGATAGCTGAAGCATTAGTGGTGATCTTTCAGGAATCACTAGAGTCAGGCAGGGTCCAAAAGGACCGATATTCACTAATGTGACACCCTCTTTTAAAAAAGAGAGTAAGGCAAAAGACTGAAAATTATAGGCCGATTAGCTTAACCTCGGTCGTGGGTAAGATTTTATCCATTATTCATCCATTGTGAAGGATCAGATTTCTGAATACTTCAAAGTGCATGGCAAAATAGGGCTAAGTCAGCATGGTTTCATTAAGGGGATGTCATGCCTGACAAATCTGTTAGAATTCTTTCAGGAAGTAACAAGCAGATTAGACCAAGGAGAGCCAATGGATGTTATCTGTGTAGACTTCAAGAATGCCTTTGATAAGGTGCCTCACAGGAAGCTGCTGTGTAAGATAAGGGCCCACGGTGTTAGAAACAAGGTACTAACATAGAAAGAAGATTGGCTGTCTGGCAGAAAGCAGAGAGTGGGGTAAAAAGGGTCGTTCTCAGAATGGCAGCTGATTACCAGTGGTGTTGCGCAAGGGTCAGTGTTGGGACCGCAACTTTTCACTTTTATACATTAATGATCTAGATGAAGGAACTGAGGGCATTCTGGCTAGGTTTGCAGATGATGCAAAGATAGGTGGAGGGACAGGTAGTATTTTGGAGGTGGGGAGGCTGCAGAAGGATTTGGACAGGTTAGAAGAGTGGGCAAAGAAGTGGCAGATGGAATACAATGTGGGAAAGTGTGAGGCCATGCACTTTGGTAAGAAGAATAGAAGCATGGACTATTTTCTAAATGGGAAGAAAATTCAGAAGTCTGAAGTGCAAAGAGACTTGGGAATTCTAGGATAACAAGGTGTAGAGCTGGATGAACACAGCAGGCCAAGCAGCATCATAGGAGCAGGAAAGCTGACATTTCGGGCCTAGACTCTTCTTCAGAAAATTCTAGTCCAGGATTTTCTCAATGTAAATCTGCAGGTTGAGTCAGTAGTCAGGAAGGCAAACTCAACTTTGGCATTTACTTTGACAGAACTTGAATATAAAAGCAAGGATGTACTTCTGAGGCTCTATTAGGCTCTGGTCAGGCCACATTTGGAGTATTGTGTGCAGTTTTGGGCCCCATATCTCAGGAAAGATGTACTGGCCCTGGAGTGGGTTCAGAGGATGTTCACAAGAATGGGACCCAGGAATGTAAAGCTTAACAGGTAAGGAATGTTTGAAGACTCTTGGTCTATACTTGATTGAGTTTAGAAGGATGATGGGGGGAACCTATTTGAAACTTACAGAATACTGAATGGCCTGGACAGAGTGGATGTTGGGAAGATGTTTCCATTGGTAGGAGAGACTAGGACACAAGGGCACAGCCTTAGAGTAAAGGGAAGACCTTTTAGAACGGAGATAACGAGAAACTTCTTCAGCCAGTGAGTGGTGAATCTATGGAATTCGGAGATAGATAGGTTCTTGATTGTCAAGGGAATCAAGGGTTATGGGGAAAAAGTGGGAGAATGGGGTTGAGAAACTTATGAGTCATGATTGAATTGTCTAGCAGACTCATTGGCCTGAATGGCCTAATTTCTGCTCCTACATCTTCTGGATCTGTAACACTGCTGCCAAGCCACTTTTGGTGGTGGACTTTGAAATTCCCCACCCAGAGTACATTTTGTGCTCTTGCTATCCTCAGTGCTTCCTCTAAGTGATGTTCAACATGGAGGAGTACTGATTCATCAGCTGAGGGAGGATGGTATCTGGTAATCATCAGAGGTTTCGTTACCCATGTTTAACCTGAAACTACGAGAGTTCATGAGGTCCAGAGTCAATGTTGAGGACTCCCAGAGCAACATAGGGTGGCACGGTGGCTCCGTGCACTGCTGCCTCACAGCACCTGGGACCCGGGTTCGATCCCACCCTCGGGCAACTGTCTGTGTGGAGTTTGCACCTTCTCCCTGTGTCTGCGTGGGTTTCCTCCGGGTGCTCTGGTTTCCTCCCACAGTCCAGAGATGTGCAGGGTAGGTGGGTGCCCGTGCTAAATTTCCCATTGTGTTCAGGGATGAGTGGTAAAGGGGGATGGGTTCTGGTTAGGATGCTCTGAGGGTTGGTGTGGACTTGTTGGGCTGAAGGGCCTGTTTCCACACTGTAGGGATTCTATGATCTTCTGTGAACTCCCGTCTCAACTGTATGCCACTGTGCCGCCCCCTCTGCTGGGTCTGTCCTGCTGGTGGGAAAGGACATATTCAGGGATGGTAATGATGGTGTCTGGGATATTGTCTGTCAGGTATGATTCCGTGAGTATGACTATGTCAGGCTGTTGCTTGACTAGTCTATGAGACAGCTCTCCCAATTGTGGCACTAGCCCCCAGATGATAGTGAGGACCCTGCAGGGTCGACAGAGCTGTTTCTGCCATTGCCTAGGTCGATGCCAGGTGATCTGTCCGGTTTCATTGCTTTGAGATTTTGTAGCGATTAGTACAATCAAAACCATCGATAATGAATAGTCTAGCGGTAATACCACCAGGCCATTGCCTTCCGTTTCGCACCCATCGTGCAAAATCGTTAATAATTTTTTCGTAATCTTCCTCTGCCTGAGATATACCTCTGTGTTAACTACGCTGTCAATTTGGTGTGGTTCACAAGTTTTAAATTTTTAGTTTTGATTCCCTTATCTAATTCTCTATGTAAATTGCAGGGATCCCAACATGGATCTATGCAAAATGCTACTTTTTTCTGTTCAGGTCACTACATTCCTGTTCCTTGACAAGGTTGGTATCCATTATCTACTTGATACCTTTATCTAAGGCCTGCATCAATCTAAATATATATTGTGCCTATTATATTAGCCTTATATACGCTTCTGTTATATCTTCAAAGAATTCAACAAAGTTAATCAACCATAGGCTACCATTTTGCCAACGGCAATACCCTACACACATACTTCAGTGATTTCAGCTCAACAAACTACGGAACAGCAATTCACTGGTGCATGTCTGAGGACAATGCCTTCCAATCAGACTCAACATGTTTGGTTTGAAATTTATACAATGTCTAGCAGTTAACTGTCAGTCATTATTAATTGGTGCATTCACCATGGCAATCCTGTACCTATCAGAATCCATTTACTTATCAATCAGCATTCTCCTTCCATGCACTATATTGGTTTTCCTCTTGAGTTCGTATTCTGGCACATTGTCCTGATGTATACAAGACAATAAGATTTGACAAAATGTGTCTTCTTACGGTAATTCCTAAGATAGTTTCTTGTTTTAACTTTGAAGGGCTGTACCTTTCTGTTCATAACTCCTTCCCATGCCCTAAGGTGCCAGATGGCAATCCATCTATTAAAAGGAGTCATTCATTATTTTGATGATGCACAAGTTCTTGAAAGGGGATCAAAGAAAGGTACATCATAGAAGGAGGCTATTCAGCCCACTGTATCTATGTTGGCTCTCTGCGATAGTAGTTTGGCACTCCTACACCCTTTCCCCATATCTCTGCAGTTCTTTCTCTCTTCAGTTATTTATCCAATTTCCTTTTGAAAAGCCTCAATTTTATCTATAGAACATAAAACATAAGTCTTTTCAAGCCGCAACAAGACATCTTGACTCTTGTTTCAGAGATAGTAGGAACTGCAGATGCTGGAGAATCTGAGAACCCTTCTTCAGAAAAGGGTCTAGGCCCGAAACGTCAGCTTTCCTGCTCCTCTGATGCTGCTTGGCCTGCTGTGTTCATCCAGCTCCACACCTTGCTATCTTGACTGATGTATTCAGTTCCTCGACTAATAAAAGCAAGCATCCCGTACGCCGCATTTACCAACCTATCTACTTGCGTGGCCAATTTCAGGGAGCTATGGACTTGAACCCCAAGATCCTTTTGTACATCAATGCTGTTCAGGGTCTTGTCATTAATTGTATACTTTTCCTTAACATTTGATCTCCCAAAATGCAGTACCTCACACTTACCCAAATTAAACTGCATATGCCATTTCTCCCCCCATATCTGCAACTGATCTATATCCTGCTGTATCCTTTGAGAACCTTCTACACTATCCACAATTCAACCGATCTTTGTATTGTCTGCAAACTTACTAACCCACCTGTCTACGTTTTCATCCATTTACTATCTGTTTACTGTCAGTCGGCCATCTTTGTATCAATGTGCCATGTCACTCTAATCCCATGGGATTCAACTTCATTGGCAAATGTGTTATGTGGCAATTTTTGATAGAACATTTTGGAAATCCATCATGTATGTCACTTAAACTGCATTAGTCTCATTAAACATCCTTTCTGTTACCTATTAAAGAAATCAAACAAGTTTATTTTTATTATTTAAACGTGATTTTTCTTTAACTTATTCTTGCTGGCTTGTCTTAATTAGTCCACACTTGTTCACTTGACTGTTAATGTTGTCCTGAATTATTGTCTCTGAAGCTTTCCTACCACCAACAATAAACTAACTTCCCTGTATTTATTAAACTTGTCCCTGCATCCTTTTCATTTGAACAATGGTGTAACATTGACAATTCTGTAGTCCTCTGGCACTAACCTTTTTCTAAGGATGATTATGACTAGTACCTCAACAGTTTCCCCTCTTATTTCCCTCAGCATCCTTGAGTGCATCCAATTTTGTCCTGGTTATTTATCAATTTTAAGTATGGCCAACCTTTTTGATACCTCTTTATCCATTTTTAGCCCATCCAGTGTCTCAACTAACTCTCCTTTTACGTTGAGTTTGGAAACATTGACTTCCTGGGTAAAGGTACCAGTAAAGCCCTCATTTATTATCTCAGCCATGCTGTCTGCCTCCAAGTGTGAATCCCCTTTTTTGGGTCCTAATTGGCCCCAGTCTTAATCTCTACCATTTAATAATTTAAATGCTCATAGAAGACCTTCGGTTCCTTTTAATGCTAGCTGCCAGGCATTTCTCAAACTCTTTAACTCCCTGGTTTCTTTTGTCACTTTCACTCTGATGGTTTCAGGGAATGTAAATCAGTCTGTTCAGACACACCCCTGAAGCAGGCGCTGCTTGAACCTGGGCTTCCTGGTACAGAGGTAGGCACACTGCCGCTGTATCACCAAAGGGTTGCATATTCTGCCTGGTATTAACAACCTGACACCTACCACAGAAAGTGGTTGAGGCCAAAACATTGTGTTTTCAAGAAGAAAGTGAATATAGTTCTTGTGGCCAAAGAGAGCACGGGAAATGGTGGGGGGGCGGGGAGTGCAGGATTAGTGTATTGAGCTCAGTGATCGGCTATGATGATAATGAATGGCTAAACAGGATCAGGGGTCGAATGGTCTTATTCCAGCTTCTGTTTCTCTTTGCCTTCCTGGATGAAGTAGACAGTGAGCTCTGGCTTTGTTCTACCTTTCCACTTGCTGGAAATGTACTGCAACTAGCAACTGTTCCATCGCTTTAAAGACAGCTCATTCTTCCATTACAGTTTTGCTCACCAGTGTTTGATTCCGGTTACCAAAGCTATATCCTTCCAAGAATTATTACCAACATAACTGTCTTCCCCCTCAGGTGCTGCATGAGTATTTCCAGAATTTTCTGACTTGATTCTAAATTATCTGGGACAGATTTAAAAGAGACCTAAGGGGCAACTTTTTCACACAGAGTAGGTGCATGTATGGAATGAGCTGCCAGAGGAAGTGGTGGAGGCTGGTACAATTACAACATTTAAAAGACATCTGGATGGGTATATGAATAGAAAGGGTTTAGAGGGATATGGGCCAAATGCTGAAAAATGGGACCAGATTTATTTAGGATATCTGGTTGGCATGGACGGGTTGGCCCGAAGGCTCTGTTTCCACACTGTCCAACTCAATGACTCAGTGGTTTCTAGCCCACTGAACTTGACATTTCCCAATTGTAGGATTGTTACGTTAATTTGCTCTTTGTCTTTCCTCCCCTAAACATTACTTTGTAAAATATGGTGTTACAGGTTTGCTGATGTGAATTATGCCAATTTAAATTCCTTAATTTGTGAAATATATTTCTTGACAATGTTAACAACATTGCATTAACTTCAATATAGAAATAAGCTGCATGGGTAGAAAAATTACATTTTAGTTTGTGTTTGGTGTTGGTCTTAGCTGATCTCATCCTGTGGAGACAGACAACCTCAAGCCTCCAGTCTCATCACAGAAGGAAATCATTCACCTGTCTTCCCTATTCTGGGTCTCTTAAAGGTCTGTCCACCACTTCCACCCACTCCTGTCCTTTCCGTATGGATGTACAAATTGAATGCAATTAAGAGCATATGCAATTTCCTTTTCTATGAAGTGTGTGAAAAATCAGCTGCTTCAAACCCCTCCTCATCATTGCCCAGTTGTTCCTAATGTGTACATGTGTGAACAGTGATTGACCACTAGGAACTGCTGTGGACATTCCTTCATGGTTAAATAACCCACTGACAATCAAAATCTAGAATTCCATGGCACCTGGCTAATATTCGATTTGAAGTTTAGAAAACTGGGACTCCGTTCTTCACAGGGGCAAAAGTTAAGGGAGGAGTAATAGCAGTGTTGAAGCTAGGACAGGTTTTCAGAGCATCAGTGAGTCAGTAGCAGGGAGACATCCAGTTAGAAACTAAAAGTAATTACAGGTACCTCAACTCGGAAACAGACCCATTGGCCCAATATGACGATGCTGGTCTTTATGGTCCATGCAAGCCTCCTCCCACTCTACTTCATCCAATTCCATTAATATATTTTCAAATCGTTTCTCCCTAATGTGATTATTTAGTTTTTCCTTTAAATAGTTCTATTTTGTTTGATTTAATATTTTCATGTGACAGTGAGTTGTATGTTCTCACCACTCACTGGGTAAAGATGCTTCTCCCTAATTCTGGTCTCTTCACCTCAATCAAAGCATCTCCCCTATCAAGCCCCTCCATTTGATCTTAGTCTTCTCTTTGACTACACAGAGCAAACATCATCACAGTCATGATCGCCTAAATAGCCTTATCGTTTCCATGGTTTTGTCTTTTACTGGCTTGGCGGAATGATGCGAGTAAAGACCAAAACATCCAAGTGCATTTTAAACATCTGTAATGCTTGTGTAGTGACAGTAGAATGTTAAAAAAATATATTTCAGTTTAGATACTAACACATCACCACTGTCCTTTCTCAGAAAATATTTCTTGGTGAATTCAGGTGTGTTGTGTTCAGAGGAAGAGATCCCTAATTTGGTCCAAGTCCCCAGTCTGTACTGAATTACTACAGCTGTAATCCATGCAATGATGCCTTTCCCTTTTGAGGCATCATCTGAATGTGTAGCAGCAGTTTCAACATGTATGGTGATGACACCCAGCTCTAACCTCAACACCTCAACTCCTCAGGTGTTGCTAACTTATCTGACTGCTTATCAGACTCCAGTACTGAATGAACAGAAATTACCTCTGATTAAACACTTGGAAGACTGAAAACATTGCCTTAGTTTCTTAATCCAAACTCTTTTCGCTAGCCGCTGACTCTGTGTTTGTCCCTGGCAGCTAATTGTTTGCGATTAAACCTGATTGTGCACAATATTGGTGTGGGATATGACTCCAAGATGAATTTCTGAGCACCATCACTAAAACAGACTAATTCCACCTCCACCATGTTGCCTGACTTGATGGCTGCCTGAGTTCATCTTCTGCTGAAAGCCTCTTTTATTGTCTCCAGATCATCATCATTACTGTGGTTGCTGCAGTGCCCTGCATTTCTCTAGCTCCTTCTCTAACTCTAGCATTTCTCTAACTCTACTAGTGATTAAATCATAGAATGATACAATACAGAAGGAGATCATTTGACTCATCATGTCTGTACCTATCCCAAAAGAGCTAACCAGCCAGTCCCACTCTCCAGACCTATCTTCATAGCCCTCTAAATTAGTCACTTTCAAATATACATCTAGCTCTCTTTTGCAACCTCTTATGGAATCCTTCGAAATCACTCTCCCTCACAGCGCATTCCAAATCCTAACAACTCTGAGTAAAGGAGTTTCTCTTCATCTCACTCCTAGGTCCCTTGCTGACAATCTTGAAACTGTGACCCTACTGGCATATCAACCAGTGGAAACAGAATATCCACCTTTACTCCACAAAATATGTTCATAATTTTGAGCACTTCAATGAGGTCACCTCTTAAATCTTATCTGTTCAAAGGAGAATGAGAAGAATAAAATCTGTTTAAATGTTTTACCCAATTCCTGATATGGTTAGTTATATAATTTATCTAAATTAGATTCTGACTGAATAGTCCATCAAATAGGTTTCCTTAATAAACAAAATTATTAATTTGTTATAACAAAACATATTCAACAAAAATGAACTAACACAGTTTGAAAGATGAAATTATAAATATTTACCCTTCCAAACATTACCAATACATGGGCATATGCATACACACATCAGTTAAAGAAAAATATGGAAACTTTTGTTGCAGGGATTAGCTTTGGAGAAGAAAAAAACACATTGGCCAAACCAGTTATAGAATAAAAGGATGGACATAAAATGATCCAGATTGGTTTCAGTCTGGGATCTTTGTACTCGTAGGTGGATTGTTACTTACAGACAATTGTCAACAGACACCAGCGATTGTCTCTGTGGGATCTCTTCAGATGCAGTTCATTCAGAATGTCGAGAGGAGGCTTTCTGGAAGCCTTTAAGGCACAATAGTTATTTCAGTTCTTCACCTCTTGTGGGATCCTCAAGAGAGTTTCCTTGAAAGGCGGTAAAGGCTAAGTATGGGGGTCTTATCTCATCACAGGCTAAATACCAGCTGAACTCCAAAACAATAGCAAAACAGTCACAGTCCTGACAGCCATAAATCCATGTGGAGGTGCCGGTGTTGGACTGGCATGGATAAAGTCAGAAATCACATGACACCAGGTTATAGCCCAACAGGTCAATTTGAAATCACAAGCTTTCTGAGCACTGCTCCTCTGTCAGGTGAAGTGAGGGAGAAGCAAACAGGCACAGAATTTATAGGCAGAGAGATCAACATATCATACTAATGGTGTGAGTGCAGTGTCTACAGGCTGAATGACGAATCTTTGCAGGTGATCAAAAGTGTCAGACAGTGTGAGTAAAGTGACAACAGCTGAATAGCAAAGTGAAAGGATGACCTATGATCTCATTAATTGAGGCAGAGAGATAATTACAAAAAATTAAAAATAAGGTGGTGCTGGAGACAAACCAAATGACTGGAATAACATGATAGGTGTAAGAGTCGCATGCTAAGGGTCAATCAAAGTAACAAGTAATCCAAAACTGTACAAATTAATTAAGTTAGAGAGATTATAACAAGTTATCAAGCTGATGGTGTCAAAACAGAACAGTAAGGAAGATTTTACAAATACAGAACGGTATGGTAGGGTTACATGTTGCACGACATGAACCCAAGATTACAGAGTGGTCCCTCCCAGTCGGGGAGCATTTCAGCGGTCAAGGATATTAAGCCTCCGAACTTCAGGTAAGCATCCTCTAAGGGGGCCTTCAAGATACACATCGCAGAATCACTGAGCAGAAACTGATAGCCAAGTTCTGTACCCATGAAGACGGCCTCGTTCATGATCTTGGGTTCGTGTCAGGGAGAAAAAATTTCTTTGACATTCTTTTTTTCTGATGACCCAATACATCAGCTTTCCTGTTCCTCTGATGCTGCCTGGCCAGCTGTGTTCCTCCAGCCCCACACTTTGTTATCTCTTTATCCAAATCTCTATTGCCCTCCATTTATTTATTGCCCCTGTGCTGAATGGGTAATACGTTGACTCCCATTCAAACAACATCTTGATATTAAAATGCTAAACTTGTTTTCTAATCCCAATATGGCTGCATCTCTCCCTATCTCTGTATCTCCTTCAGTGACACAACCCTCTGCAAAATTTGATGGTGGGCTATTTACTATCAGCAATTTACTACCCATATTAGTGACTTCAATGAAGAGGCCCAGAGTAATGTATTCAAATTAGCTGATGAGGTAAAATGAGGTAAATACTGTAAATATGCTATGAGGAGAACACAGAGAAGTTGTGAGTTAACAACAAGGTGGCAAATGTAGTATAAAATGGGGAAATGGACATTATTCACTTTGATAGTAAAAAAAAGCAGAATATATTCAAAAAGGCTTGAAATTTACACAGGCTTTTCGGGAAGACATGGGAGTATTCCTACAAAGGAAAAGAATATGCAAGTACATCAAGCAATTACAAAGGCAGGCAGGATATTGGGCTTTAGTGCAAGGAGCTTGGAGAACAAGAATAAGGAAGGCATCTTTGTACACTTGTAAAGACCTTTGGTGAGACCAGACCTAGAGTTCTGTGGCAATTTTGGCCTTCCTATTTCATGGAGGTTGGATTTGCTTTGTAGATGTGACTTGGAATGAAAGGCTGAATGAATTTGACCTATGCTGTCTGGAGTTTAGAAGAATGAAATGTGAACTTACTCAAACATGAGAGTTGATGAAGGGGCTTTACAAGTTAGATCCTGGAAGAGGGTTTTCTCTGGTTGGAGAGCCTAAAACATGGACTCTTAGTCTGAGGATGAGGGGTCAATTATTCAGGTTTAAATTGAGGAGAAATTCTTTCACAGAATGTTGTGAATCTTTGGAATTCTCTACTCCAGAGAGTTGTTTATAATCAGTTGCTGAGTATGTTGAAGATTGACTTGGACATATTTTTAATCTCTCATGAAAAGAATGGATGCTGGGAGTGGGCTGGAAAGTGGAGTTGAGGGAGAGAATCAGCCATGATTGTACTGACTATCAGAGCAGGCTCAAGGGACCATGGTATATTCCTGCTGTTTCTCATGATTTTATCATTTCTATCTCCTCTGGTTTATTTCCGATCTCTTTAACTTACCAAATTTTAATTGCTCCACATTGATGGCTGTTCAACTGCCTTGGCTCAAAACTCTAGAATTCCCTTCTTAACTCTTTCCACTTCTCCATGTATCTTTCTTCCATTGTTAAGCTTTAACTCTCCTTTAACTTACCTTTTGACTATGTGGGACACTGAGAAATTTAAGGAGACAGACAGCTTTTTAATTAGTAATTGGTTGAAGGGTTAATGGAGAGCTGGCAGGAAAGTGGAATTGAGGCCAGGATGAGATCAGCCATGATTGTGTCATATGGTGGAGCAGGCCATAGGGGCTGAATGGCCTACTCCTGCTCCTAGTTCCCATGTTCTTATATCTGTGCTAACATTGCCTTATTTGTCTTTGTCTAATTTTGTTTGAGTTGATTTTGTTGACTTGGGTAATGAGTTGATTTTATGATTAGTCAGGTGTACAAAAGTAAAATACTGCTGATGCTGAATATCTGAAATAATAAAAAAAATTCTTCTGAAAAGAATTGATGTATGGGCTCTTGAAAACGTCAGTGAACTTTAGAAGCCAAAATCTTAACAGGGAGGCATTGACGTCAATTTGTAGCCTGATCTTTCTTCATCCATTGCCTTTGATAACCTTTGTTCTCCTGATTTTGCATTGACAATCTGCTCACCTTTAAGGTGATACTATATTTTAGATCTGAAATGCTGCTTTAACCCTAAAAATATAAAATTGAAAAGGGTGACAGCAAGAACTCAGTGTGAAACTTCCTATTTATCTGCTGGAGGATTGTAAGAGACCTAGACACTGTATGCTAGGCAGGGGATAAGGCTGAAGAGTTTCCACTTTCCCTGTGTCAGGCATATCCTCAGCATCTCTTGGCAGGCCAAGGTTATCAACTGAGCAGTCCTGCAACATACTGATACTCTCAGTGTACACTGATTGCTAGGTTAAAGACACATTTAGCTGCATTCAATGGGTTGATGAGTGCTATATACCCAAATACCTTCTGAACAGCAAACCAACCATTGGCCATAAGGACCTGATTGTTCATATTTCCTCGAGAAGGTGTGGAGATAGTGTACATGACACTGATGAGTAGGAGACAGCATTATAGGCTAGGACCACTGTTAGGCTAGCTAATTGGAAGGGCATTGGAAGAAATGCAGAAATGAAAGGCTCAGCTGGCTGACAGGAGACACCCCAGAAAACCCCAGAGGTCAGTGAATCGAGCTCCTTTTCGGCCCCTGGTCTTCTGCAGCAGAGACTGGCATGCCACACGGGGCTCCTGAGACACACCAGGCCATGCTGAACAGAGTTGGTCACTACAGCACAAACTGTCATATTATGAGGTGACAGGTTACCACCAGGGGAGGATTTATACCACTTTGTCTGGTTTCCATTTTACAAATTAAAGTATTAACCAGGTCGAGCTTTTTAAATAATTCTTTGATTGAAACAAGCCTTCAAGCGAGTGCAGGTTTCCCTAGTGAGCTTACAAGCTCAGATCAGGTTACAAGCACTGAGTGATCCTACATTGTCCTTTTAGGAACTATCTGCTCTACAGTGTTTTATTGTTCCATCTTCCAGTCCCACCTTTCTGATTGCAATGCCCCTGTTCTCCATTTGAAATCATAGGAGCAGAGGAGGCCATTCATCCTTTCAAGCCTTTTGCAGCAACACAATTAGATTACCCCTGATTTGTATTGAAGATCATCCACCAGCCTATTTTATGTAACCTTTAAAACCTTTGCCAAAGGAGTTTTGTTCTTCAGTTATCCCAGGCAATTGCAGGGGCAGTCCTTTGACTTCTCTCCCCCACTCCCGCTCCCAACCACCATCCAGGGATTACTATTGACAAGAACAGAACTGGACCAGCCATATAAAAGTGCAGGTAAGGGGCTGGGAATACCGCAGCAAGTAAATCACCTTCTGACTCCCCAAAGACTGCCCGCCATCTCCAAGGCACAAGTCAGGAGTGTGGGGGAATACTCCCCACTTACCTGGTTGGGTGAAGCTTGATGATGTCCACTTGACTGGCGTCCCAGTCATCAACTTAGAAATTCATGCCCTCCACCACCAGCTCGCAGCAGCAATGTAAACCAATTCCAAATTGTATTACAATAACTCACCAAAGCTCCTTTGACAGTGCCTGCCAAAACCACCATGTCTTCCATCTGAAAGGTCAAAGGCAGTAGATGCACAGAAACACCACCACATGTCAGATACCCTCGCTCCCAGGAGCGGAGTCAAAGGGAGGAGCATCCGGGGTCTGGTAATATAAATATAACTTAGCTGAGGAATTCGCCGCTTTGTTTCCAGGCAGCACGGTCAGAGGGAGGAGCAACTGGAGCCCGGTTGGTATAAATCTAACTTACCTCACGGTAACTGGTAAAAGGTCACATCGCAGGAGGGCTGTCATCTGATTGGCTAGTAAGAAATTGGTCCTAGAATTGAAACAAACACTGCAAAACGAATTAATAAATAATTAACTAACCAGAGGTCAACTAACTAATATATTAATAAGCTATGTAGAGATGGCTGGGCAGGTGATGTGCTGTAGCTGTGTGATGTGGGAGATGGCTGATCCCTTTGCGAGCTGCAGTGATCACATCAGCAGAAACTGTTGGTTGCTGGAGGAACTTTGGCTCAGAGTTGATGAGCTGGAGTCCGAGTTTCGGGCGCTGCGGCATATTCAGGAGGAGGAGAGTTACCTGTTCGCTCTGTTTCAGCAGGTGGTCAGATCTGGTAGAATAAATACCACAAATTCGGTCAGTGACCAAGGACAGCAGGGTTTGATTGTAAGTGAGGCAGGTAAAGGGATCCTGCATTCAGGAACAGAGGAGCCTCAGCTCTTGGCCTTGTCCAACAAGAACGAGGTACTAGCTCCCTGTGTGGAAAGTGGGGGAGCATAAAGACAAGTGGTAGTTGTAGGGGATTCCATAATTAGGGGAATAGTTAGAATCCTTTGCAAGCAGGTTCAAAGAGTCCCGCATGGTATGTTACCTGCCCAGTGCCAACGGGAGGGACATCTCTGACTGGTTTGAAAGGATATTGGAGAGGGAGGGGGATGATCCAGGTGTTGTGGTCCAGGGGGGCAAACAACATAGGCAGGACTAGGATCGGGAACTAGGAACTAAATTAAAGTACAAGGGTTATAATCTCCAAATTGCTGCCCGAACCATGTGCAATTTGGCCAAGAGACATGAGAATAAGGGAAGTAAACACGTGGCTAAAAGAATGGTGCGGGAAAGAGGGGCTTCTTTTCATGGGGCACTTGCATCAGTATTGGAACAGGAGGGATCTGTACCATTGGGACAGTCTCCACCTGAAGCGAGCTAGGGCCAATGTTCGAGCGAAAAGGGTAAATAGGCTGGTCAACAGGACTTTAAACTAGAAAGTGAGAGGAGAAGGGAAGGATAAAACTTCAAGAAGTATAATGGCCAATGGGAAACAAAGCAGCAGGTTAACATTTGTGGGGATGGATTCAACTGCATGGAAAAATATGAAAAGAAAAGAGAATCCGGGAGAGTCTCAAGAACACAAAATAGGACAGAGTGTTCAGAAAGGGTTAGGAATCAAACCTCAAGCGCACTGGAGAAACTAGTGACAATGATAAGAGGGGCAGTAAGTACAGGCCTGAAGGTGTATATCTCAATGCATGCAGTATACAACATAAGGTAAACGAGCTTGTGGCGCAGATAGAAATTGACAGATGTGATGTGGTGGGCATCACGGAGACATGACTGCGTGGGGATCAGGACTGGGAGTTAAATATCAAAAAGGCAGGCAGATGGGCAGAGAGGTTGGGGTTGCCTTGTTAGTAAGAAATGAAATTAAATCAATAGCAAGAAACGAAGTAGGGTCAGATGATGTAGGATCTGTGTGGGTAGAGTTGAGGAACTGTAAACATGAAAAAACCATAATGGGAGATACGTACAAGCCTCCAAACAGTCATCATGTTATGGGGCGCAAGATACACCAGGAAATAGAAAAAGGGTGTAAGAAAGGCAAGGTTACAGTGATCATGGGGGATTTCAATATGCAGGTGGACTGGGAAAATCAGGTTGGTAGTGGATTACAAGAAAATGAGTTTGTGGAATGTTTATGAGATGGCTTTTTGGAGCAGCTTGTGGTGGAGTCCACTAGGGAACAGGCAATACTGGATTTAGTGATGTGCAATGAGGCAGATTTGATAAGGGAGCTTAAGGTGAAGGAACCTTTAGAAGGCAGTGACCATAACATGATAGAATTTACTCTGCAATTTGAGAAGGAGAAGGTGGAATCAGAGGTAATGGTATTACAATTGAATCAAGACGACTACAGCGGCATGAGGGAGGAGCTGAGCAGAAATGACTGGGAGAGGAGATAAAAGGTACTGCAGATGCTGGAGAATCCGAGATAACAAGGCGTGGGGCTGGATGAACACAGCAGGCCAAGCAGCATCATAGGAGCAGGAAAACTTGACGTTTCGGGCCTAGACCCTTCGTTTCTGATGAAGGGTCTAGGCCCA
>JAHRHZ010000064.1:2463374-2508130 GCA_024137785.1 Ginglymostoma cirratum | reverse complement strand
TGGGCCTAGACCCTTCATCAGAAACGAAGGGTCTAGGCCCGAAACGTCAAGTTTTCCTGCTCCTATGATGCTGCTTGGCCTGCTGTCTTCATCCAGCCCCACGTCTTGTTGACTGGGAGAGGAGCCTAGCAGGAAAGACAATGGAACAGCAATGGCAGGAGTTTCTGGGAGTAATTTGGGAGACACAGCAAAAGTTCATCCCTAGGGAAAAGAAGTATACTAAAGGGAGGATGAGGCAACCATGGCTGACAAAAGAAGTCAGGGACAGCATAAAAGCAAAAGAGAAAGCATAGAATGTGAAAAAGGACAGTGGGAAACCAGAGGATTGGAAAGCCTCCAAATCCAACAGACGACAATGAAAAAAGAAATAAGGAAGAAGAAGATTAAATATGAAGGTAAGGTAGCCAGTAATATAAAAGAAGATTGAAGGACTTTATTGAGATATATAAAGGGCAAAAGTGATGCAGAAGTGGGCATTGGACTGCTGGAAAATGATGCTGGAGAAGTAGTAATGGGAAACAAAGATATGGCTTAGGAACTAAATAAGTACTTTGCGTCAGTCTTCATGGTAGAAGACACGAGCAATATCCCAAAAATTCAAGAGAGTTGGCGGGGTCGGTTGGGCAGAGCAGAGGTGAGTATGGTAACGATCACCAAGGAGAAGGTGCTAGAAAAACTAAAAGGACTGAAGGTGGATAAATTACCTAGACCAGACAGACTACACCCCAGAGTTCTGTAGCAGATAGCTGAAGAGATAGTGGAGATGTTAGTGTGGTTTTTCAGGAATCGCTGGAGTCAAGGGGGTCCCAGAGGACTGAAAATCAGTAATATAACCTCCTTGTTTAAGAAGGGAGTAAGGCAAAAGATGGGAAATTACAGGTCGTGGGTAAGATTTTGGAGTCAATTGTGAAGGATGGGATTTCTGAATCCTTGGAAGTGCATGGGGCAAAGTCAGCATAGTTTCGTTAACGGGAGTCATTCCTGACAAATCTGTTAGAACTCTTTGAGGAAGTATTGAGCAGGTTAGACAAAGGAGAGCCAATGAATGTTATCTACTTCCAGAAGGCCTTTGACAAGGTGCCGCACAGGAAGCTGCTGAGTAAGATAAGGGCTCAAGGTGTTAGAGGCAAGGTACTAGCATGGATAGAAGAGATAAAAGGTACTGCAGATGCTGGAGAATCCGAGATAACAAGCATGGGGCTGGATGAACACAGCAGGTCAGGCAGCATCATAGGAGCAGGAAAACTTGACGTTTCGGGCCTAAACCCTTCAGATTGGCTTTCTAGCAGACAGCCAGTGTGTTGGGATAAAAGGGTTCTTCTCAGGATGGCAACTAGTGACCAGTGGTGTTCCGCAAGGTTCAGCGTTGAGACCACAACTTTTCACTCTATATATTAATGATCTAGATGAAGGAACTGAGGGCATTCTGGCTAAGTTTGCAGATGAGACAAAGATAGGTGGAGGGACAGGTAGTATTGAGGAGACAGGGAGGCTATAGAAGGATTTGGACAGGTTAGGAGAGTGGGCAAAGAAGTGGCATTTGGAATACAACGTGGGAAAGTGTGAGGTCATGCACTTTGGTTGGAGAATTAGAGACATGGACTATTGTATAAATGGGAAGAAAATCCAGAAATCTGAATTGCAAAGGGACATGGACGTTCTCGTCCAGGATTATCTTAAGGTAAACTTGCTGGTTGAATCGATATTTAGGAAGGTAAATACAATGTTGGCATTTATTTTGAGAGGACTAGAATATAAAGGCAGGGATATACTTTGAGGCTTTATAAGGCTCTGGTCAGACCATGTTTAGAGTATTATGCACAATTTTGGGCCCCATACCTCAGGAAAGATGTACTGGTCCTGGAGTGGGTCCAGAGGAAGTTCATGAGAATGATCCCAGGAATGAAAGGCTTAACATAAGAGGAATGTTTGAGGACTCTGGGTCTATACTCGATGGGGTCTAGAAGGATGAGGAGGATCTAATTGAAACTTACAGAATACTGAATGGCCTGGATAGATTGGTTGTTGGGAAGATGCTTCCATTGGTAGGAGAGACTGGGACCTGAGGGCACAGCCTTAGAGTAAAGGCAAGACCTTTTAGAACAAAGATAATGAGAAACTTCTTCAGCCAGAGAGTGGTGACTTTATGGAATTCATTGCCACAGAAGGCTGTGGAGGCCAGGTCATTGAGTGTATTTAAAACGGAGATAGATAGGTTCTTGATTATCAAGGGTTACGGGGAGAAAGCGGGAGAATGAGGTTGAGAAACTTATCAGCCATGATTGAATGGTGGAGCAGACTCAATGGGCTGAATGGCCTAATTTCTGTTACTGTATCTTATGGTCTTAAAACCTTGACCATTCTGACTTGGAATTGTATCGCTGTCCGTCCACTGTCAAGTAGTCAAAATCCTGGATATCTCTCTCTCTCTCTCTCTTTCTCTCTCTACCCCCCCACCCACCCCTCCATCCTCCCCACATCAGCATTGTAGGTGTTCCTACACTAAATGGACTGCAGCATTTGAAGAGGGCAGTTCACCACCACCTTGTCAATAGGAATTAGTGATCGGCTCTAATTGCTGTACTAAGCCAGTGACTCTCATGTCCCATGAAAGAATGTATTACCAAAAGTGTTGTATGTAGAATGTTTTTGAGTTAGATTTCAGCTGAGTTTGTAATCTTTGTCGGAAAGTTGGTAATTTGCCTTGATTTCTCTAATTCTGGATTCTTGCAAATCCCAAATGTAAACCACTCCATCATTGGCAGCCATACCTTCTGCTGTCCATGCTCTGATCTTTGGAATTCCTGCTTCCCACCCGTTTACCTCGATATTCTCTTCAAGATGCTTCTGCACATCTAAAATAAAAGTGCTGATACTGGAAATCAAAAACAACAGCAGAAACTGCTGGAAAAGCTCAGCAGGTCTGGCAGCATCTGTGGACACCCTTTTAGCTCCCATGAGTTCTAAAGAAGGGTCACTGAACCTGAAACGTTACCTCGGATTTCTCTCCATGATACCGCCCTGCTGAGCTTTTCCAAGAATTTCTGTTTTTGCTTCTAAAATGCTGCCAGACTTGCAGACATTTTCCAGGAACTTCTGTTTTTGCTTTTGAAAATCTACCTCTTTGACTAAGCTTTCAGTCATCTATCTTAATCTCTTTTATATGACTTAGTATCCAATTTCTTTACATAGTTACTGCTGTGAAACAGCTTGGCACATGCTGTTTAAGGAAGCAATGTAAATGCGAATTGTTGTTAATGAATTTGTGCTTCACATGTCAGTTAAGTTTGGACACCATTGTGATCTCCTTGCAAATGTGTGCTTCATACATTGAACAAGTAATTATCTCCTCACAGTTAAATGTGGAGTGTACCAGGGTGTAATTTTGAAATGACTGATTATCCCCTGTTCAAACTTCCCTTAAATTGAAAAGAAATATGACCACACAAGTGCTTAGCTCCATTGATTATCATTACTACACGTGGAAAAGATTGAGCGCATTTACCCATCTACATTTAATCTGCAAATTGATTTTTGTTTTTTCTGAATGACTCAATGCTGTGACTCCAAAACACTGGCAGGTTGTGACCTGACCTTTCCTGTACTTAGAAAGTCAGTTAAAAGGAGATAAATCCTTTAAGCCCTCACCTGGGTAACTAGCCCTCTGTTTGATTTTTAATTTGTGAATCCTTGAAATGCTTCATACAGTTAGTATTTCACTGTATAAAACTGGACCCCTAACAGATTACTGTAAGTCCCCTGAAGTAAATATTGTATTCTAGTGCTCGGAAGGTCCTTCTAGTTCTAAGGCACTCTGGATTCTGCATTAGTGCAGGGTTTCATTAACAATGTTAGAGTGATTGCATTTTGATATTAAAATAATCATTTGAAGATTCCATATTTTAATATACAGTAGGTATTAAAAAGGATCGTGAACATTTGTTTTCCTGCATATATTCCAAAACTAATTCCTCAGTGAAAGGCTGAGTCATTATACTCACAAACATCTATACAAATAGTTACGATAATAATTATATGATGAAGTTCAATATAACTTCTTGTCTAAATCTTCCTTCCATTTCTTGCTGTTGCTTTCTGCATTTATTATTTTTTCTTTCATTCATTCTTCCCTCTTCTTTCTTCCTCATTTCCTTTCCTTGTCTCCCTCCCTTTCTTTTGGTCAGCTGTTTCTTCCATTGCTTGTTTTGACCTTTCTTTCCTCCCTCTTCGTTTCTGTCTTTGTTGTTTATTTATGCTGTTCGCTTTCCGCCTGTCTCACCTCCTCCTGTCCCCCTCTTGTCTGCCTCCCTGCTTTCCTTTTTATCACTTCCTCCTTTATCTGTCATTTATGCCATTCCTCTGTCCTCTTTTTCCTTGTCTATTTTCCTCACATCATTCTCTGTTCCTGAGATCTTTTGTTGTGCCTATATTTTCTCGTAATTGTAATAACCTGCAGAAACTGATGTGTTTCTAACATCTGTATTTCCTGTTTAATGTCGCAAATTATTATTGTACCCTGCTTACTCTTTGTTCAAGGAAGTAGGGAAGCCATTTTAGTTTTTTTTGGTGTTCCCATTCATAATTTTCACAGATCTCAGAACTTTATTGTACAGATTTCCATAAAATGTAACTCAGTAACTCAGTTATCACTTCGTCATAATTTGTAAGTAATGCAGTGGTTTACTCTAGACAGCAGCAAATATTTGAGTGATAATAATGAAAGCAATACCTGACAACCTCATTACATGTGCACACTAACATGCCTGCCTGTGCTATAACAGTAGGTTAATCATTCTTGTTCAATACTTGTTTAAAAATAATTTCCATGTGAGATTCCAACACCTCAGAAATGATGTCAGGTCACAACCTGTGCCAGTGTTTTTGTCTGGGTAAAATTAAAACAGGAGAATGTGTATACTTTTGAATAGCGTCAAGATCCTTTTAGTCTGCAAAGAGTCGGGAATCTCTGTATTGTCTCCTTGACTGTTAGGTTAAGTGAGCAGTGGTGAATCCGCTCCCCTATTTTTAAGACACAATCGGTTTGCTCACACCAAATATTTTAAATGTTTTTTAGGATATAGCTGTATCGCGCTTCGGCTAGAACATAGTACCAGTTAAAATTAAGGAGCCAGGTACAAGGTTTTCTTGATTGAAAGAAAGGGTCATTTTATTACTTATGAAAATAAAATAAAATGTGACATCAAGCATGCACTAATACATGTAGAAAGATTAAAAAAAAGGGAGCATGTTTAGTGCAGTAGGAAGATAAAGAGTATATAATTTGAAAAGTTCTTCAAATCCTTGAATTGTTATAGTTGAATCAAGACCATAGCTGTTTAGTTGGTATCTTGTGTCTTATGTGGTAGAGAATTTTAAAGAATCCTTGAGTTTTCAATTGGTGAATATTTCTCCAGTTTGTCTTATCGCAAGTGCTAGTTTTTTGAGATGTTGAGAAGAAAACCGGGAGAGTGCGAGAGCCTTCAGGTTCTTTACAAATCCATCTTGTTTTCTTTTCCATTCTACCCAAAAGATGTATCTCTGAAATACATTCCTTTGTGAATTCCCATGCTTTTCAAGCTGGGTCATCTGCAGGTGAATTTCATCTTTATATGTGAAGCCTGTAGAAGATACGTAAATCAAAAATGGGGGAAAAGTGGATCTTTACACCTGACTGAGTTTCAGTGCCTTTTAGTAAAATGTTAATTTCTGCTAAGACTGTCTTTGTTTATCTGGTATTATTGGTTTCATCAGTCTGACTCAAACTGATTTGGTGACTACTATAGCCAGCTGAAGTTAGTGTTTTCTCCTTTCTAAAAAAAATTTTAACCCTTGTTAGGTCCCAGGCATAAAAATCAGATGTTGGATGTTAAAATTTAGTATCCATGTTTTACAATCATTGCAACACTTAGAAGAATGTAAGACATCCATTGCTTCACCAAAGTATACCATATCCAATCTAAATTGACATTCAGAGTACGTGAGCATTACTGTCTATGCCAGCATTTACAGCCCATCCATAATTACCCTGGAGAATACAGTGATGAGCTGCTTTCTTGTGTAGCTCTGGTCCGATATGTTTTATTTTATTCTTTTGTGGAATATGGGCATTTATTGCCCATCCCTAGTTGCTCTTGAGAAAGTGGCGGTTGAACCACCACAGTCCATGCGCTGTTGGTTGACCTACAATGCTATTATGGAGGGAATTCCATAATTTTGATCCAGCGACAACGATATGTTTCCAAGTCAGGATGGTGAGTGGCTTGGAGGGGAACTTGCAGGTAGTGGTATTCCCATGTGTCTGCTGCCCTTTTCTTTTTGATAGAAGTGGTCGTGGGTTTGGAAGGTGCTGCCTAAGGGTCTTTGATGAATTTCTGCATTGTGCCTCATAGATAGTATACACTGCTGCTACTGAGCACTGGTAGTGGAGTGAGTAGGATGTTTGTGGATGTGGTGCCTGTCAAGTGGGCTGCATTGACCTGGATGGTGTCAAGCTTCTTGAGTGTTGTTGGAGCTGCACCCATCCAGGCAAGTGGGGAGTATTCCATCCTGACTTGTGCCTGGTAGATGGTGGACAGGCTTTGGGGAGTGAAAAGGTGAGTTACTCATCACAGTGTTCCTAGCCTCTGACCTGAACAGAGATTGCTTCAGTATCTGAAGAGTCGTGAATGGTGCTGAACATTGTGCAATCATCGGTGAACATCCCCACTACTGACTTTGTGATGGAGGGAAGGGTTTAAGTATATCCATGGTGTTGTTGGGACATGAGTTCCACGATTATGACCCAGAGACAGTGAAGGAGTGGTGCTGCAGTTCCAAGTGAGGAATGATGTGTGTTGGAGGTGTAACTTGGTGAGGAACTTGCAGGATGTTGTGTTCTTGTGCGTCCTGACCTTGTCCTTTTAATTGGTAATGGCCACAGGTTTTGAAGGTGCTCTCAAACGTGTCTTGGTTATTTATTGCTGTGCATCTTGTAGCTGGTACACACTGTTCTCAATGTACAATAGTTGTGAAGGGAGTCAATGTTGAAGGTGGTAGATGGGGTGACACTTGAATTCCTGACATGTTCCTAATAGTTCAAAGTGATTTTCGCAACAGCCTTTGTGAATAGAAGTATTATTCAGTATTCTGTGTAGCTCCTCTTGTAACTCAGTTAGAATACAACTGTTTCGCTGAGCTGTGCAGATTTGAATAATTACTTTCTCAGTCAATGTTGAGATAGCTAGTAATAACAGAGTAACAGATGGTGTTTCAACTTTGACCTCATTGCCCTGAGCCAAAATGGTGGGGACGAACGGTCTACTCAGTTAAAAGAGTTGTATTCAACTGGAATTGTAAACACTTTCTCGCTACACAGTGATTGCCAGGTCTGCTGCATATTTCCGGCACTACTTTTATTTAACTCAAGGTGGGAGTGGAATGTTGAGCAATTGTGGACCTATTAGCCCTCACTACCTTGGCTCATACACAGATTTGAGGAAGTAGAGGAGGATTATGGATACTGGCAAATCTGTATTCCAGCCTTCTGGAGAAGAAGAGCAAAACTGGACATGGAACATTGATATGTCCTTCTTGCTTATATGCTCTTAATTTTTGTTTTTTTTTTAGTTTCCCACATGGACTGCAGCTGTTCAAGAAGGCAGCTCACCACCACCTTCTAAAGGGCAACTAGGGGTGAAAACCACATTCCATGAATGGATGATATAAAGCAAAACCTTTTTCCAGTTATCTTTTTACATTGCTGGTTTTTAAATCAGTTCTTCATCTAGTGGAATCTTTTTCAATAAATTCGGAGACTTCTGCCTCTGTCTGGCTCTTGCTACCATGTGTTTACGAATATAGATCTCCTGTCCTGTCATATCCTGTATTATAATAGGACAGGCAGGCGAGATGTGGCATTTGATTTCAAAGCCTGGAGTAATAACATGCAAGTTCTAAAAATGGTCATCTTTTTATTAGAAGCCAAGGATCCAGCATTTGTACAATATTAATCATAGTCGAGCAAGTAAATGGCTTTTGTGTTTCAGCGCACTGAGGATAAGCATGCATAATTTATATGCCCCAGTGGCCCAAGGGTTTTGTGATAATATTTCCTTCAGGAATTTAACTTCACTGAGTTTCTGCCTTTTTTTTCAATCTTCTTTTGCTCATTTTTTTTCTTGGTTTTTGTCTTTGTAGGTCAGTCGGAAGGTCAAGACCATGCAAATGTTCCGTCAGCCGGTGTGCACTGCCATCCAAGGTGACCGAGTAGGGATCTGTGTCACTCAGTTTGACCCTAAACAGCTTGAGCGAGGCGTGGTCTGTGCCCCAGAGTCCCTGTGTACCTTGTATGCTGCCATAATCTCTGTGAAGAAAATACCTTATTACAAAGGATCGGTCCACACCAAAGCAAAGTTCCATATTACCGTTGGCCATGAAACGGTCATGGGAAGGGTGACATTCTTCAGTCCTGCCATTGAGGATTTTGACAGTGAGCCTGTGATGGATTGTTTTCTTTTTGACAGAGAATACCTCTATCAGGAAGAATACCTATCGCAGGCCAAGGATGCTGGTGTTGATAAAAGCCAAGCAGATGGAAGCAAAGTACCCAGGCAGCAGTGGGCCCTGTTGGAGTTTGAGAAACCAGTGACATGCCCCAAGCTGTGCCTGGTTATAGGATCCAAGCTCGACACTGATATCCATGCCAATACCTGTCGGCTTGCTTTTCATGGAGTCTTGCTGGAAGGTTTTGAGGAAAAAAATTATGTGGAAGTCTCTCTGCCTAAGCTGAAGGTCTTCAAGCTGAAACACAAAGAGGGGCAAGTGGAAAGGGTGAGCAAATCTGATATGCTTGTTAACGGACATCTCCTTTTGATGTCTGTCTTGAGTTTGATGTTGGAATGGCTGAAAGAAAATGTTGCAATGAGACAGTGTTGTTGAACAAAGAGACCTAGATGTTCAGGTACATAGTTCTTTGAAAGTTGTGTCACAGGTAGTCAGGGTGGTTAAGAAGGCCTTTTGCACACTTGCCTTCGTTGCTCAGACCATTGAGTGTCAGATTTGGGGCATCGTTTTGCAGTTGTACAGGACATCAGTGAAGCCACTTCTGGAGTACTATGTACAGTTCTGGTTGCCCTGCTATGGGAAGGATATTATTAAATTGGACAGCGTTCAGAAAAAAATTATCAGACGTTACTGTGACACAAGGGTCTGAGTTATAAGGATAGGCTGGGAGTTTTTTCACTGGAGTGTAGGAAGTTTATGGGTGACTGCCAGAGGAAGTGCTAGATGCAGGTACAGTTACAATATTTAAAAGACATTTGGACAGGTGCATGAATAGGCAAGGTTTAAAGGGATATAGGCCAAATGCAGGCAAATGGGGCTAGTTTAGTTTGTGAAACTTGGTCGGCATGGACGAGTTGGACCGAGGGGTCTGTTTCCATGCTGTATGACTCTATGACTCTACTAGCCCATTTTCATGAAACGTCAATCATAACCCGCTGTTACTTTGCGATTTATTCCTCAAAGTGCATATTTAGAAATTGTCCCTGTGACAGGTCTATTAAGTTCCAACAATAATTTTATGGATTATAGCAGACTAACGGGCCGCTTGGCCCAACTCATCGATTCTTGTATTCATGTTCCATACAATCTCCCCACTCCCATCCCGTTTTGTCTGCATATCCTTTTATTCCTTTCTTCTTTGTGTACTCACCCAACCTCCTTGTAAAAGCGTCATGTTTGTTCAAATATTTCGTTTTACTTTCCCAATTTAGGAAGTCAAGGATAATGATGTTTAGATCCATTTAAATCTCATTCCTTGAATACCCAAATTTTACTCTGGTCCCTTAACTCCAATTTCAGCAACCAGCTACGTTTTGAGCAATGATAACAATTCCATGATATTTTTCTTGTTTAAATAATGATTTCAAATACTGTTGGATTAAAGATGCCTTTATTACTGTAAAATTTACTCACAGTTACACGCCAGATATCATATTTTGTTGTAAATATGCTCACTGACCTACATTGTCCAGTAGATCATAGAATCCATACAGTTTAGAAGCAGGCTGGTTGGCTGATTGAGTCCACACTGACCTACTGAGCAGCATCTCATCCAGACCCACCCTCCCCCACCCTATCCCTGTAACCCTCCATTTTCCCATTACTAATCTACCTAGCCTGCACATCCTTAGACACTACAGGGAAATTTAGTGTGGCTAATCCACCTAATTTCCACATATTTGGACTCTGGGAGGAAACCTGAGCATCCAAAGGAATCCCACGCAGACACGGGGAGAATGGGGTGGAATCGAACCTGGGTCCATGGTGTTGTGGGCAGCAGTGTTAACCACTGAGCCACCCTGCCACCCAGACAAGGTCAGACAATCTTTATCAATTACAGACAGTGTGGGGATTGAATGAGTTGGTGGTGAGAAAATGTTGGTGCTAAGAAAATAAAATGTGTATGGTTGGAGGACAGACAAGACCCCAAGACATAGGAGCAGAGGCTGGGCATTCAGTCTATCATTTCTGCTCTCTCATTCAATGAGATCATATCTGACCTGATAATCTTCAACTTCACCTTCCTGATTTTTCTCCATAATTCTTGATTCCCTTATTGATTAAAAATCTGTCATATAAGCCTTGAATATACTTAATGACACAGCCTTGACAGCCCTCTGTGGTGAAGAATTCTATAGATTCACAACTCTTTGAGAAAAGAAATTCTTCCTCATCTCTGCCTTAAACTTGCAACCCCTTACTCTGTAATTATGCCCTCTAGACCACAAGGGGAAACAGCCTCACCTCTTGTTCTTCTAAATTCCAGTGGGTACAGGACAAACCTACTCAATCTGTCCTCATAAAACAGGCCCTCTGTACTCAGGGTTAGTCTAGAGAACCTTTCCTGGACTGCCTCCAATGCCAATATATTTTTCTTTAGGTAAGTGGCCCAAAACTGTTGACAGTATTCCAGCCAGAGTCTTACTACTGCCTTGTCAAGTTTTAGCAAAACCTCCCTACTTTTTTATGCATTCCCTTTGAACTAAAAGCCAACATACATTTGCCTTCGCTAATACCTGCTGAACCTTGGAATGTTAGTTTTTTGTGATTCATGCAAAGGGACTCGCAAATCCCTTTGGTCAGTAGCTTTCTATAGTCTTTTGGCACGTAAGTTATATTCAGCTCCTCTATTCTTCCTGCCAAAATATATAACCTCGCCATTTCCCACATTCCAAGTTTTTTGCCCTCTTATTTAACCTGTATATATCCCCTTGCAGACTCTATCCGTGCTAACATGCTGCCTCCAACCATGGGTTCTTATCTTATTTAGTTGCTAAATGCATGTTACCTTATCAAATACCTTCTGAAAATCCAAAAATATTACATCCACTGCTTCCCCTTAATCTATCCTGCTTGTTACTTCCCCAAAGAATTGTAGTAAATTTGTCAGGCATGATCTGTCCTTCATGAAGTCATGCTGACTCTGTTTGATCATGTTATATATTCCTAAATGCTCTGCTATTAAATTATTTGTCATCAGCTCTAACATTTTACAAACAACAGACATACTTCACATACTGTTTTGTAAGCTTCTTCAGAGACAGCCACCAGGCCGCAGCGCTGATTTCATTCGGCCTTGTCCACCAGACCAAGGCATAACAAAAATTGGGCCCTAGTCTGTCAAGCGTCCTCAGAGCCAAACCCAGAATCTCACTACGTCTCCAGTCAGATATTGTTGCTGTTACCCTTTAGAGAGTCACATCCCATAGTTTGGAAACCTTGGATCTAAGGGAATTTTGAAGCAGTGGGCAAGTAGAAGAGAGTGAAATGCCAGAGGCTGGTGAGCAGATGGTCTCGATCTTAGTAGCAAAAGAAGTCCATAGACTCTTGGACAGCAAGAACTGTAGATGCTGGAATCAGAGAAGAAGGGCCCCAACCCGAAATGTCAACTTTCCTGCTTCTCTGATGCTGCCTGGTCTGCTGTGTTTCTCCAGCTCCACACTGTGTTATCATAGACTCTTGGCACTTGTTGAAGGTGTTGGGGGAGAAACCAGGACAGAGAAGTTTAAGGAGAGGCCATTGCAGTATTAAATATTTTCCAGTGATTTTATCCACAGAAGCCATCTAATCTAATCCTACACTTCTCACTCACTTTCCCTTCAGATAACCTATTTTTTCAAGCAACTATCTAGTTCTTAATTCTATTTGTTATGTTACAGATTCAGCAATAAATTACAGCAAGAAAATTGCACGATCTTGCCATTTTTTCAAAGCTCCTTTTTAACTCTTTAAGAAAATTGCTATCTAAAGAAGACACACAAAAACAATTTGTAGATATGCCGTTAGAATTCTACATGCATGGTGTGGAAAACAAATTCATTTTGCTGTAACACTTGAAAATCTGAGATTGGGGATATCACAGCTATATGCCATTGAAAGAGGGTTATCTGTGACCATACTCCCCTCAGTCTGGGAGGGAGATATCTGTAGTTATACACTGTCCAGTTTTCGAAGGGGATATCCACAGCTATGATCCATTTAGTTTAAGATGTAGGTGACTTGGGGGTCCGTGTATGATATCTGTTAGACCCTGTGCCGGATCTGAAAGGGATTGTACTATTTAGTCATTCCACCTGAAGTGATTAAATTGCAAGAGGCTCTTTATGGACACACCCGATGGAAGTGAGTGAGTCATTAAAATGCAGTATATTCCTCTTTTTTTCCTAATTTGGGCATTTAGAACAGGGTTTCATTGATCAATCTGTGAAGTTTGTTTTGGTGAATTTGAGTAATACTGCCTAGCCCTCATAATGGTACTTTTTTTTTCTGATGTTACAAAGCATGTTTGCTTTACCTTCCACCAGCAGCAAGTGCTTATTTTATACGTGAGAAGCTAATTTTGCTGCCTTCAGTATCCATTCTGGTCATTCATTTGGTTTATTCAATGCTATGGATAAGATTTCAAGAGTGAGCAGATAAAATGGTACCCAATCTGTGGAGTGTAAAATGGACTGTATTGTTCAACATGTTACAGTAGCTATTTCAGATTGAGAAGTGCAGGATGTAATACACCCTTTGTTTTACTCAACAAAGAGCTGAAAATACAGAAAATCTGAAAAGTTCCATTCTCTGTATTGCTTGCACATCCTGATTGTCATGCACTTTGAAAAAAAATGTGCTATCGCATTTCAGCACTCAGCAAAACACAACTAGCTTTGTCTCCCTGGATAAAGGATGTGGAACATTCCTGCTTTACCGCTCATGCCAAGAGGCCTGCACTATCTTTTCTTTTTCTTCATGTCATCCACGCTTTGCCATAACTGTTGTAGTCAATTTTGTGGAGCCATCTCAGGGGCAGGGATAGGGAAGGTTATTCCAGTCCATGATTGTAGATTGCAGTCTATAATTCAAATTCTGAAGCCTTGACAAATAGTTTCAAAAACTGGGGACGACTTATATGCCAAGTATAGAATGCCAGCAGTGGAGTCAGTGCTACACAGTGGCTCACTGTTTAACACTGCTGCCTCACAGCGCCAGGGACTCGGGTTCAATTCCAGCTTTGGGTGACAGTTTGTGGGGAGTTTGTACATTCTCCTGGTGTCTGATTGGGTTTCCTCCGGGTGCTCCAGTTTCCTCCCACAGTCCAAAGATGTGCAGGTTTGTTGTATTGGCCATGCTAAATTGCCCGTTAGTGTCCAGGGATGTGCAAGCTAGGGGGATTAGCCATGAGAAATGCAGGGTTACAGGGATAGGGTAGGGGGGAGTGGGTCTAGGTGTGGATTCGATGGGTTGAATGGCCTGCTTTGACACTGTAGGGATTCCATGGTTCTATGAAGGTTAGTGTGGGTGGTTGCTATTTTTAAATGTGGGAAGAAAATCACTCCAGTCATTCAAATTAAATCAATGTGTTGTGTTTTATTCAATTAATCAATTCTAAAAGGATATCTTTAACCACTATTGAAATTTTTTTAAAAAAGGCCAAATTCATTGCCTTTGGCACAAAGCATTTTTGGTGGTGCCTGCTGATGAGTCCCCATGATATAAGAAGGCAGTGGCATGGCAAGTGGGTTGCTTTGTCCTGCAACGTGTCAAGTTTGTTGGAGCTGTATCCATCGAGGCAAGTGGGAGTGTTTTATCACATTTCTGACTTCTGTCTTGTCAATAATGGACAGACTTTGTGAAGTCAGGAAGTGTGTTACTTGTTGCAGGCTACCTAACCTCTGACCTGCTCTTGTAGCCACTGTATTTATATGACTAATGCAGTTCAGTTTCTAGTCAGTGGTAGTCCCCAAAATGACGACAGAGGGGGATTCAATGAATATCATTAGGCAATGGTTAGATTCTCTCTTTTTGGGAGATGGTCATTACCTGGCATTTAGTGTGTGGGTTACTTGTTACTTGTCAGTCCAAGTGTGGATATTGTCTAGATCTTGTTGCATTTGGATATGACTGCGTCAGTATCTGAGGATACAGTGTGGAGCTGGAGGAATACAACAGGCCAGGCAGCATCTGGTTCTCTCTGTGTTATCTCTGACTCCAGCATTGGCTGTTCTTACTATCTCTCAGTATCTGAGGAGTTGTGAATGGTTTTGAACTAGTTACCGCACACACCTCCATGTCTGACCTTATTACGAAGGGAAGCTTATTGATTAAGCAGCTGAAGATGTTAGGGCCTAGGACACTAGTACTTATGGTGCAGTTGTAGTGTCCCTATCTCTGACCCAGAAGGTGCAGTTTCAAGTCCCACCATTGTTGTGAAGGCAGCAGCTGCGTGGCCCATGCAGAACTCACATTGAGTGTCAGGAACAGATTGTTGCTAAGCAAGTGTTGCTTGATAGCATTGATGCTGTCCTTTGCATTGATTACTGCACCCTAGTCCATAAACTAATTGGCTTCACATCTAAACACCCCCTAGCTCCAGTTCATCTTCACATTGCTACGTAGATACAGAAACAGGAGTTTGTGACAATATAGTTATCAAATTCCTCACTTTCAAAATATGTGGCCTTCCTTGTAATTCCCTGGATTTCAAAACAGTTCTTTCTTATTTCAGTTCATAATTGTAAAAAAAGCATAAAAGTGTGATCTTTGCAAATCTAACTTTCATTCTTTCGTGGGAATTTGTCCTGCTCTACCTGTCATTGGCATCTTTTAGAAGGCATTGCAGGTTGGTATTAATGTATTTGATCGTTCCTTGACCATCAGGTCATAAGGTGGGACTTAAATCTGGAGCATTTGTTTCAAAGGCTGGGACACTACCTACAGTGCCACAAAATGTCTGGTAAATGGTGATAAATAGAAACATAAGACCCAGCCTTGGGGGTAATTGCTGGGCTTCAAAGTCTAGGCTTGTCTCATGGGCAATAATTTGTACCCCTTCCCCCCCCGCCGCCTCAACACCAAACAGGTTAGGGCATTTTAACCTTGCTGTGTAATATTGGATTAAAACTTGTGTTAAAATAATAGACACAATGTGAGTGTGTTAAGGAATCAAAAACTAATAATTGCACAGTTTGACAGCATAAAGGGAGTTCACTTTGTACACAGTGATTTTGATGCTTAATCTCTAAAAGCTTCAGCATTTAAAAAGTGAATAGATTCCATTCCTCAGCTCTGATGTCTTGAACTTAAGTGAGCAAATATTTTCTCATCCCAAATTTCATCAATTTAAGTAAATCATTTGTTGATCCGGAACTTGAGTTTTGCAAAAAAGAGACAAACTTTGTTGAAGCTTTGCATCTTGCACTGATCAGGGTAATCTCAAGGATACCAGTGTAAAGGAGAAGGATAATTTTACACTTTATGGGAAGAGAATGCTATTTGGTTAACAAGTGGACTGTGGTTGTTAGAGCTGTCAATGAGAAAGCACCATAGTTAAATTTTAATAAATCTGTTGTATTTCTTGGGAAAAATGTGCAGGCAGCACACATAACAAATATTTAAGGGAAACTAAGCTGGACTGATCCATATAAATACAGTGGCTGCAAGAGCAGGTCAGAGACGAGGTATGACTCATCTTCTGACTCCACAAAGCCTGTCCACCATCTACAAGGCACATGTCCACAGCGTGATAGAAGACTCCCCACTTGCCTGATGGGTATGGCACTCATATTTTTCAAATAGCTCAGGACAAAGCAGCTGCTTGATTGGCATTCCATCCACCAACTTTAGCGCTTACTTTATTCACCAAGGTACAGCGGCTGAAATGTATACCACAGGCAAAATTTCATTGCAACAATTCACCAAAGATGCTAAACAGCAACTTCCATCTCTGCAGCCTCTGCCATCAGAAGATCAAGGGTAACAGATGCATGGGAACATCATCACTTGCAAGTTCCCATCCGAGCTGCTCACCATTCTGACTTGGAAATATATCGCTCTTCCTTCCGTGTTGTGAGGCCAAACTCTTGGAACTCTGTTTCTAGAAGTACTTTCCCTATACCCCCAAGGACTAGAGCAGTTCAAGAAGGCAGTTCTACACACATGCTCCAAGGCAATTAGGGATGGAATAATTGCTGGCGTAGCTAGTGATGCATGTGTCATGAATGATTACAAATGAATCTGTTCATAGTGATGCTGGGTTACAGGTTAAATGATAGCTTGTGACTTATGGAAGTTTATAAAAACCTTTATTTGCAACTGATAAAGGTTTCCAAATTGCAGCAAAGAGAGCTAGCCAATGGCACTGACCCCTCATGACTGAATAGGCAAGCATGAATTATGACATGCGCGCTTGTACAAAAAATGTTTTTTTTTAAATTAGTTCTACTAAAATCAGTTTTCTGTAAAATTCTAGCAGTTGGCATAAATTTGCACAAATTTATTGGTGGAATATGCTGCCAAGGCATCTTGCTCAGATAAAGTACTTGCTTTAGCAGAGGCCTATGTAAGGTGCACCATTGTTAGATGAGGTTTGAAGTTGAATATATTGCATATGGGGTTTTGTTTTTCATCTCACGTTGCTAGTCCTTATTGACCAGATTCTGTGACTACTCATTACATCAACACACTAAACTGACCACTGTTTGCATTCCCCTCAAAGACTTTTGGATTTTATACCGTGACATGACATATCCAATCAAGAATGATTCTCTTGAGCTCAGCATTATCTGACAGTCATACATGTTGAGATACGCTGAATCGAAAATATGAATTGCTAAAATATATCTCACTCAAACTTAAACAGACAGACATGCAAAACTAAGCAAGACATAGATGTTAAGGGTGGAAAAGGAACAAAATCAGTGAAACACAGTTCAATAGCACCAGTTCGGACCACATGAGGTGATGAGTTACTTTCTTTCTGTTTCTTCAATTCCTTTAGTTCTTTGCTGTTGACACAAGGTTGTTTGCACATCAATGCTGTCTTTCATTTTCTGGTCGAGAATTCATCCTTTCACTGTCTTTGAAGATGTTTTATTCCTCCTTCAACAGGGAATTTGCAGAAAAATGTGAATGGAAGACACCTAGCTGTTACTGGATATTTTCTTGTGTCTCTACAGAGGAGAGAAAGAGAGACTTTTTTTAAAACACACTGTCTTTGCGGGCTAAGTGGGTCTGTGCTGCATGCCCCGAGACTGGTCAGGAGCCAATCGAAACATTATTGTCAAGCCATTGTTCCTTAGTTCTGAACCCAACAGCTCCTGTGTCTGCTGCTCTCACACTTCCAGGAAAAATGCAACATTATACACAACTCACGATTTCCTCCAGTAAATTGCAGCTGCTTATTTGCACAGTCTCCTTAGTTTAAAGCAGTATCTTCCTCTTTTAGCCCATAGTCCAAAATAAAGAATAGTTCACAGAGAGCAGTGTATTTAACCATAATTTGGAGACTGTTAACTCTCCAGGTCTCTTCCCTGGCAATCTCTACAACAATTACCTTGTAATGTATTGAATTACACAGATACCACAGGACAGACATAGTCTAAGAGGCCCATCAGGTTTTTGGTAGTATTGGTGTTCCTTCCAAGAACTTCAGCGCTTAGCTAAATGTGTTTAGCTCAACACATCCTGTCAACACACCCTCTGCTCCTTTCTTTCTGATGTGTCTTGTGCTTCCTCATAAATGGCTCCATTATTCACCACAACCAGTCCGTGTGGTACTAAGTTCCACATTCTTAACCATCTATGCATACCCTTCATTTTACTATCTTCCATGTACCTATTCAAGAGTTGCTTGAATGTCCCTGATGTATCTGACTCTACTACCACCGCCGGCAGCGCGTTCCACACACCCACCACTCTCTGTGTAAAGAACCTACCTCTGACATCTCCCCTATACCTTCCTCCAATCACCTTAAAATTATGCTCCCTCGTAATAGTCATTTCCGCCCTTGAAAAAAGTCTCTGGCTATCCATTCTATCTATGCCTCTCATCATCTTGTACACCTCTATCAAGTCACCTCTCATCCTTCTTCGCTCCAATAAGAAAAGCCCTAGCTCCCTCAACTTTTCCTCATAAGACTTGCCCTCCAGTCCAGGCAGCATCCTGGTAAATCTCCTCTACACCCTCTCTACACCCTCCACACCCTTCCTCTAATGAGGCGACCAGAACTGAACACAATATTCCAAGTGTTGTCTAACCAGAGTTTTATAGAGCTGCAGCATAACCTCGCAGCTCTTAAACTCAATTCCCCTGCCAATGAAAGCCAACACACCATATGCTTTCTTAACACCCCTATCAACTTGGATAGCAAGTTTGAGGGATCTATGGATGTGGACCCCAAGATCCCTCTGTTCGTCCACACTGCCAAGAATTCTACCATTAACCCTGAGTTCTGCATTCAAATTTGACCTTCCAAAATGAATCACTTCACACATTTCCAGGTTGAATTCCATCTTCCACTTCTTTGCCCAGCTCTGCATCATGTCAATGTCCCGTTGCAACCTAAAACAGCCCTCCACACTATCCACAACTCCACCAACCTTTGTGTCATTGGCAAACCTAATAACCCACTCTTCCACTTCCTCATCCAAGTCATTGATAAAGATCACAAAGAGCAGAGGTCCCAGAACAGATCCCTGCGGCACACCATTGGTCACTGAGCTCCAAGCTGAATACTTTCCATCTACTACCACCCTCTGTCTTCTATTGGACGGCCAGTTTTGTATCCAGACTGCCAAATTTCCATGAATCCCATGCCTCCTTACTTTCTGAATGAGCCTACCATGTGGAACCTTATTGAATGCCTTGCTAAAATCTATATACACCAAATCCACTGCTCGACCTTCATCAGTGTGTTTTGTCACATCCTCAAAGAATTCAATACGGCTTGTGAGGCATGACCTGCCCCTCACAAAGCCATGTTGACTATCTTTAATCAAACTGTGCTTTTCCAAATAATCATAAATACTATCTCTCAGAATCCTCTCCAATAATTTGCCCAGCACAGAAGTAAGACTGACTGGTCTGTAATTCCCAGGGCTATCCCTGTTCCCTTTCCTGAACAATGGAATAACATTTGCCACCCTCCAATCATCTGGTACTACTCCAGTGGACAGTGAGGATGCAAAGATCATCGCCAAAGGGGCAGCAATCTCTTCCCTATTCTGCCCCCCCACTTTCTCTGGTTCTGCACCCTATAAGAGGATAGGCCAGGATTGTGTAGCAGTTTGGATATGAATGTCCCAACAACCTGCTTCAAGCCCCACAGAAATGATGAGCAGTCCAAAGAGAATGGAGGTCTGATTGTATAACCCTTTGTACACCTCCTTCTACTCCACCGTGGCTGTCTTGATTGTGAAGTGTGAAATTTTAACTCCCGTACATGTGAAGTAACACCTTTTAATCCTAAAATGAAAAATTGCGTGTCAGAATCATTGGGCAGAGTTTTAGGTATAATTAGATTTGAGTATATACAACACACCTACTAAAGGAAGAAAATATCCATATACGTGTGCTTGAACGGTTGTCACATGTGGAACCCATATTTATGTTTTCTTCAGAAAAATAAAAAAAAGTCGTTATGTTAAAAGACCTGGAAGCAAGGACACCATTGATGCTACAGATTTTGCAAATCCTGTTATTGGGTCTGTTTCAGGCTGAACATTTGGATCGTCCAGCTTGTTAGCTGAAACCACTTTTAGATTTGAGAATTGTGGTAACACTTGCGTACCGGGAATAACATTATAACTCAGTCACAATTTGTTCATTTTCCTTGAAGTGAAGATCTGTTCCTTGTTTCATTATTTCTTGCCTTGAAATATTCAGGATCAGGTTTTGCAGCTGTCGGTTGATAAAAAACATATGCACAATTTGAAAAAAAACTACAAAGGGAACTTTGTGCATAAAGGGTTAAAGAAAAAAATGCCAAAACTAATCCTAACCACATATTGTCTTTCTTAATTGTACTGTAGCCAACGTTTATGTTGTCTGGGGACATTTTCACTGCTAACCCTGGTCAGATAAAATTAGCCTTTCAAGAATATGCTGACCCAGATTTAACCCTGCACTGGAATTCCACATGACACCCACAATACTGAGCTAGCACTGTGTAACAATCCCTGACAGAATGCTGTTCGAAGTTGTGGAATGAGATCTCAAGATGGTTTGTGGCTTTTGCTGTAACTTGGAAACTTTTATTAATTGCAAATGAAACTTTTCATTTTTAAATAAACTTCTGAAAACATAAGCTAGTATTTATCCCTTAGCCCAACATCACCAAATGTCTTATTTTTATTTATTGATGGGATGTGGGCATTGCTGGCTGGGCCAACATTTATTACCCATCTCAAAATGTGTAAGGCAGAGAGGGGATCTGCTGCCTTTGTCCTTCTAGGTGATAGAGGTCATGCTTTTGAAATCTGCTGTCCAAGGAGGCTTGGTGAATTTCGGCACTGCGCCCTTTGTAGATGATACACACTGCTGCTACCAAGTGTCGGTGGTGGATGCTTGTGGATGTGGTCCCAGTCAAGCGGCTGCTTTGCCTGGATGGTGTCAAGCTTCTTGAATGTTGTTGGGGCTACACCCATCCAGGCAAGTGGGGAGTATTCCATCACACTCCTGACTTGTGCCTTGAGGTGAGCTACTTGCTGCTGAATTCATAGCCTCTGATCTGCTCTTGTAACTTCTTTATATGGCTGACCCAGTGCAGTTTCCAGGCAGTTGTGTTGATAATGAAAGAGATTGGTGATGATCATGGTATTGAACACTGTGGGGCGAGAGTTAGATGGAGCTCCCTTTTGGGAGATCGCCTTTGCTTGGTACTTGTGCAGCATGACTGTTGCTTGCAATTCCTCAGCCCAAACTTGGGTAGTGTCCAGGGCTTGCTGCATATGGACAAGGATTCAGTCAGTATCGGAGGAGTAGCAAATGGTGTTGAACGTTGTGCATTCATGAATGAACATCCCTACACCTGACTGTATGTTGCAGGGGAGGTAATTAAAGAAGCAACTGAAGATGGTTGGACCTAGGATACTATCCTGAGAAACACCTGCAGTGATGTCCTGCGCTGAGATGATAGAGCTCCAACAAGTAAAATCATCTTTCTTTGTGATGGGTATGACTCCAACCAGAGCAGAGTTTCTGCCTGATTTCCATTGACAGCATTGTTTAAAAAGGATAGTAAAGATAATCCAGGAAATTATAGGCCTGTGAGCCTCACATTGATGATAGGGAAATTATTGGAAAAGATTCTCAGGGACAAGATCTATTCACAATTAGAAGCACAGGGATCAGTGCTGGGACGTCCGCTGTTCATGGTCTACATAAATGATTTGGAGGAAAACGTGGCTGGTCTGATTAGTAAGTTTGCGGATGGTACAAAGATGGATCGAGTTGCGGACAGTGAGGAAGCTCACCTTCATTGCAAGAGGCATTGAGTATAAGGATAGACAAATTATACTGCAGCTTTCTAGAAATTTAGTTAGGCCACATTTGGAATATTGCGTACAGTTCTGGTCGCCACACTAGCAGAAGGATGTGGATGCTTCGGAGGAGGTGGTGGAAGCAGACAAAATAGCAGCGTTCAAGAAGCTCCTGGATGAATACATGAATGGGGAGGGGATAGAGGGATATGGATTCTGTAAATGAAGACAGTTTTAGTATGGAAGGGCAAAATGTGGCCATGCAGGCTTGGAGGGCCGAAGGGCCTGTTCCTGTGCTGTATTGTTCTTTGTTCATTGCAATTTTGCTAGAGTGCCTTGATTCTATACTTTGTGAAATGTGACCTTGATGTCAAGGGCAGTTGCTCTCACCTCACTTCTGGAGTTCAGGCCTATTTCCCATATTTGAACCAAATTTAAATTGTTTGTAATGAGGTCAGGAGCTGAGTAGCTCAGGCGAAACCCAACTACATGTCAGTGAGTAAGTTATGCAAAGTGTGGGGACTGCAGGGAAGTCGAACAAACTTCTCATGGCACCGTGGTACAGGGAGCCATTCAAGTCATAGAGTCATACAGCACAGAAACAGACCCTTCGGTAAACTCCTCTGCACAACCAGACCAATCTGACCTAGTCCCATTCACCAGCATTTGGCCATATCCCTCTAAACTCTACTCATTTGTGTACCCATCTATATGCTTTTAAATGTTGTCATTGTACCAGCTTCCACGACTTTCTTCGGCAGCTCATTCCATACAGACGCATCACCCTCTGGGTGAAAAGGTTATCCCTCAGTTCCTTTTTAAATCTTTCCCCTCTCCCCTTAAACCTAAACCCTCTGGCTTTGGACTCGCCACGCGAGGAAAAAGACCTTTGCTATTCACTCGATCTATGCCTCTCAAGTCAGGGAGACAGTAGGAATCTGGTCGCACTAGTGAACCGTATAATTAGGGGGATAAATATTGTTCTGCTCAATCATGAGTATGAATCCCAAAGGCCATGTTGCCCGCCGAGTGCCAAAGTTAAGGACATCTCTTTGCAGATTGCACAAAAGTAAGCCAGTTGTGAGGGTGATGCATATGAGTCTTCAGAGGGATCTAGACAGGTTAAGGAATGAGCAAAAACTTGGCAGAAGGAATATAATATGGAAAACTGTCAGGCTATGCACTTTGTTAGCAGGAATAGAGGAGATGAATATTATTTATAAGGAGAAAGATTACAGAAAACTACAGACAGAGGGATTTGAGAGCCAACATATATGAATTACAAAAAGCTGTCATTCAAATTGCGTGGGTAATAGGGAAGGCCAGTGGAATGTTGGCCTTTATTTCAAAGGGAGTGTAGTATAAAAATAGGGAAGTTTTGCTTAAACTATACAAGACCCTGGAGAGATCATATCTGAAGTACTATGAACAGTTGTGGGTCCCCTATCTAAGGAAAGATATACTGGTGTTGTAGGCAGTTCAGAGAAGGTTCACTAGTCTGATACCAAGTATGGAGGAACGAAGTAGGTTGAGCCCATACTTGTTGGAACTTAGAAGAGTTAGAGGCAACCTTATTGAAATTTACACAATTCTTCAAAGGCTTGACAAGGTAGTTACAAACAAGTTATTTCCTGCTTTGGGAGAGTCTATGGCCAGACACCATAATCTCAATGTAAGGAGTCACCCATTGAAAGCAGGGATGAGGAAGAATTTCTTCTCTGAGGACAGTGAATCTGTGAAAAACGTAGAATCCCTACAGTGTGGAAACAGGCCCTTCAGCCCAACAAGTCCACACCGACCCTCAGACAGTCCCCCTGTAACCCACCTAATCTACACACCCCTGAACACTGCAGGCAACTTAGCATGGCCAATCCACCTAGCCTACATATCTTTGGTCTGTGGGAGGAAACCGGAGCACCCGGAGGAAACCCACGCAGACGCGGGGGGAATGTGTAAACTCCACACAGACAATCACCCGAGGGTGGTATCGAACCTGGATCCCTGCCGCTGTGAGGCAGCAGTAGTAACCACTGAGCCACCGTGCTACCCCTGTCCCTCAGAGAGCTATTGTGGCTATGTTATTAAAGATATGAGACAGAATTTTAATAAGTAAGGAGTTCAATAGTTATTAGGGAAAAAGCAGGTATGTAAAGTGATGGATTATCAGATTAGCCACAATCTCGTTGAATGGGCCAAATGTCCTACTCCTGTTCCTCTGTTTTATGGTCTTGTTCCTTTGCAAGAGACACTTAATAACACTGTTGATGACCTCTTCCGTCACCTTGCTGATGATGGAGAGTAGACTGATGGACAGCAAGTGGTCGGGTTGGATTTGACCTGCTTTTTTTTGTGCACAGGCAGTATTCCACATTGTCAGCTAGATGCCAGTATTGCAGCTGTACTGTAAGAGCTTGCCAAGAGCCACAGGAATGTTTTCAGACCCTAGAACGTTTGCAGTACCCAGTGCCCTCCGCTGTGTTTAATATCACGTGGGGTGAATTGAATTAGCTGAAGTCTGATCTTTTTGATGATGCTCTAAAAAGAGGTTGAAACAGACCATCCACTTGGTGCTTCTGGCTGAAGATGGCTGCAAATACTTCAGCCTTAGATTTGGCATTGATGTGTTGGTCTCCTCCCTCACTGAGGCTGGGATATTTGTGGATCCTCCACTTGCAAGGAAGCAACAACTTGCATTCATACACCTTCAATGCAATGATATATCCCAACGTTATCAAATAATGTTATCGAGATGGCAGTGCCGGAGTCTGGTTTCCTGGGCCCAGGGCTCGATAAGGCCCAGTGGTAAAAGGTGGTGCCTGAGAAGCAACGACTTCAGAGTTGGTTGGGTCTGCACTGACAGCAGCGAAGCACTGGCAGAATGGTTATGGCCTCTGTTTGAGCTATTTCTTTCTTTAAAATCATTCTTAAATTATTCAAAGTGGTGCCAGTCCATGATGACAGTGGAAGCTTTTCACTGTATTTTTCACTGTAAAATACACGTGACAATAAAATCATTCAAAGTTTGGAATGAAATTATACGTGCTATTAGAAATAACAACAAAAATTTTTAAAAATGCAGGGGAGGTCAGGCAGCATCTTTGGAGAGAGAAACAGCGTTATGGGATTGTATGCTCACTAATGAAGCATTTTGCTTGAGTTTGGAACTTTCCCAACTTGGCAGACCTACCTTTGTTTAATGTGTCAGGTCGCTCTCATAATTTTGCTGCGTGAGGTGGGGAGCTGTGGATGTGAGATGAAGTTGGGTGCATCTATAATGGCCGTTGAGTACAGTGGTGGGCTGGTTAGAAGGACCAGTTCCATTTTCTGGGACTCTTTCCCAATTGTACTAAAAGCAGATAGTCCATTTATTTAAAGCCCCATCTGATTTTTATTTGATTTGATTTTGATTTTATTGTCATATGTACCAAAATACAGTGTAAAACTTTGTTTATGAATGCTAGAGGCAGATCACAGCAAGCAAAGGATGTACAGGTCAAAAAGACTTAGAGGCAAGCAGGTTAAATTGCAGGTTACATTATTTGAGGCTACAGTCCATTCAACAGTCTGATAACAGCCAGAAAGAAGCTGTTCCTGAACCTGCTGGTATGTGTGTTAAGGCTTCTGTAACTTCTGCCTGATGGAAGAGGTTGTAGGAGGTCATTACCAGGGTGCGATGGGTCTTTGGTGATGATGGCGCCTTTCTGCGGCAGCGAGCTGTGTAAATGGAGTCCATGGATGGAAGATTGGCTTCTGTGATGGTCTGGGCTGTGCACACCACCTTCTGTAGTTTCATACGGTCCTGGGAAAAGCAGGCCGTTATGCACCTGGACAGTTTGCTTTCAATGGTGCATCTGTGGAAGTTGGTGAGGTACCTTATGGACATGGCAAATTTCCTGAGCCTTCTGAGGAAGAAGAGGCGTTGTCGTGCCTTCTTGACTGTTGCATCTACATGGGAAGTCCAGGACAGGTCATTGGTTATCGTCACTCTGAGGAACTGGATGCTCTTCACTCTCTCAACCTCCGTTCTGTTGATGTTGATGGGAGTGTGTTCTCCTCCTTTCCTTCTGATGTCGATGATCAGTTCTTTTGTTTTGCCAACATTGAGAAACAGATTGTTTTCGTTCCATCATGTCACCAAGCCCTCCATCTCCCTTCTGTATTTTGACTCGTAGTTGTTAGGTATCCGTTCCACTACGCTGGTGTCATCAGCAAACTTGTAGCTGGCATTTGTTCGGAATTTGGCAACACAGTCATAGGTGTACAGGGAATACAGTAGGGGGCTGAGGACACACTCTTCGGTGGGGGAGGTGCTCCAGTGCTGAGTGTTATTATGGAGGAGGTGCAGTTACCTACCCTCACTGATTACGGTCTGTGGGTCAGGAAGCTGAGGATCCAGTTGTAGAGGGCAGAGCTGAGACCAAGGTCACAGAGTTTTGAGATCAGTATTGAGGGGATAATGGTGTTGAAGGCGAAGCTGTAGTCTATGAGCAGAAGTCTGATGTAGGCGTCTTTGTTGTCCAGATGTTCCAGGGATGAGTGCAGGGCTAGGGATATGGTATCCTCTGTAGACCTGTTACATCAGTCGGCAAACTGCAGGGGATTGAGGCGGGTTGGGAGACTGGAGTTGATGTGGGCCGTGATTATTGAAGTACTTAATGATTATTGAAGTCAGGCCTATTGGGTGTTAGTCATTAAGGCACATTGCATGTGTTTTCTTGGGTATGGCGATGATGGTGGTCTTCTTGAAGCAGGTGGGGACTTTGGCCTGTAGGAGGGAGAGGTTGAAGATGTTGGTGAATAACTCCCCCAGTTGGTCAGCACAGGATCTGAGTGCTTGGCCGGGAACACCATCTGCGCCCATCGCTTTCCTTCGGTTGACTCCCGGGAAGACCGATCTGACTTCGGAAGCAGTGATGGAGGGAACAGCTGTGTCTGGGGCTGTCGGGGCAGGTGTCGGTGGTATTCTGCTAAACCGACCATAGAAATCTCCCACATATCCTCCATCCAACACATCATCCTCCCACCTAATCCCCATGGCCCCTTCCGTGGGGCCATGGGCAGAACTCAGGAGCCAAGTAGAAATGGAGTGAAATAAACGTGTAAAAAGACCCTAAGGAAAGGACTTTCCCTCCCCACACTTAATAGTTGAAAGAAGCCCATTTAAACCTTCTAAATCACAAATGGTTGATTTCTTGTGAATCGAACAAACTTTTATTCATAAACAAAAACAGAATAGGCTGGAGAATCTCAGCAGGTCTGGTAGCATCTGTGGAGAGAAAGCAGAATTAATGTTTCACATCCAGTGACCCTTCTTCAGAACTTCAGAAACTTCTTTTCATACCATTCATTTAATACTCCGTAAATTGTGAATCGACATGTTAATGACCCTCTGCTAAGATGATTGTAGGTTTTGAAACTCATCCATGGAAACAAAATAAGAACTTTGAGGGAAATGTCAACAAAAACTGCATGAATAGATGCTGCAGCATCTGGCCTCTCGATACAGACATTGTAGCAGAGGCTCTTTGTCTAACAATTACTGACAGCTGCAGTCTGTTTTTTTTCTTTCTCCAGTTTAAAGAGCAATATATTCAAACATTTACAGATTGTGGCTGTTAAACAGGCTGTATTTGCCCTTCTGGAGAATTTTCAAAGATCCGTGGGGTCTTCCCAACTCCACAAAAATCCAGTCCAGAGGTCAAATTGACAATATTTGAGTACATTAATCTAAGACATTGACTCTGTTCCTCTTTCGCTGCCCACCCTTCTTTGTGTTCCCAGTATTTTCCGTTTTCATTTCATATTTCTAGAATCTCTAGTATTTTGATTTGATATAAAAAGATATTACAACAGGTAGGTTTTAAGAGGGACTTAAAAGAGTGTAAAGAAGCGGAGATGGACGTTTGGAGAGATAATTCCACAGTTTAGGGGTTAGGCAGCTGAAGTCTTTATCACCAGTTGTGGAGGGATTAAAATTGGCTATGAAAGAAAGGCCAGAACTGGGGAAATGTAGAAATTGTGAAGGATTACAGGGCTGGAAGAAGTTACTGAGATGCCAAGAAGGATTTGAAGGCAGAAAATTGAGGCATTGTCAGACTGGAAAATTGACTTGGTCAGTAAGCACAGGGTAATGGGTGAATGGGACTTGTTACAAAGTTAAAATATAGGCAACAGAATAGAGTTTTCTTTTAATCATTTATTGGGTGTGAGTGTCATTGGTTGGGCTAGCACTTATTGCTGATGCAGTTGTCCTTGAGAAGGTGGTAGTGAGTTGATGTCTTGAACCACTGCAGTCCATCTGGTAGACCCACAGTGTTGTTAGCAAGTGGGTTCCAACACTTCATCCAGTGACATCCAGAATGGAGAGTGAGCAGCTTGAACAGGAACTTGGAGGCTAGTTTTCGATGAACTCAAATATACAGCGTTTATAATTCAGCAGGCTAGCTAGGAGAATATTGGAATAGATAAGTCTGAAACTAAAGATCACTGGTGAGAGGTTTCTTTGAAGTCTGTAGGGAATGTGAACTTTGCTGGCTCGGTCAGCATTTTTTATCATTCATTTGCAGGATGTGGGAGTTACAGGTTGGGCCAGCATTTATTGCCCATCCTTAATTTAAAAGTCAACGATTTTGCTGTGGCTTTGGAGTCACCTGTAGGCCAGACCAGGTGAGGACAGCAGTTTCCTTCCCTAAAGGACATTACTAAATGAGATGGGTTTTTCTGACAATCAGCTACAGTTTCATGGTCATCGTCAGACTCTTAATTTCATTTAATTCTGAAGTCCCTGGAACCTTAACTGGGTCTCTGTATTAATAATTCGGTGATCGGACCACCAGGCCTATTTTGTGGCCTTGTGTTGCAGCAGCAGCTGAACTGATGCAGGAACAGACACAGAGGTTAGTAAGGAGGTGAAAGTCAGTGGTTTAGGTTATTGTGATAATATGGATTCTGAGTGTCAGCTTAAAGTCAATATAACGCCAAGGTTGCGAACAGTCTGGCTCAGCCTCAGACAGTGGCTTGGGATAGGAATGCATTAAGTGGCTAAGAAATGGAATTCGCGCTTGGGATCAAAAACGATGGCTTCTGTCTTCCCAGCGTTTAATTGGCAGAAGCCTTTAGCATTCATCCATCTGAGAGCTAGTCTTCATATCTGCTGAGCTGGATAAAAGCGCAGTTTCAGAGTTAACTGAAGCTTCTACAATGTACCTGAAATATACTGCAGTACTTCGCAGAAACTATGCTAAATATTTTGATTTGAGGTTGGGATAGATGCCAAAGTTTGTTTAGCAGAAAATCAAAATCAGCTCCAAAGCCATTGGAGTCTGCAAGCATACCACCAACATGTTAGGGAGGATGACTACCAGGTAGGGCTGCTTTACTGGCGTCTATAACTCTGTGTAGATAAGCTAACACAGTCCCATGTGTTAATAAGTTCATGATCCGTAAATGGACTGAGGTGTGACTGTACCTTGCCTTTCATATTTGAACTCCCTATTTGGGAATTCTTTCACTTACTTTTCCATCCCCCAGTCTTCCTCTGTCTGTTGCCCAACACACTGATCATGTAATATCACATATATTTCACATATATATACCACAGATATTTCAGAACTTCTCTAAGTGAGGAGTGAACACCAATAAAACATTCAACTGTTCACAGCCAAGTGTGGTTCTGTCTAAGCCAATATCTTTCTTCCTTCCGTGCACACATTTATCCTAATGTGCAAGTATTCAGTGACATGCAAATGTATGTACATACCCATATGCATACATGTACACAGGTACACTCTGGTATACTCACACTGTTAGGGACAGCAAACCCTTCAGCCTGTTTCACAATTAAATCATTGATCTCCACCCACCTCTATAGATGTGCCTGCCTTCACCTCATATCGCTCAATAACTTGGGCTAAAGAAGAATCGATCTCAAGTTAAAGTTAACTAAAGTCAACTGACTTAGCATCAATTGCTGTTTGCAGAAGAAACTTTCAAACATCTTGCACTCTTTTTGAGAAGCTCCTAACTTCACTCCTGACTGCTGTCTCTAATTTTTACATTCTGCCCTCTAGTCTTAGACTCCCCAACCAGCGGAAATTGATTTTCACTATCTACACTATCTGTTCACTTAATGTGTTCCCCTTGATTTGGTATTCATTTCCTTGGGACGTCTGGCATGCTGTCCTCTTCTTCTGATGTAAATACTAACATAAAGTTATTATTCGACATTTCTGCCATTTCCTTACAGTCACCTGCAATGTTACTGTTATCAAGGAGCCCACGTTGCTCCTAAACAACCTCTTTTGTTTTCCTAATTTGTGTTGATTTTGATATTAGTTGCAAGTTTCTTTGATATTCCCTTCTGCTAACTCACACTGACTGTTTGTCACCCTTTTTTGCTCTTTGCATCTCTCCACAGTACCAGATGTCTGTGCTGGTTTTTTGGATTTTTGTATGTTTTTAGTTTTATGTTGTCCTTTATCTCTTCTATCACTCGTGGCTTTTGTTGGCAAGTAAGACTCTTGGCTCTTAAGGATGTAAACTGGTTTTGCAGATTTGTCTGATTTACTGTGAACTGTCTATCTTATTGCATTGATGTCAGTCTTACCTAAATCTAGAATCTTGGTAGCTGTTTCACATCTTTCCCTTTCAAGCACAATCCTGAGTATAATTACGTTATGATTCCTATTAGATGCGTCTACATGCACCATCAGCTTGTTAATTAAATATGGCGCTTTACTCATTGCTAAACAAAATAATCTGGTCTTCCTGTTTTATTGGTTCCAAGTCATACTGTTGCAGAAAACCATCCAGAACACACTCAAGAGATTTCCTTTGTTTCTGACATTTGCTGGTCTTTTTATCCCCAGCTGTATGAAAGTTAAAGTTCCCTGTCAAAATCACTGCTTTTCCTAAATATGTGCCTAGTCTCTGACTTTATGCATTCTGTCACTTCATTAATGCTAGCACAGGTCTGTACACAATTTTCACTATATCATTTATTATTTCTTAATTCGAGCCATAAAGTTGCCTCTGCCTACTTAGTTGTCTTCAAGTTATGTAGACTGTGTTAGGTATATATATTTTGAATATGATTTATTGCAAGTTTTGGTTCTTAGATTCTGGGTTAGTAAGATACTTGGCTTTTTCTGTATGTCTGAAGTTAATAATTACCTTGTAAGTATTTCTATGACCACTATGATTTGTTTTAAAACAGTTTTTGAGGCCTGTCTTTGCAATTAATGGGATTTTGTGAACATTGGTAGGTTTTTGCGACTAAACAAGATGAACAAATTCTAATTTAGAACATCATGAAAAGTTTTTTTTTAAAGCTTGAAGGAAGCACCTGTTGCTTAGAGTGAGACATTCTTTTTAGATAGAAACATTGAAAATAGGAGCAGGAGTTGGCTCTTCGGCGCTTGGGGCCTACTCCACCGTTCTATATGATCATGTTCCTGCTTTCTCCTTGTACTGAGTTCTGAAATGTTAACTCTGTTTTTTTCCTTCACAGATGCTGCCAGACCTGCTGAGCTTTTCCAGCAACTTTGTGTTTGTTCCTGATTTACAGCATCCGCAGTTCTTTCGGTTTTTATGGAAATAGACCCCTTGGTCCAACTCGCCCATGCTGACCAGATATCCTGAATTAATCTAGTCCCATTTGCCAGCATTTGGCCCATATCCCTCAAAATCCTTCCTATTCGTGTCCCCTTCTAGATGCCTTTTAAATGTTGTAATTGTACCAGCCTCCACCACCTCACCCGACAGCTCATTCCATACACGCACCACCCTCTGCGCAAGAAAGTTGCCCCTCAGTTCCCTTTTAAGTCTTTCCCCTCTCACCTTAAACCTAAGCCCTCTAGGTTTGGACTTCCATACCCTGGGGAAAAGACCTTGGCTCTTCACCCAATCCTTGCCCCTCGACCTAAATGCTCAGCCTCACATTTTTGTTTAATTTTACATTGAGTTTTAAGCATTCCTGTGAAGTCTTTTGATAAAGATGGTTGAATAGACCAGTGCCCCTGTAAGGGAATGATAGAGTGAAACTAGATTGCCTTAGCGTGAAAATTTAGTTTCAGACCAGATGTGTTGGGATAAGATCCTGAAGAGTTTACCTAAAGCTGAGTATATTTAGGCTTGGGTGCATGAAAAGCTTTGGTAAGTAGCTATCCACAGTTCCAGGTTAAAATCACAAGAAGCTTCTAGCCCACACGGGGATAGAGAGAACACTTATCACCCACAGACACACACACATCCATACTTTCACTCAGTTACTTTCACATGCATCAGATCGCCATTATACTTCACTGGCTAGAGATCAGGATTGATTACTTTTTCTTTCTTTCTACTCCAGGGGCACTAAAATTAATTATGGAATCCCAACTGCAAACCGACAGAATATTGTGTGAACTAGGAAACAAAGCTGGAAATCCCAGCACTCAAATGGTGCGCTGTTTACCTGCTAACTCATTGTTACAGCACATATTTTTAAACCAAATAGCTCACATTTTAGCTACCAGATGACATACCTCTATTTTTGATGAGATGCCAATCGCTACATTCAGCAGTTTTTGAATGGCCTTGGGATGTTTCTGTACATTGAAGGCACTATATAAAGGCAGGTTGTTGTTTTAAAGTGTTCTGTGGAGTTTAGGCAATGAAGATTTTAAAAAGGGTTGTACTCAACGGAATAAAGCATTTGTTAAAAACCACAAAGAAAATTCATAACTCAAAGGATTATGTTGAGCAAAGATAAAAATAATGGCATAATCAAAACTTGATAAGATCAGTTCAATTTTGTGAACGAAAACTTGAGTTTGACCTCACTAACTTAAAGGTCTCCACTGTACATTAAACTTTCCCAATATATGGGCTGGAATACAGAAGGCTGCATCTTTTAAACCTGTAAGCTTCTGTTCATGTGGGTGTGTTGGCCTTAAAAGCCCTGGTAACAAGTATCTGTGGGTGGCATGTCTTGGGTTATCCAGAGTCCATAGCGTGAGTGGATATCTCTCTGCATTATGTACCTTGCTGGACTGCGGGTTTGCACTGACGCCGAATTAAATATTTCACTTGTTTGAAGTCTGGGAAATGTGTTGTTTGGTTTCACTTGACTGCAGAAAGAATGCTTAAAGCAAAAGTGAAAGAATGCAGTGAGAAAAATCTTTCCACAGTAGATTAAAAGGAACAGTTTGTGTGATGATCAGTAGAGGAGATGGTGCAAAGGTACAGAGACTGCTTTAACACCAGTATTTTTATTTTGTTTGGTACATTGTGTATGAAAGTACATCATGCAAGCAATTGCTGTAGATGTACAATGATGGTTCTGTAGGTTGGTTGGCTGGTTTGCGATGCAGAATGTCACCAACATTGTGAGTTCAATTACTGCTCGGGCTGCGGTTACCATGAAAGACTGTCCTTCCAACCTCTCCCTTGTTTGAGGCATGGTGTTCATCTGGTTAAACCACCACCAATTGTCTTTCTGTAATGAGAGGGCAGCCCCATGGTCTGGTCAGATTATGACAACTTTACCTTACCTTTACAATTATGGTTGTTAAGTTGAAAAATGCAACACTCAGTCTGCACTAGTGACATCCCAAGTACTACAATGGCATGATTTAAGGGTTACAGAGAAAGAAGAATATGCTGAAAGAGGCAGAGGGGTAGTAGGAGGTTTTTATGGAGCCTAAAGCCCCACAAGGTCTGCTTAGGCTAAATTAGGAATAGTTGTAAACTCATGATCCTGGGCTAGTGAGGAGATATAATAACATAGAGACATAATAATATGTCAATAATAATAATCAGGCTGTATGATAACATAGAGACTTTAAGACACAGTTGCTCCCACTCCCCTTCCTGACTAAAATGTTGGGAGGGAGTGGGTGAGTAGCCCGCACAGGTTCCCAATGGCTACCCTGCACCGTTGTAACCTGGGAGGAATGTTAATTACCTTTAAACTGGGGTTTATGCTTCCCTCACCTCCAGCTTTCATGGTAGGAAGCCACCCTTAAGAGGTGGTCAATAGATCGATCATTCCAACAGCATCAATGGAAGGGGTGGCCACTGCTGGGACACCATCTAAGAAGCCCAGATAAATGCAAGGCTCCATAAAGGAGTCTTGGGTTCAAGAGCCTGGGTTTTGCAGGAGAGGGAGAAAGAGTTGAAGACTTCATGATCCTGAGAGAGCTGCATCAGTCTGGCCGAAGCCAAATCAGCCTTCTACTCCGGTCTCCCTTAAGTACCGAGTCAGACAATTATGCTGTTTACAGTTCTTGGGATGTCACTGGTGCAGAATGAGTGTTATATTTTCCCACATAACAACCATAAGTATCAAGGTAAGTTAAAGTTGCCATAATCTTACCAGACCATAGGGCTGCTTTCTCATTACGGAGAGATGATTGGCGGAGGTTTAACCCTGACCCTACTCTACAAAAGAGCTTCCCTTTCACCCCCGTACCTGACACCAGTCTGTGCATGATCCTCCCACCACTTTTAGTCAAATACCAGCAGGGGTGGCGTGCTCATTTCTGACAGATCAGGGTTGGTCAAGTAGGTGGCAGGAAGATCACCAGCTGGATTTCATGTGCCCTCCCCACCTTCAAACCATCTGGCAGAGGAACATAAAATCCAGCCCATGTGTTCAGTTCCTACCACAGCAACTTGCAAATTTAAATTCACTTAATTAATCAATCTGGAATTAAAAAGCTAGTATCAGGGAAGGGAGTGGCCAAGTGGCAGCGTCACTGGATGAGTAATCCAGAACCCTTGGCTTATGTTCTGGTGATATCGGTTCAAATCCCACCAAGGCGGATGGTTAAATTTCAATTCAATATTAAAAAATCCTGGAATTAAAAGCAACTGTAGTGATGACCATCAAACCATTGTCGATTATTGTAAAATCTAATCTTGTTCCTTAACATCCTTTAGGTAAAGAAGTCTGTTTTTCCTTACCTGGTCTGACCTACATGTGACTGTAGACTCTTAAATGCCCTCTGGGCAATTAGGGATTTGCAAGGAATGCTGGCCTGCCCAGCCACACCCAAATCATTAAAGCACCAGAGATAATCTAGGCCCGAAACGTCAAGCTTTCCTGCTCCTAAGATGCTGCTTGGCCTGCTGTGTTCATCCAGCTCTACACCTTGTTATCATTAAAGCACCAGATTGTCTGTCTGTAAAAATGAATGGCCTTTAGGGAATGAAATTCCTAGTGAGTCACTCAGCTGGCAGGATGACTGTTTGCCAGCATCTTCTAAAGGGCAGATAAGGATGGGTGATAAATATTGGACTTGCCATGATGCTGGCGTCTCTGAAATGAATTTTTTAAAAAAAGCCTTGCTTTTGTTCTTTTGACCCTACCTATGCATTTTTGGCATTAATTCAGGGAGGAATCATTTCCACTAACTTATGTCTAAAAACATATTGTCTAAAAACTGGAGCTAGATTTTTGATGAGTGCACTTATCTTCTAGATGTGAAGAAGTTGAAACTTGGAATTCTTTCTGAGAAACAAATGGATGTTCAGTCAGTTGTTAATTTGAAAAATGGGTTTGATAAATGTTTGTTAACCAAGAGATAAGTGCTAAGAGATACAGGTCAACCAAGCACTAACCAAGTGCTAAGAGATACAGGTCAGTTAATAGGAGCTAGGCCACAGATCATATATGATCTCGTTGTATAGTAGAAAAAATCTGTGGGACAAAATGGCCTCGGTTCTAAAACATTTCTGATGATGTTCCCTTTTGAAATTGCTCCTGTTCCTAAGTGGACTCTCTTTCCACATCTTTCCTGTGTGAGCTAAAGATTTCCTAAATTCCTTCTGAATTTTGGAAATATTCTTCTTGTCTGGAATCAAGAGCTTATTTGCTTCGACCTCATCTCTACTTTGCATTGTTTTGACCCTAATATTTTGCAGCACAGGCTACACTCTGTGCAATATTCTTGTTACCGCATTTTCATTCATCATATTTACATTGTATTACACTTGAAAGCTTACTTTCTGTGCTTTCATGAAAAATGATTGAACATAGATTAATATAACGTGCGGTGGCATGGTGGCTCAGTGGTTAACACTGCTGCCTCACAGCGCCAGGGACCTGGGTTCGATTCCACCCTCAGGCGACTGTACGTGTGAAGTTGCACGTTCTCCTGTGTTTGCGTGAGTTTCCTCTGGGTGCTCCGGTTTCCTCCCACAGCCCAAAGATGTGCAGGTTAGGGTGGATTGGTCATGCTAATTTGCCAGAAGTGTTCAGGGATGTGTAGGTTAGGTGGCTTAGAGGGGGATGGGTCTGGGTGGGATGCTCTGAGGGCCGGTGTGGACTTGTTGGGCCAAAGGGCCTGTTTTCACATAGTAGGGATTCTATGATCTATGATCTATAACACAGAAGAAGGCCATTTGGCTCATCTGACTTATGCTAGTTCTTTAAAAGAATGTTGCAGTTTATTGCAGCCACTTATTCCTGCTCCCAAACCCTCTAAATCTTTCACTTTCAACTCTATACCTGGTTCCCTTTTGAAAATGACATATGAATATGCAATTGCCTCCTTTTCAATCAGTTGATCACAGATCATGAACAGCTTGCTGTATTTAAAACAAAAAAATTCTTCTTGATGGTTCTTTTCCCAAGTGCCTGAAACCTGTGTCCTCTGGTTTTTGATGATTTGTCTGAAAGAATGTGTGCGCTGCATGTCTATTACCTCCTAGCGTGCTGCATTGCAAAATGTGGCTCTAACCTCTTAGCTGTAGGACCTTTTGTTCCACAGTAATGAGCCAACTGTTTACAATGCCACTATATTCATCAAGTCATTTTTAATATTTTAAAACAAATACATTAACAAAGACTGACTAATCTCATCCGAGAGAGTGAACTGCTAAGATCTTTCACAGTGCTCCATTGGCAATTCAATTCATGTTATTCTGTGATGTTGTGTCTCACAGAGCCATGGACGAATTCACACATCCAGGTGTAGCTGATCTCCTGGGTTTACTGGTTATGCTAAGTGGCTGTAACCCTATCTCATGTTTCGTATCATTGAGATCAATTGACAAGGTAATCTGTCAATCTTCACAAAGTTTGACTGATGGGAAAACTACATCAAAAGAAATGAAATTTTTGTATTTCTGTAGCACCCTGTGTGATCTCTGTGTGTCCTAACACACTTTACAGCCAATAAAGTACTTTTAATGTTTAGTAACGTTTGTAATGAATCCCGAATTACAAGTTAATAATGGAGAGAGATAGTAGGACCTGCTGATGCTGGAGAATCTGAGATAACAAGGTGTAGAGCTGGATGAACACAGCAGGCCAAGCAGCATCACAGGAGCAGGAAAGCTGTTGTTTCGGGTCTGGAATTTCTGAAGACAGGTCTAGACCCGAAACGTCAGCTTTCTTGCTCCTCTGATGCTGCTTGGCCTACTGTGTTCATCCAGCTCTACACCATGTTATCTAAGTTAATAATGGGCATTTGTTTTCATAAAGTTTGTTGAGGGATAAATCTTGGCCAGGGCACTGGGGAAAACTTGTTTTCTTGTCTTTGAATAGTGCCATAGAATCTTTTACAGCTATCTAGGAGAGCTTTCTTTAACTTTTAATCCGAAAAATGGCTCCCTTAGTACTACAGTGAGAGTATCAGTTTTTTTTGTGGTTGGGTTGGCTCGCCGAGCCGGTTCGGCGAGCCAACCAACCACAACGTCCAGAACCCGAGCTACAAATCTACTCTAGAACCTTAGAGTATCAGTTTAGATTTTCTGCACAAATTTCTGGAATGAGACTTAAATCCTTGAATTTATAAGTCTAATCAGCTAAAAGTATGTTTTTAGGTGTTAAATCCTTCAGGACAAGGATGCCAAAGTCATAGATCAGGGAGAAATTGAACAAGAATTCTTGGTGTCGGGGCTTACACGTTAGCATGGGTGGAGGATTGGTTAGGTAAAGGGAAGCGAATAATAGAGCTGTGTAACTGGGTCTCCAGCATATCGGCAAGCAATAACTAGTGGAGTGCTGCAGAGATGAATGCTGGGGCACAACTAATTACAATCTATATCAGAGACTTAGATATGAGGACCCAATGCATGTTAAACAAGTTTGCAAATGCCCTCAAGAGAGGCAAGATCTTGTCAAGAGGAAGTGGAGAGTCCACAGGGATAAATAGATATGTTAACTGAATTTGTCAGATGGAATGTTGGAAAATGTGAAATTATCCATTTTGGCAATAGAATAGAAAAGTGGTGTATGATTTAAATGGCGAGAGATTGCAGGGCTCTTTGGAACAGATCCTATCAGCTGATGTTCCTAAATTGCCATTGTGCTGAGTGGAAGGCCAAAGGCTATTTCTCTGTTTAGTTGCAAGCAACTAAGGATGGAGATGAGATGAGATGAAACAATTCAGAGTTAAATTTTGACATACGATGTCAACTTGTCCATTTGGAGTGTTCACAAACCAGTGTTCATGTTTGGAATCTGATGGAGAAGTGTATGATGTAATACATTTGGAAGGAAGAATAAGGAGAAACAGTAAGAGACGCAGAGCAACCTGGGATGTATTTGCACAAATCTTTGAAGATGGCAAGACAGAAAAAGCTCTTTTTGTTTTAAACATAGGGATCCTTGGCTTCTGCAAAATGTTTATAAATTACTTGTCATCCCTCAGGTGGAATATCATGTCCAATTCTTGGAATTACACTGTTGGAAGGATGTCACAGTCTTAGAAAGGGTTCAGAAGAATGGCATCAGAGTTGAAAGATGTTCGGTTCCGCAGCGAAATGGCAAAGCTAGGCTTGTTCTCCTCGGGCCAAGATGGTTAGAAGAGATTTGATTCAGGTGTTCAACACCATGACAGACTTTGTTTGAGTGGATACGGAGAAACTGTTTCCACTGTAGAAGAGTTGGTACCCAAGGGCACAGATTTCAGGCATTTGGCAGAAGAACTAGAGGCAGAGTGATGGAAATAAAAAATAAAGCATTGATTTAGGAAGATCTGGAATGAGCTATTTGAATAGCAACTTTCAAAATGGTATTGGATACCAACTTGAAACTAAAGCATTGATAGCACTGTGGGGAAGGAGACAGGGTAGAAACTGGCATTAGCATGATGGGTTTAATGGCCTCCTTGTGTCCATGATCTTCAGCAATTTATTTTACATTTTCCTCCATGGGACATGAGCATTAGTGGCTAGATCAGCGTTTTATAGTCCCTTGAGTGGAAGGTGGATATTAGCACAGATGAAGAAGGAAGGAAAGCTCATCGTCTTATTATTAATAATGGTAAGCACCATTTGCATTGTATTGCTTGTATTGAAAGTTTTAATCACTCCACCCTTGGTTGCTATGCCTTTGGTTGTGTATGCCCCTAGACCTGGAATTCCCTCCTCGCACCTCTCCACCTCTCGATGTCTCTTTCTTCCTTTTAAGACCAATCTTTTCAACCAAGCTGTTGGTTTCCTTCTGTAAAAGTCAAATACTGCAGATGTTGGAAATCTGAAATTATATCAAAAAGTGCTGGAAATGCTTGGTAGGTCTGGCAGCAACTGTGGAGCTTCATCAATACTTCGAGACCTGCTGAATTCATCCAGCACGTTCTGACTAATCTGTGCTAATGTTAGTCACAGAATCACTGAATTTTTATGGAGGAGGAAGGAGGCCATTCAGCCACATTGTGCCTGCGCTGGCTCTATTATCCAGTGGCAATCTCTTACTTTTTCCTCATATCTCTGCGCAGTATTTCTGTCCAAATGATTGTCCAGTGCCCATCTTGAAAGTCTCAGTTGAACCTGTCTCCACCACACTTCCAGACAGTATGTTCCAGACCCTAATTACTCACTGTGTGAAGAAGTATTCCCTCGCATCACCCTTGCTGCTTTTGTGCATCACTTTAAATCTATGCCCCCTCATTCTTTTCTTTATGAGTGGGAAAGTGTTCTCAGTATCTACTCTATCCAGCCCTCTTATGATTGTTTACCAAAACTTCTACCAAATCTCCTTTCAACCTTCTTCTCTCCAAGGAGAACAGTCACAATGTCTTCAATCTATCCTCATCACTGAAGTAATGTAGGGCCCTGGGGAGTGTTGTCGAACAGACAGACCTAGGGGTTCAAGTACATAGTTCATTGAAAGCTGTGTCACAGGTAGACACGGTGGTTAAGAAGGCATTTATCTTGCCTTCGTCGGTCAGACCATTGAGCATAAGAGTTGGAATGTCATGTTGTGGTTGCACAGAAGATTGGTGAGGCCACTTTTGGAGTACCATGTACAGTTCTGGTCACCATGCTATAGGAAAAATATTATTAAATTGAAGAGGGTTCAGAGGAGATTTCCTCCCCTAAAGGACATTAGAGAACCAGATAGGTTTTTCCATTGTTGATTGTCGGAAAAACCCATCTGGTTCACTAATGTCCTTTAGGGAAGGAAACTGCCATTCTTACCTAGTCTGGCCTACGTGTGACTCCAGACCCACAGCAATGTGGTTGACTTGTAACCGCCCTCTGGGCAATTAGGGATGGGCAATGAATGTTGCCTAGCCAGTGACCCCTCATCCCATGAGTGAATAAAGAAAAAAGATTTACAAGGATATTGCTGAGACTGGAGGGTTTGAGTTATAAGGATAGGCTGGGACACTTTTCACTGGAGCATAGGAGTTTGAGAGGTGACCTTATGGAGATTTATAAAATCATGAGGGGTATGGATAAGGTGTACACCAAAGATCTTTTCCCTCGGGGAAGGAGTTCAGAACTAGGGGACATATTTTTAAGATAAGGGGAGAAAGATTTTAAAGGAAATTGGACAGTGTATTGAGTACAGGAGTTGGCAGGCCATGTTGCGGCTGTACAGAACATTTGTTGGCCACTATTGGAGTACTGTGTGCAATTCTGCTATTGGAAGGATGTTGTGATGTTAGAAAGGGTTAAGAAAAGATTTAGAATCATAGAATCTCTACAGTGTGGAAACAAGCCCTTCGGCCGAACAAGTCCACACCGAACCTCAGAGCATCCCACCCAGACCCATCCCCCTATGAACCACCTAATCTACACATCCCTGAACACTACGGGCAATTTAGCATGGCGAATCCAGCTAGCTTGCACATCTTTGGACTGTGGGAGGAAACCAGAGCACCCAGAAGAAACCCACGCAAACACGAGGAGAATGTGCAAGCTCTACTCAGACAGTTGCCCGAGGCTGGAATGGAACCCAGGTCCCTGGCGCTGTGAGGCAGCAGTACTAACCACTGTGCCACCGTGCCACCCATTTATGAGGGTGTCGCCAGGTTTGAAGGGTTTGAAATATAAGGAGAGGTTGAATGGGCTGGCGCTACTTTCCCTGGAGCATTGGAGTCTGAGGGGTGACTTTATACAGAGGTTTATAAAATCATGAGGGGCATAGATAGGGTAAATAGGCAAGGTCTTTCCCTCTGGGTAGGGGAGTCTAAAATTAGAGAGCATAGGTTTAAAGTGAGAGGGGAAACATAAGAAAAGGGAACTAAGGGGCAACTTTTTCATGCAGAGGGTGGTGCGTGTCTTGAATGAGCTACCAGAGGAAGTGGTGAAGGGTGATATGATTACAACATTAATAGGCACCTGGATGGGTATATGAGGAGGAAGGGTTGAGAGGAATATGGGCAAAATGCTGGCAAATGGGACTAAATTTATATAGGATGTCTGGTCGGCATGGACGAGTTGGACTGATGGGATTGTTTCTGTGCTGTATCTCTCTACGATTCAGTGACTCCAAGTTTTTCATTTCTGGAGTTGTTGCAAATCACTTCTGCACTCTCTTAATGTGTTCACATCTTTCCTATAGTGTGGAATCTATGACTGAACTGGTCAGCGTCATGCTTTGTTTCCCTACACCCTGTGCAGTCCTTTGGGTCATTTTATTACACTGAAGACAGAAAACTGTATTCTTCCATTGAGATCCAAATGTCCTATCAGAAAATATTTATGCAACTATAAACTAGTTACCAGCAAACATTGTTTGTAGCCTGGAATTGACACTTCAGGAATGAAATTCTCTTCCCGACACATTGCACCTGGCAGAGTCAGAAGGTTTGCTACCTTCCACTAATTTAGTTATATTTCACATAAGTCAAAATTAATACACAGCTGGGAGTTGCGATACAACTTGCAAACAGTTTTCAAGTTGCGACCTTGTGGTATGTTTCACAACTGTCACTAATACCATTAAACAGCAGTGGAAAACAACCCAGAGGCATTTATTGTTTAACTTAAATTTATCCTTAAAGTACAATGTTGATTGAATTGCAGCGGTTCAAGAAGGCAGCTCACTACCCACATCCCATGAGTGATTAAAGAAAATTCCACGAGGAGAGTTTTGAGAAGACAGCAAAATATATTGATGGGGTTCAGTGAAAAGGAGTGGGGCATGAACTCTGCCCATGAAATGGTTTCTTTGCTATAAATGGGTGGCATGGTGGCTCAGTGGTTAGCACTGCTGCCTCACAGCACCAGGGATCCAGGTTCAATTCCAGCTTTGGGCAACTGTCTGTGTGGAGTTCTCCCTGTGTCTGCGTGGGTTTCCTCTGGTTGCTCCGGTTTCCTGCCACAGTCCAGCAATGTGAACGTTAGGTGGATTGGCTATGCTAAATTGCCCATAGTGTCTAGGGATGTGTAGGTTAGGGTGGATTGGCCATGCTAAATTGCCCATTGTGTCTAGGGATATGTAGGTTAGGTGGGCTAGCCACGGGAAATGCAGGATTACAGGGTGTGTTTGGGTAGGATGCTCTTCGGAGGGTCAATGTGGGCCCAATGGGCCAAATGGTCTGTTTATTCACTGTAGGGATTCTATGATTTCTATGAAATACAATGTAAATTGTCAATATAAGCAGGAAAGAGGAACACTTTCTGAAGATTGTCTACGACAATACTACGGTACAATGTTCCTGCGACTGAGGTTTACAATACACCAAGCTGGTTCAGTGGTGAGATTACTCCCACTGATTCAGTTCTGTTAAAGTGTAACTCTTGGACTGTGACTGTCACTGACAATACCAGCATTTATTGCCCTGGGAAAGGTTGGTGGCTGGAGTTCTTCTTGAACATCTACAGTGCATGTCAAGGTGTTGCCATTGTACCATTGTGCATATGTATGATTCTTCTCTCAGCAACGTTCTGCACTTCACCTCAGTACTTCAGGTCAAAATAAAGAATAGAAGTAAGGCAAGGCTACTGCTCCTGTTGATTTATTTATTGTTTGCACATCACCCACCTTTATTTAAAGTGCATATGCTGTGGATATTTAGTCAGGACAACATATTGTCTGTGCTGTTGCATCTGGTTGACTGGCAGTAGACAGATTTTGAAAAGATGTAAAAACAGCAGGGTTGTTGTTGTGGGTGGTTTTACCTTCCCCGATATTGACTGGGACTCGATTCGTGCTAGGGGCTTGAATGGGGCAGAATTTGTAAGGACCATTCAGGAGGGATTCTTGACACAATATGTAAACAGCCCAACCAGGGAATGGGTTATACTGGACCTGGTTTTGGGAAATGAATCCAGCCAGGTGAGTGAAGTTTCAGTAAGGGAGCATTTCGGGAGTAGTGACCATAATACCATGAGTTTTAAGATACTCACAGATAGGGATAACAGCAGTCCTCAGGTGAAGGTGTTAAATTGGGAGAAGGGGAATTTCAATAATATTAGACAGGAACTGGAAGATGTTAATTGGAGGCAGCTTTTGAGGGTGAATCTACATCAGACAGGTGGGAGTATTTCAAATAACAGTTGAAAGGAGTTCAGAAGCTGCCCATTCCTACGAGAATGAAGGGTAGGTATGGCAAGTTACATGAACCTTGGATGACCAGGGATGTTATGACTTTGGTCAGAAAGAAAAGGGAAGCATATGTAATGTTTAGGAGGATGGGAACTGAAGAAGTTCTTCAAGTATATGGGGGAAGTAGGAAAGAACTTAAACAAGGAATTAGAAGGGCTAAAAGGGATCATTAAACGGCATTAGCAAACAGGATTAAGGAGCCTCCCAAGGCTTTTTATACTAAAAAAGCAAGAGGGTAGCCAGGGAAAGAGTTGGCCCACTCAAGGACAAAGGAGGGAATCTCTGTGTGGAATCAGAAGAAGTAGGTGAGGTCCTAAACAAAATCCTTTTGTTGGTATTCACCAAAGAGAAGGAATTGGTGGAGGATGATCTTGGAGATGGGAGTGTCAAGTTTCTAAGCCAAGTTGCTATTAAAAAGGAAGAGGTGTTGTGCATCTTAAAAAGTATTAAGGTAGATAAGTTATTTATCCCAGAATATTGAGGGAGGCAAGAGAACAAATTGCTGGAGCATTGACAGACGTCTTTGTATCTTCTTTTGCCACAGGCAAGGTCCCAGAGGACTGGAGAATAGCCAGTGTTGTTCCACTGTTTAAGCAGGGTTGCTGGGATAATCCTGGAAATTATAGGCTTGTCAGTCTCATGTCGGTGTTAGGGAAATTATTGGAAAAGATTCTCAGGGACAAGATCTGTGCGCATTTAGAAGCACATGGACTTATTAGCAATAGCATGGAGTTGTGTGTGGGGGAGGTCGTGCCTCACTAACATGATCCAGTTTTTTGAGGAGGTGACGAAGTTGATTGATGAGGGAAAAACGGTTGATGTTGTCTACATGGACTTCAGTAAAGCCTTTGACAAGGTCCCTCATGGCAGGCTGGTACAAAAATGAAGTCACATGGTATCAACAGTGAGCTGGCGAGATGGATACAGAACTGGCTTAGTCTTAGGAGACAGTGGGTAACAGTGGAAGGATGCTTTTTGGAATGGAAGATTGTGACTAGTGGTGTTCCACAGGGATGAGCGCTGGGACCTCTGCTGTTCATGATCTGTATAAATGATTTGGAGGAAAACGTAGCTGGTCTAATTAGTAAGTTTGTAGAAGATACAAAGATTGGTGGAGTTGTGAGGACGGTTGTCAGAGGATACAGCCGGAAATAGATCAGTTGGAGGCATGGGCAGAAAAATGGCAGATGGAGTCTAA
>JAHRHZ010000064.1:2437342-2462974 GCA_024137785.1 Ginglymostoma cirratum | reverse complement strand
TTAGACTCCATCTGCCATTTTTCTGCCCATGCCTCCAACTGATCTATATCCGGCTGTATCCTCTGACAACCGTCCTCACAACTCCACCAATCTTTGTATCTTCTACAAACTTACTAATTAGACCAGCTACGTTTTCCTCCAAATCATTTATACAGATCATGAACAGCAGAGGTCCCAGCGCTCATCCCTGTGGAACACCACTAGTCACAATCTTCCATTCCAAAAAGCATCCTTCCACTGTTACCCACTGTCTCCTAAGACTAAGCCAGTTCTGTATCCATCTCGCCAGCTCACTGTTATGGCATGTTTGCATTCATTGGAAGGGACATTGAGTATAAGGACAGATAAGTTATGCTGCAGCTTTATAGAACTTTATTTAGGCCACACTTAGAATATTGCATACATTTCTGGTCACCATACTACCAGAAGAATGTGGATGCTTTGGAGAGGGTACAGAAAAGGTTTATCAGGATGTTACCTGGTGCGGGGGATTTTAGCTATGAAGAAAGTTTTTTTTTAAATCATTCACGGGATGAGGGTATTGCTGACAAGGCAGCATTTATTGCCCTTCCCTAATTACCCAGAGGGCAGCTCAGAGTCAAGCACATTGCTGTGGGCCTGGAGTCACATCTAGGCCAGACCAGGTAAGGATGGCAGTTTCCTTCCCTAAAGGACATTAATGAACCAGATGGGGTTTTCCCCAACAATCAACAATAGGTTCATTGTCATCATCAGATTCTTAATTCCAGATATTTTATTGAATTCAAATAGACTGGATTCGTTTTCACTGAAATACAGGAGATTGGGGGGCAACCTAATAGAAGTTTTTAAAAAATGTGAATGGCATGGATAGAGTGGAACGTATGAGGTTTTTTCTGAGGATGGAGGGCTCAATAACTAGGGGACACAGGTTCGAGGTGCAAGGGGAAGAAGTTTATGAGAGATTTGCGAGGTATGTTCTTTCACACCAAAGGACGGTGAGTGTCTGGTATGCGCTGCCAGAGGAGGCGGTGGAAGCAGACACAATAGCAGCATTCAAGAAGCACCTGGACAAATACACGAGTGGGAAGGGAATAGAGGGATATGGATCCTGTAAGTGAAGACACTTTGAGTATGGAAGGGCAAGATGTGTCAGCTCAGGCTTGGAGGGCTGAAGGGCCTGTTTCTGTGCTGTACTGTTTGTTGTTCTTGATCTTTGTTCTTTGTTCTTTGTTCTTGATACCCAGGATCAGCAGATGGAATTTGGATGAAGTGTTGTAGGGATGAGACGGAATTGGACTCCAGGAAAGTCAGGAGTGGTAGATAAAGAACTGTTGGTGTGGAGGAGAGAGATGAAACCATTCTGGTGTTTAATAATTTTAATTTGAGTATTGCTAAAAAGTACGCATTCTGTCAAAGCATTTTACCTTGCGTGCCACAGGACAATTTAGGCAAAACAACATTGTTACTGTGTAAGAGGAGAGTAGTAATTGATTGGCAAGTGGACCATGACTGATAGAAGTGATACCATGGCAAATGCATCAGTTAATGACTGACATTTAGCTCCCAAACTTTGTTTAAAGTTTAAAGAAACTGTTTGGTCAAAAAATTGTCCTGAGAAATGAATCAGAGACTAGCTGTCACCTATTTTGTTGGGGTGAAACAAGCTCATGTATGTACATGAAAGCAACAAATGCTGGAGATCACAGCGGGTCAGGCAACATCCATGGAAAGAGCAAACTAACGTTTCAAAACTTGAGCCTGCTGTCCTTCCAGCATCTGCAGTAATTTGCTCCTCATGTATGTACAGGTACATGTTATTTCTGTCTACAAAGCACAGGGCCATGTGTGTGATATATGTAATTCCAGTATACAACGCAAATGAACCACATTGCAAACCTGATACACAATCCTAAATTGGTTGTCAGTGTAATTTTTCACACACTTGGGATTATGTAGCAAATACTATACAGTCTTGTAATCATAGCTTATGTTGATTTTTTTATGAGTTTCAAAATTATGTCATAATTTTATGAGTTTTACATGTACAGGTTGATTGAGAACAGTTGCTTGTTGTGAAAGGATACACTGCTGCATATGATCCATGTTATTACATAGGTGAGACAACAAGGTGTAGAGCTGGATGAACACAGCAGGCCAAGCAGCATCAGAGGAGCAGGAAAGCTGATGTTTCGGGTCTGGACCCTTCTTCAGAAATTCCTGACCTGAAACGTCAGCTTTCCTGCTCCTCTGATGCTGCTTGGCCTGCTGTGTTCATCCAGCTCTACACCTTGTTGTCTCAGATTCTCCAGCATCGGCAGCTCCTACTATCTGTTAGCTGCTTGGATGAGGAAAGTAAATGTCCTATATCCATGTTTGCCAATGACACAAAAATCAATGGGAAGGCAAGTGGTGAGGATGACACACACAGTCTTTCAGAGAGATATAGACAGGTACTGAGTGAGTGGACACAAACTTGGTGGATGGAATATAATGTGGAATGTATTTTAATTTGTAAGACAATTAATTTCTGAATTTTACTCAATGCTGGTGAATAATTTGAAAATAGTGACTTGAGGTGACCATGTTTAGTTTTTATAAGAATATGATATATAATAGGATTGAATGTCACTGCAAAAAAGCTTAGTCCTTAGATGGGGGAGGACTTGATTTCTTCATTTCATTTTGTGACTTTTAATGAACAACTAAAATCTGCTCAATAGCTCTGCAGAAACATTGAAAAACATGTAGTATACAAACCCGGATATTATAGTTCTGATAAAATGAGTTATATTTTATGTTCTGCTCGGGTTTTTCTCATTGTGAATGCTATTTAATATCAGTTTGAGATTTCAACATGTTGGGAAAGAAAGTATAGAAAATTCAACCTATTTATGTGTGGAATTCTTTTCAGGCTTTCAATTCAAAGGCTTTCCTATCTTTCAGCATCTGCTGTTATCATTTCCTGTCTGTCTCCAATGGTGAATATTATGAGGAGAATTAAAATAGTTTTCACTTCACCAGTTATTACAGCACTTTGAATAAGCAGCACATTGTAACCTTGAGTTTTCTGTTTTCCATTTTACTGAAAACACTTGAGAAAAGTTTAAATATAAAGATAGGGAGAAATAGAATTCTAATATTCAGATTTACAGAATCACAGAATTGCCATGGTGCAGAAAGAGGCTGCTTAGCCTATCATGCCTGTAGTAGTTCTGTGACCTGGTCCCAACCTCCTGCCTTTTCCCCATATCCCTGCACACCATTGCTATCTAATAACCATCCACACCACCTTGAAAGCCTTGACTGAACCTGTCTTCACTATGTTTCCAGGCAGTGCATTCCATACCCTAACTACTCCTGAGTTTTCTCACATCACCCTTCCTTCTTTTGCGCTCACTTTAAATCTATGTCTTGTAGTTCTTTTCCTCTTTTACAAGCAGGAATAGTTTCTCCCTATCTACTCAATCCAGCCCATTAGTGCTTTTGCAAACCTCTATCGATCTCCTCTCAGCCTTCTTTCCAAGGAGAACAGTCACAACTTCTTCAGTTTGCGTCATAATTGAAGTTGCTTGTTCCTGGAACCATTCTTATAAGTAGCTTCTGCACTAAAAACATTTCACTACAGAAATGTTCAGGAGTTTTAAGTGAAGACAACATTCCAAGTTGATAAGGTACCACATATTATGCTGCTTAATAAGAGAAGAGCCGATGCCGTTGGGTGTAGCATATTAGCATGGATTGTGAATCGGAAACTAATAGAGGAAGACAGAGTTGGAATAAGGTGCAAATTATCAGGATGGCAAACTGTAACCAGTAGAATGCCACAGGGATCAGTGCTAGGGGCCACATTTATTTGCAATATAGAATTATAGCTTGGATAAGGAAAATGAAAGCACTATATCCAAGTTTGCTGATGTCACAAAAATCAGTGGGAAGGCGAGTGGTGAGCATGATATACAAGACCCTACAGAGAGCTAGAGACAGATAAACTGAGTGGGCACAACTTAGCAGATGGAATATTACGAGAGAAAGTGTGAGGTTATGCATTTTGGCAAGAAGAATAGAGAAGCTGAATATAATTTAAATGCAGAACGACTGCAGAAGAAGGGATTTGGAAGTTCTTGTGCATCAGCAGGTAACGATGAATGTTCACCTTTATATCAAATAGAAGGAAGTATAAAAATAGGAAGACCTGTTAAAATTATACAAGGCACTAGTCATACCACCAGTGGAATACTGTGAACAATTTTAGGTCCCTTATTTAAGGAAAGATATCCTGACATAGTAAGCAGCTCACTAAAAAATGTTCACTGGGGTTATTCTGGGTTTAGAGGGACTCTCGTATGAGAAGAGGTTGAGTAGATTAGGCCTGTACCCACTGGGGTTTAGAAGAATGAGAGGCGACCTTATTGAAACTAGGAGATTTTTAGGGACTTGATAGGGTAGATGGGGAAAAGACAGGAAAGTGGAGTTGAGGATTACCAAATCGGCCATGATCTCATTGAATGGCAGAGCAGACTTAATGGGCTGAGTGGCCTGCTCTGTTCCTTTGACCGTTGTTCTAAGAAAGTATTTTAAAAAATTGTTGTGCTTAATTTCTCTCCAGAATAATCAGGCTTGTTTAAAACCGTTTTTGCGAAAGGACTGAATTCCTTTTCCCAATTTCAAGATGCTAAGGCATTTTCTGTTATCTTTTGGGCTGATTTGCTGTACATTTCATGTTCTTAATGTTGGAACATGAAATAAGAGAAATGGTTGAACTCTTCTAAAGATAAAAAATGGCTTGGTTTGATTTTTAGAACAGACTGGGTTTCAGCTATACAATCTCCTGAAGTCCTGTTACTATCTTACTGAGGCTGTGTAAATTTTACAATGCAATATTTTGCAATTTTTAAGCAATGACAATAACCTGCGTTTATAACTGCAGCTTTGACATAGTAAAAGGTAAACCATAGGACTGCTGTCTCATTAGAGAGAGGTGTTTAACCTGAGGGTCACCATGTCTCAGGTGAGGGGAGAGATTGAGAAGCAGGGTCCTTCATGGGGGTCTCAGCCGGTGCAGAAATTGAACCCATACTCTGCGTCGCAAACCAGCTGTCCAGCCAGCTGAGCTAACCAACAGCCCTTTACATTGTAAAACATGCTTAGGCACTTCACAAAGAGTGTTCTTAAACAAATCCTGACACAGACGTGCGTAAACAAACAATAGAAAGTTGAACTAAAATGTCATCCAAAAGGCTGGTTTTTTGATGTGTATTACAGTGGGATGGAGAGTTTTAAGGGGGAAATTCAAGGTCCTTGGCAAGCTTACAACACAATCATTGATGGTTAAGCAATTAAAATAAGGAAGGTGCAAGAGACCAGATTTGGAGGAGAGTCGAAGTCTTGGAGAGATATTTTGCTGAAGGTTACAGAGATTGAGCTGGCCTCAATCAGGAATTAATTTTGAAAGAATGGATGTAGATTTTAATATTGAGGTGTTACTGATCTGGGGACCAATTTATTCAGGGCAAAAAATGTGAAAGTTTTCATTTCTAAAACATGATTTAAAATTTTAGTTAAATTAATTCCATGTTTTCTGTTTGCATTCAGGTCATTGGAAAAACGAGCATGCAATGTTATGTTGGTAGCAGTTGATAGAATGTTGGCCCAGAATTAGCAGCAGTAATTATGGCAAAACTGTCACTGTTCACTGCCATTACTTCACTGAAAGTGACAGCACTTCAGGACTACATATATGTGCAATCTAATATATTAATCCAGGAATTGCTGTCAAGTGATTTTACACTATTTTTATTCTTTCGCAGGATGTGTGTGTCACAAACAAGGACAGCATTTGTAACCCATTGTAATTTCTTCTTAGAAAGTTGTGCTGCCTTTTGAACTGCTCATCCACTTGGTATAAGTGCACATACAGTGCTGTCGGGGATGGAGTTCCAGGACCTTGACTGAGCAATGATGAAGGAACGGCAACATAATTCAAAGTTAGGACAGTGTGCGGCTTGGTGCGAACATGGAGCTTGGGGTAGTTTGCAGATGATACAAAGATAGGTAAAGGGACAGGTAGTATTGAGGATGCGGAAGGCTGCAGAAGGATTTGGACGGGTTGGGAGAGTGGGCAAAAAAGTGGCAGATGGAGGACAACGCGAAAAAGTGTGAGGTCATGCACTTTGCTAAGAAGAATAGAAGAATGGGCTATTTTATAAATGGGGAGAAAATTCAGAAGTCTGAAGTGCAAGAAGACCTGGGAGTTCTAGTACAGGCTTCCCTCAAGGTAAACGTGCAGGTTGAGTCAGTAGTTAGGAAGGCAAATGCAACTTTGGCATTTAATTTGAGAGGACTTAGATATAAAAGCAGGGATGTACTACTGAGGCTCTATTAGGCTCTGGTCAGGCCACATTTGGAGTATTGTGTGCAGTTTTGGGCCCCATATCTCAGGAAAGATGTACTGGCCCTGGAGCGGGTTCAGAGGAGATTCACGAGAATGGTCCCAGGAATGAAAAGCTTAACATTTGAGGAATGTTTGAGGACTCTGGGTCTATACTTGGTGGAGTTTGGAAGGATGAGGGGGGATCTAATTGAAACATATAGAATACTGAATGGCCTGGACAGAGTGGATGTTGGGAAGATGTTTCCATTGGTAGGAGAGACTAGCACACAAGGGCACAGCCTTAGAGTAAAGGGAAGACCTTTTAGAACGGAGATAAGGTGAAATATTTTTAGCCAGTGAATGGTGAATCCATGGAATTCATTGCCACAGAAGGCTGTGGAGGCCAGGTCATTGAGTATATTTAAGATGGAGATAGATAGGTTCTTGATTATCAAGGGGATCAAGGGTTTCGGGGAGTAAGTGGGAGAATGGGGTTGATAAACTTATCAGCCATGATTGAATGGCAGAGCAGACTCAATAGCCTAATTTCTGCTCCTATGTCTTATGGGTATTCCCATGCATCTGTTGCCCCTATCCTTCTAGATGGTAGCAGTCCCATGTTTCACAGATGCTGTCACATGGTCCGTAGTGAGTTACTAATGGGCATCTGGTGGATGGTGCACACTCCTGCCACTGTGCCTCAGTGGTGGATCAAGTGAGTTATTAAAGTGGCAGATGGGGTGCCAGCCATCCTGACGGCTTCAAAGAGTGTTACAGGCCCAAACTAATCCCTAAGCAATCAGTGAATTGACAAGAACATCAACTTATACATTTAGTCTTACTGCAGAAACCTTCAAGAAAATTGTGGCATGCTGAATGGAGTGTAGCAGGAATTTACTGACTTTATAATTACTGCCCAATACTCACCGGTCTTCAATAGCAAATTTTCTATATGCGGAATCTCACATTTCTCCATTGTGATTTTAAAAAAGCCTCAATTTTTCCAAAGCCTTTTCAGTTTGTTCATAATTATTTTAGTTCCTGTCTTAGCCTTTGATCAAAAGCATGAATTTTGCTAGCACAAAATGTAAATTAATAGGGAAGGATAATCCATACTTTCAACTTCTGCCATGCACTGTGTAGGAATACTTGAATCTAATTGGCTGTTTAACCTGCTTAATAACGTTCTGCTTCTGCTGGGTGTCTGGAGATCAGCTTAACTTGACACCTGATTCAAGCTGTCACTGAGAAAAGGGAAATTTACACCACAGAGATCACTAGATCTTTGTGGGCAGCTTTTCTCAAGGTCAGTGGCAAGCATTGTTACTTCACCACTGACCGCAAAATCTAGGTTGTTCAACATAGTGAGGTTTGCTACATCTTCAAATACATTTCACAAAAAGTGAGGGAGAAAAATCCTTTTTTTCTCTCTTTAAGATCTTGTTAGTTTTCCTTGATAGCCTTGTCAAATTGAGATGTCATTTTACTCAGTTAAACAGACTTGTGAGTAACCTCAATGAGTGGGAACATTTCAAATACCAGCACTGCTGTATATGAAGTGTACCATAGAGGGGTAGTTTATTTTGATTTTTTTCCTACTTGACTGATCTCAACCACTCACGGAGCTGGTGGTGTAATTATTTTGCTCTTTTCTATTGGTCTCTATTCTCCCTTTTAAAAATAATGAATTTTGCAAAAGAAAGGAATCTTTTGAGAGACAAAACATTTTCCATGCTGAATAAGAAAAGTCATAGGGCTGAATATATATTTATGATGGTTATATTTTCTGTACCTTATTAAAGAAGCTAGATTGTCACTCTCTGGTACAGAATAGGGGAGACAATGGCCTGGTAGTATTAGCGCTGGACTGCTAATTTAGAGACCCAGGTAAAGCTCTGGATCCAGGTTCAAATCGTGCCATGGAAGATGGTGGAATTTGAATTCAATAAAAATCTGGAATTAAGAGTCTAATGATGACCATGAATCCATTGCTGATTGTAAGGAAAAACTCTGTTTTTAATTTCACTGATGCTGCCAGACCTGCTGAGCTTTTCCAGCAACTTTTTTGTTTTTGTTCCGGATTTACAACATCCGCAGTTCTTTCGGTTTTTATTCTGTCAGGAAAAACCCCTCTGGTTCACTAATGCCCTTTAGAGAGAGAAGCTGCCATCCTTACCTGGTCTGGACTACATGTGACTCCAGGCCCACGGCAATGTGGTTGACTCTTAACTGCCCTCTGGGCAATTAGGGATGGACTCTAAATGCTTACCCAACCAGAGATGCCACATCCCATGAATGAATAAAAAAAATTAAGATTGATGATGTGTCAATGTGCTTTATTCACATGATTTTTCTGTTAATAGACTTGGCAGAAAGATGCATTCTTTATTTAATAATGTTAAAGGGGATCGCTTAGCTCAGTTGCCTGGATGTGATGCTGAGTGATGCCAACATCATGGATTTAATTCCCATACCAGCTGAGTTTACTACGAAGGACCCTCCTTTTTAACCTCTCCCCTTGCCTGAGGTGTGGTGACCCATCACCATGTTAAACCATCACCAGTCACCTCTCTCTGATGAGAAAGCAGCCCTATGGCCTGGTGAGACTCACGGCTTTATCTTTAATGTAAGACTTGAGTATTGCTGAAAAAAATTGCAGGTTGTTGAAACTTCTTCCCTGGCACTCATCAAGAATGCCAGTGTTATTGTTTCCCCTTTCATGGGTATTTCTTGTGACTTTGTCCTGATGAGCGTAAGTCAAAAAGCTTTGACAAAATGTGTTTCAGCAATATGCACTACAAAAATGGTAATACTGCTGTTCTAGGAACATAGCCTGCAGAAGTACATTGATTAAGGATCAGAATGAGAGGGCACTTAATCAATTGTATAGACAAAGCTCAATTTGAGGAATGTATTCCACGTGTTTTTCTTTAAATAAAATTATTTGTCTAATTTGAGCTCTTAATAAGTAAACAGGCTTTAAGCAAGAATCTTTTACCATTAACCATGGAATTTTACAACAGTACAGCAGAAGAGCCAGTCATTTGCCCATCAGGTCTCCGCTGGCTTTTTCAAGATGCATTTCCATTATCCCAGAATTCAGGTATTTAGTTAATTCCTTTTGAAATCTGTAATTAAATCTGTATGTCCCATCCTATCAGGAGGTGTCCACACTCATTGTGCTGGAAAATCTTATCTTCATGATGCCTCAGGTTCTTTTGCCAGGCATCTCTCAATCTATTATTGACCATCCCAGTCCATTTACTGTATCTAAATTCTTCACGATATTAAACATATTTATCAAATAATCTCTTCTGGGTCTTCTCTACTGAAGGTAAAGCAACCAGAGCTTCTCCAGTCTCTTAATCCCTCACCCCATGAAGCAATCTGGAAAATATTCACTGCAGTCTCTCCAAAGCAACGTTCTTCATAAAGGATGGTGCATAGAATTGGATTTAGAAGCATAGAAAACATAAACAGCAGTAGACCATTTGGTGTTCGAGCCTGCTCTGTCATTCAGCATGATTGAACATCCTACTTTTCTTCCTACTTTCTCCCCAAGACACTGTCGTCCCTTTAGCGCTAAGAACTGTGCCTAACTCCTCCCTGAAAACATTCAGTGGTTTCCCTTCAACTGCTTCCTGTGACAGGGAATTCCACAGTCTCTCCACTCTGACTAAATAATATAACTGAGTTCTGAGGAAGAGTCACTGGAGCCAAGATGTTAATTCTGATTTCCCTCCACAGATGCTGCCAGACCTGCTGAGTTTTTCCAGCAATTTCTGTTTTTGTTCTTGTGTACAACAGGAACTGTAATTTCAGCCTAACTGCCTGTTGTTTTTGTACTCTGCGGCTGTCTTTATAAAGCCATGGATCCATGTTGTGTATTTCCTGCTTTGTTTACTCACCTTTCCATCTTAAATGATTAGTCCTCAGATCTCCCCAGGTTTTTCTGTTCTCGCACCCACTATAAAATTCTACAAATCAGCTTGTATTATTTTCCTTATTGGAACCATGGAACCATAGGAATGATACAGCATACAATGGGGGCATTTGGCCCATCTTGTCCATGCCAACCCAAAGACACTCAGATGCCCTTTCTAATCCTTTCTAATGTACTTTCTGCACATGGCCCATAGCCTGCACCTTCCAGGGCTTAAGGTGCACATCCAGATACATTTTAAAAGACTTTAGGGTCTGTGCCTCCAACACCAACTCAGGCAGCGAATTCCAGACACCCACAGCATTCTGCATGAAAATATTTTTCCTTATGTCCCCGTCTAATCATTGTGCCACTTAGCTTGAATCCAGGATTCCTCGTTTTTGAACTCTCTGCCAAAACCTCTTCGATCTCTCCTCATAGCTACAGTTCTCCAACCGAATTCCCCAATTCTTGGCAAAACTAAAGAACAGATTATTGACTTCAGAAAGGAAGACACACCTCCATCTACATAAACGGATCTGAGTTTGAGAGGGTGGAGAACGTGAAGTTCCTTGGGGTGACGATAACCAACAACCTGTCTTGGGCTTCCCACATAAATTCAACAGTCAAGAAGGCACAACAACTCCTCTTCTTCCTCAGGTGGCTCAGAAAATTTGACACAAGGACCCTTACCAACTTCTACACATGCAGCACTGAAAGCATACTGTCTAGGTGCATAATGGCCTGGCATAGCAACTGCTCTTTCCAGGACCGTAAGAAACTACAGAAGGTTGTGTGCACAGCCCAGACCATCATGGAAGTCAATCTTCCATCCATGGACTCCGTTTACATGGCTCACTGCTACAGAAAGGCGGCCAACATCATCAAAGACCCATCACACCCTGGTAATGATCTCCTACAACCTCTTCCGTCAGGCAGAAGATACAGAAGCTTGAACACGCACAAGCAGGTTCAGGAACAGCTTCTTCCCTGCTGTATTAGACTGATGAATAGACTCTCTTGCCTCAAATAATGCTGATCTTGCTAACACTGATCCCACCTAACACATGCCATGCAACCTGTATGCCTCTATTATGTTTTTTTACACCCTCTGATCTGTACATCTTTGCTTACTATCATCTGCCTGTACTGCTAGTAAACAAAGCTTTTCATTGTACTTCGGTACACATGACAATCAATCAACCAACCCTGGCAACGTTCTAGTAAATCTTTGCACTGTCTTCAGAGCAATTACATCCTTCCTGTAATGTGGTGACCAGAACTGCACACAATACTTCAGTTGTGGCCTCAATGGTGGCTCACAGAGGTTCATCATTAGATCCCTACTTTTGTATTCTGTACCTCTGCCAATGAAAGACAGCATTCCATATGCCTTTGTTACAACCTTATCTACTTGTACTGCTACCTTAAGGAATCTGTGTAGTTGCACGCCAAGATCTCTCACTTCATCCAACCTCCTCAGTATATTCCTATTTATTGTGTATTCCCTTTTATAGTTTGACTTCCCTAAATGCATCACCTCATACTTATCAGAGTTGAACTCATCTGCCACTCTCCTGCATGCTCCACCAACCCACATATATCATTTCTGAACCTTGGATTATTTGGGGCTTGCAGAAAACGCTCATAGCTTAGAGGAGGAAATTCTTTTACATTATCTTTGAGTTTTGGGCAGTCCTGTAAAGTCCTTGAAAGAAGGTGGCTGTACAGACTAGTGCTCCTGAAAAGTGGAGAAAAGTGAAATTAGATTACCTTGAAGTAAGTAATTAGTATTTTTCCAGACCAGAAGTATTAGGATAAAACCCTGAAGAGGTTACTTAAAGCTAAGTTTATTTTAGCTCAGATGTGTAGTAACTCCAAAAAGAAGCTCCTTGCAGTTCCAGTCCATATGTTGCAAGTGACTTAAACCTTTTGAAGTATTGGCAATCAGGGCCAGCATGGTGGCTCAGTGGTTAGCAGTGCTGCCTCACAGTACCAAAGACCCAAGTTTGATTCCAACCTTGGGTGGCTGTCTGTGTGGAATTTACACATTCTCCCTGTGTCTGTGTGGGTTTCCTCCGGGTGCTCCGGTTTCCTCCCACAGTCCAAAGATGTGCAGGCTAGGTGGATTGGCCATGCTAAATTTCCCCGTAGTGTGCAGGGTTGTGCAAGTTAGGTGGATCAACTGTGGGAAATGCAAGGTTATAGAGATAGGGTGGATGTGGGTCTGGGTGGGATGCTGTTCAGAGGGCCAGTGTGAACTTGATGGCCCAAATGGCCTGCTTCCACACTCTACGTATTCTGTGGTTCTGACATGGACTCTGGTGTGAGTACAGTATGAGTGATATATTTTAGTACTACATAAGGTGTGTTTTTTGGGGACTTATGTAGGATGTGTTTTGGACACTAAAGCTATTGTTTTCCATTTATAAAGGAGTGTTGTAAGATTACTAGGATTCTACTTTTATTGTGTTTTTAAATCTTAGAATTTATCTTATAAGTACATTAATTGGTTTATTCTGTTTTATCTTCATTCCTTTTGTTAATAAACTGTTAACACAAAATCTGCAGCATTGCATGCTTAAGTTTCAGCAAAAGACCACTTCATTAAAAAAAAACACAAAATCTGATCTATCAAGCCAGGTTTCAGTCTGTAATATGACATGTCCTGTAATAACATCAGCTGGGACCCCTTTGACTTAGTGAAACATCCCACTCATTTTCAAAAAAGAATTAGCAGACAAGAATTACAATAGAGCTGAAATAGCAGATATTAGGGCTTGTATCTGAGCGCCTGGTTAAAGAGAATGCTTTATTAAACTAAGGTTGCGACATAAATACATGTTGTTGGATAGCTATAAATATATCATCTCACTGACACCCTGAAACCATGCACTTCAGATAATTTGACGTGATATTTTAAAGCTCTGTTCTTAAGATGCTTTGGATTGAGAGCCAAGCTACTCAAAACAGTGATTGTTTGGGTCACATGAGAAGACCAGCTAATGTCACAGCTGGAACAAGTTTTATGTAAGCCAGCGATACAGTCACATTGCCTCAGTGGCCTTGCTCCCGTTAGTTTAATCAGGACTATACTCTCACTTGAAACCAATCCTATGCTGCTATACTTACAGCTATGAGAAAAGCTCTGGAGTATTAACAGCAGTGTTAAGTGCTTCAGGAGTAGCTCAGGTCATTGCATACCAATTAAGTGAATGGGAAGCAAATTTTTGCACTTGGGCAATGTGCCAACAGGATTCTGATATCCTCATCGCACACTGAGCACGTTGCAGGCAGTGTAGGAGATGGTTGGGCTCTTACAGATAATTTTTGAATATGTATATTTTCATGCTTTGTCTGAGCTAAAACATATTTAGCATTAAGTGACCTCTTCAGGGTTTTGTCGCAACGTTTCTGATCTGGGGAAAATGCTAATTGTTTACTTTAAGATAGTATAATGTCACTTCCCATCTCAGAACCACCGGTCTGTACAGCCATCTTCATCCAAGGACTTTACAGGACTGCCCAAAACTCAAAGTTAAACTGAAAAGAATCCCCCTCTCTAAGCTATGAGTGTTTTCCCTGAGCCCGAAAAATCCAAGTTTCAGAAATCTCCAATAAACCTTGCTGGGTCGCAAAGCAATTAAGCTAAACAAAAACCCACTAATTCCAAAATAGAGACTGAATTATTTCTTCAGAGAAAGTGGGCATTGCGGGCCACACCAGCATTTATTGCCCATCTACGGTTGCCCTTGAGGAGGCAGAGGTGAGCTGCCTTCTTGAACTGCTGCAGTCCATTTGATGTACACCTGCAGTGCCACTAGGGAGGCAATTCCAGAATTTTGACTGAGCGACGCTAAAGAAATAGTGGATGTTGATACTTGTTCCTAATTTTCTTCAGACACCCAATGTGAATTATGAAGCATGCTTCCAGGAGGAGGACAGGATGGCCTAAGGGTAGAGTTAAAAATTTTGTGCACCAAAGGCTGTTCCTTAGCCCCAATCTCAAAAGAGACCTTTTTTTCTATACAGTTTGGTATTTTTCTGCCAGAAACTGTAGTGTAGGAGATTGAGGGGTGATCTTATAGATGTTCATAAAATCATGGGGGGCATGAATAAGGTGAATAGCAAAGGTCTTTTCCTTAGGTGGTGTCTTCAACACTAGGGGGCATATTTTTAAGGTAAGAGGATAAAGATTTAAAAGGGACCTGAGCAGCAACTTTTTCCACACAGAAGATCGTTTATATGTGAAATGAATTGCCAGACGAAGCAGTAGATGCGGGTACAGTTACAACATTCAGAACACACTTGGACAGGCACATGAATAGGAAAAGTTTGGAGGGATATGGTCCAAATGTAGGCAGATGGGACTAGTCTAGTTTGGGATTATGGTTGGCATGGACTAGTTGGACCTAAGGGTTTGTTTCCGTGCTGTGTGACTCAATGACTTTAGCTATTCTGCCATTAATGGAAGTCGTGGATGTTCTGTGATCCATGTACCCATATCTTGTGATATCTTTGTCTAATAAACATCAATCTCAGTTAAAAAATTAACAATTAATCTTTATGGTTGAAGATACTTCCAAATATTCTATTGATATTAAAGAATACGGAAGAGGAATTAAGTACCATCACCATCACTAAAGATGTAGTATTATACAATCTAATAGGCTAAAAGCGGTTAAGTCCTCGGTGTCCTAATGGCTTGCATCCTAAGATGCTAAACCAGGTGGCAACCAAAATAATGGATGCTAAATAAAAACCAAAAGAACTGCAGATGCTGTAAATCAGAAACAAAAACAGAAATTGCAGGCTGACAGACCTGCTGAAATAGTGGATGCATTGGTTTTAATTTTCCAAAAGTTGTTGGATTCTGGAGAAGTACCAGAGGATTGGAAAACAGCTAATGTGACACCTCTATTAAAAAAAAGAGTCAGGTAAAAAGCAGATAACTAAAGGCCAATTAGCTTAAGGAGATAGAAAGGACTGCAGATGCTGGAAGTAAGAGTTGATAAAATGTGGAGGTGGAGGAGCACAGCAGGTCAGGCAGCATCTGAGGAGTAGGACAGTCGACGTTTTGGGTCTGGATCCTTCAGTACATCCTCTAGCTCCAAGTTTTATCAACGCCAATTAGCTTAACATTGATTGTCGGAAAAGTATTGGAATCAATTATTAAGGAAATAGTAGCCACACTTTTGGAAAGTCATAATCTAATCAAGCAGAGTCAGCATGGCTTCATGAAAGGGAAATCATGTATAACTAATGTATTAGAGGTTTTTGAGAAGTCTCAACTGGAGTGGATAGAGGAAAACCGGTGGATGTGTTGTATTTGGACTTCCAGAAGGCATTTGACAAGGTACCTCACAGAAGGATAAATCTTAAGAGCACACGCTGTTGGATGTAGTATATTAGTGTAGATAGAGAACCAGCAAATGGGCAGGAAACACTGATTGGGAATAATGATTTTTTTTTCATGTTGGTGACCTGTAACTATTGAGGGGTTCCACAGGGATCAGTGTTGGGGCCACAACCATTTGCAATATATATTAATGACTTGGAGGAAGGAAGTGAATGTATTGTAGCCCGATTTGCAGTTGACACAAAAATAGCTGGAAAAGCAGATTGTGAGAGGGATACAAACAGTTTACAGAGAAATATTGATAGATAAAATCAGTAAGCAAAAGTTTGACAAATGGAATATAATGTGGGAAAATGTGAAGTTGTTCATTTTGAAATGGAGGACAAAAGAACTGAGTATTATTTAAATGGAGAAAAACATCAGAAAACATCTCACAAAGGGACCTGGAGGGACTTGTGCACAAAACACAGAAAGCTAGCACACAGGTGCAGCAGGTAATCAGGAAGGCTAATGGAATGTCTGCTCTTATTTTTAGGGTATTGGAGTATTAGAATCAGGAAGCCTAACTGCAACTGTTTAAGGTACTGGTGAGACCTTATCCAGAGTACTATGAGCAGTTTTGGTTCCCTTATTTAGAGGCAGTTCAGAGAATCTCCATTAGGACGATCCTGGGATGGAGGGATTGCCTTATACATAAAGGCTAAACAGGCTGGGACTCTACTCACTGGCATTTAGAAGAATGAGAGGAGATCTCATTGAAATTTTAAGGTTCTTAAGGGGCTTCACAGGGTAAATTGTGAGAGGATATTTCCCCTCATGGGAGAGTCTAGGACCAGTGGGCATAGTCCCAGAACAAAGGGGTGCCAAATTAAGGCTGAGATGAGGACGAATTTCTTCTCTCAGAGGATTATTTCCCCCATTTTGGAAGGTTGACCATTATATCTAGGGGACTGGAGTATAAGGAGGCTGAAATGTCCCTAAGTTGTGCAAACCCTGGTTGGACTCCACTTTAAGCATTGGTAGCAGATCTGGGCACCACACCTTAGGAAGGATATGTACTGGCCCTGGAGGGAGCAGATGTAGGTTGACAGGAATGTCACCTGGACTTCAGGGGTTATATTATGAGGAGAGATTATACAAATTATACTTGTTTCCTCTAAAATGTAGAAGGTTAAGGGTGATCTGATCGAAATCTTCAAGATATTAACAGGAAAAGACAGGGCAGATAAAGATAAACCATTTCCACTGGTTGAGGATTCTAGAACTAGGGGCATAGTCTGAGAATTAGGGCTGGACTATTTAAGAGGGATGTTAGGAAGCACTCCTACACACAAAGGATGATAGCTGTTTGAAGTTCTGTTCCACATACAGCAGTTGATGCTAGATCAGTTGCGAATTTTAAATCTGAAGTAGATGGAGTTTTGTTAAGCAATGGTATTAAAGGATATGGGCCAAAGGTATATGGAGTCAGAACACAAATCAGCCACGATCTCATCGAATGTTAGAACAGGCTAGAGGGGCTGAATGACCTACTCCTGCTCCTGTATTCCGATGATCCTTTCTGATAGGCCATTTCCTCATGTTAATCACTTCTTTTCAAGAGGAGTTAGATATAGTTCCTAGGGCTGAAGAGATCAAAGGATATGGGAATAAAGTGGGCACAGGGTTACTGAGTTGGACAATCCACCACGATTGGAGCAGGCTCAAAGGGCAGAACAGCCTACTCTCATCCCTACATTCTATGTTTCTTGCTGAAAACAATGTCAGAGTTTTGCAGTTTAAGTTCCCTGAATTTAAAATTATGACTCCTGGCATTTTATTCTGGAATATTGTGCGTGGCAGAAAAGCTTACCTTGATCCAAATTCTGTCACTCCCTTATAATCTTAAATACCTCTACCAGTTGACCCCAGGCCTCTCCTTGTTCACCTTTCCGTCTTTCATTATTCAGACAAGTGCATTTGCAGAGCAACTAATTTGCCCTAATGACTAATGGCATTCGTTACGTTAGCTGCAGCCTGGAGTCTTGGTGAACCGGTAAGAGTTAACGAATATTTGAAAAGAAGAAAAGAATTTTAATTATGAACTGGCTATTTGACTCAGCTTTTCCAGTGATGTTTGTACAAGTCTATGAGGCAATTAACTATTGCTAAATGAAACCCATTAGAGGAATGAAGAACTGAATGTGAAACTGCTTCCTGTAAAGATCAGATATAATTTTCATTAGTTAGTTTGTTTTTGCTTTCCCTCTCTATTTTTATGTCTCTTTGTTTCTATCTCATTTTCAATTCTCTAACACATGCTTTCTCTTCCTTTTAGTTATTTTTTCTCTTTTTTTCCCTTCTTCTTTGTGTTTTCCTTTTTAACTCTTCCCCTTTTCTCCACTATGACCCATGTAATTACAGTACTGCTTTCTATATTTTTGGAAAAATGTGTTAAATATTTTGCATTTTAGGCTATTCATCATCCTTCTTTATTCTTGGATTGGTATGTTTTGGCTTGGTGCTCCATTGCTTGTGAAATGCCAAGTGACGTCACTGCAGCATTCCAGCAATCTCAATCTCAACGCATACAGGAAAAGAAGGAAGTCAATTAAAAGGGAGAGAATGGAATGAATAAAAAGGGAGAGAAAGGGACTGAGTTGATGGAACAATGAAGAAGGAGAGAATGAGGAGGGGTGAGGAAGGAAATAAAGAGACAAAGGAGAAAAAGTTGTATTTCTTTAGTGCGGTACATGACCACAGGATGTTGCAAAGAACTTTGGTTGTGCAGTTTCTATTGCAATATAGTAGCCACAGTAGTTTACTAAGTAAAATTTTCATCCCCCAGCTCGAAATTGTTGGTTGGACGCTCCAGATCAGTCAGTATTTAGCAGGTTAAAATTTCAGAAGGAGACCAAAGATGCTTTGACAACAGGTCCTCATCCGAAATCTTAACCTGTCTTTTCTCTGTCAGATGAACCCACTATGCACTGCCAGCACTCGCTGTGTTCATTTCACATGAAATGTAAACTTCTGGGACCTTTTGCCTGGTTGAATGCTCTTGAATGTTAAAGGCCTCATTCTAGTCCAGTGTTCAGTCAGGGACGTTGAAAAGCTTCTGTGGATTGGAAGAAGATTAAATCGGGAATTGGGTTCTGTCTTTACTCTACAGGTCATGTGACAGTGTGATCAAGAAAGGCGAGAGCCTTCAACTTTTTCTCCATTTAATCCTTTGTTTATATTGTACTAAAATCTACTTCAAACTTGTCTCTGTCTGGCATTAAGAAGGTTTTGATGTTTGTCTGGCATTAATAAAATTGGTCTGCCCTTTGCACCCACCACTTATTGCTCATTCTGTGCCCATTATTTTTGTTTTCTCGCTGCAGTATTAGCTGCTTGGGTTTATTAGTAGAGGGAGAACTCTCGAGTGACTGTTCCCTGTAATGGGCGCAGGGATCAGTTAACCAGACATTTGTTGGAACTGAAAAGAGAGGATTACTGTGGGATGGCTGATGACTTTGAATAGATTACCAGGACAGAAGTTGGTAGCTATGAATTTCAGCTGAACCAAGGTAAGAAAGCCATGCTGCCTTTGGGTTTAAAATGACAAGAGCCCACCCTCTCCTTGCCTGATAATAAGTGCAAAAGAAGCTTTTCTTCAGCATCGTTCTGAGCCTGGGTCTGTGTAACTGTGATCTGACAGACATGCAGCATCAACACAGCCCTGTAAGACATGCAAGCAAATTATAAAACCCTCAAACACACCCACTTCTTTATGTGGGTGCAGCTGGTGTATTTTATCTTTGGTCATTGGGAGCAGAGGTGCTGTTGATATTTGACATGTTATCGGTTTGGGATTTTAACAGTGAATGAGCATTGTGAAGTTGTGAAATGGTTTACGTGAGACCTGATTGTGAAAGCATGGTAGGGAGGGGCACAGACAGAAGTTCAGTGATTATTGGGCACACATTCAAGCTTGAGAGGGAAGTTGAGCAGACAGCTTTGATTACCTGCTTTGCACTGACATGAATGCGTGCATGGCTCAAACTGTTGGTAAAGAGGAAGAGAATTTGTATTACATTAGCACTTTTCTCTAAGATGTCCCAAAGAGTTTTACTGCTAATGAAGTACTTTGGAAGTGTGGACAGCTCCTGGGATGTAAGAAAGCTGAAGGCAGGTAGTGTTGACGACTTCACTGCATGGCCTGAGAAGAATTATTCAAGGCCTATGTGAGAGAGCGATGTTTGACAACTTTGGATCACCCAAATAGACTGCAGCTGTCTGTCCTGTGCTCTAATGCTCCCGCTCTCAGCCTGAGGTACTTGTCTTTAGCTGTGGGTAGGCAGCAGGGAACTCAGTAAACTCCATTCTGTGTACCCAGTTGATGATGATGGTATTATGGTGGATGAAATGTCTGTTGATGTTCCCTTGCCTCTGTTACCTGAATAGCACATTTCCCCTCCACAGCTATGAGCTTGGACAAAGTATGGCTGTACGCAGTGGTCAATTTTAAACTCTGTACAAACTGACCGTCAGTTCATGAAAAGCTCTGAACAAGATGAGTTTTTGCCAACAATTGGTAACAGTTTCATAGTCATCATTAGGTTCTTAATTGAATTCTGTTGCCACTGTCTGCCATGGCAGGATTCGAACCACGGCCTCTAAAATGTCACTGAGCCTCTGGATTAATACACTGGTGATAACACCACTAGGCTATCACCTCCCCAGTGTCAGGATAGGCTTGGAGGGGAATTCACAGGTGGTGGTGTTCCTGTGTTTCTCCTGCTGTTGTCCATCTAGATGGCCATAGTCATTTGTTTGGAAGGTGATGTCTACAGAGTCTCGGTGAATTTCTGCAGTGTATCTTGTAGTTAATACGTACAGCTGAGACTGAGCGTTGTTGGTGGAGGGAGTGGATGTTTATGGATGTGGTGTCAATCAAGTGGGCTACTTTGTCCCGGATGGTGTCAAGCTTCTTGACTGTTGTTGGATCTGTACTCGTCCCTTACACAATTGATTTGTGCCTTGTAGATGGTGAACAGACTTTGCTGGCCAGGAAATGAGTTACTGCGGGATTCTTAACCTGTGACCTGTTCTCGTAGCCACTGTATTTATATGGCTAGTTACGTTCAATCTCTGGATGGTGATATCCCCCAGGATATGCACTGTCAGCACTCACTGCTTTCATTTCACATGAAATGTAAACTTCTGGGACCTTTTGCCTGGTTGAATGCTCTTGAATGTTAAAAGCCTCGTTCTAGTCCAGTGTTCAGTCAGGGATGTTAAAAGCTTCTGTGGAAGGATGTTGATACTGGGGGATTCAGTGATGATAATGCCATTGAATGTCAAGGGGCTATGTTTGGATTGTCTCTAGTTGGAGATGGCCATTGCCTGGCATTACTATGACATGAGCATTTCTCGCCACTTGTCAGCCGAAACCTGGATATTGTGCAGATCTAGCTGCATCTGAAAAAGGACTGCTTCAGTATCTGAGAAGTTGCGGTGGTGCTAAACATTGCGCAGTCATCAACGACCATACACACTTCTGACTTTTTGGTGAACAGAAGGTCATTGTTGAAGCAGCTGAAGGTGGTTGGGTCTAAGGCACTACCCGGAGGAACTCCTACAACGATTTCGAGCTGAGGTGACTGACCTCCAAGAATGTGAGGTGATTCACTTTGGAAGGAGTAACAGGAATACAGAGTACTGGGCTAATGGTAAGATTCTTGGTAGTGTGGACGAGCAGAGAGATCTTGGTGTCCATGTGCATAGATCCCTGAAAGTTGCCATCCAGGTTGATAGGGTTGTTAAAGCGGCGTACGGTGTGTTAGGTTTTATTGGTAGAGGGATTGAGTTTCGGAGCCGTGAGGTCATGTTGCAGCTGTACAAAACTAGGGTGCGGCCGCACTTGGAGTATTGCGTACAGTTCTGGTCGCCGCATTATAGGAAGGATGTGGAAGCATTGGAAAGGGTGCAGAGGAGATTTACCAGGATGTTGCCTGGTATGGAGGGAAGGTCTTATGAGGAAAGGCTGAGGGACTTGAGGCTGTTTTCATTAGATAGAAGAAGGTTAAGAGGTGACTTAATAGAGACATACAAGATGATCAGAGGATTTAATAGGGTGGACAGTGAGAGCCTTTTTCCTCGGATGGTGACGGCTAGCACGAGGGGACGTAGCTTTAAATTGAGGGGTGATAGATATAAGACAGATGTCAGAGGTAGATTCTTTACTCAGAGAGTAGTCAGGGCATGGAATGCCTTGCCTGCAGCAGTTGTAGACTCGCCAACTTTAAGGGCATTTAAATGGTCGTTGGATAAACATACGGATGATAATGGAATAGTGTAGGTTAGATGGGCTTCATATTAGTTTCATAGGTCGGCGCAACATCGAGGGCCGAAGGGCCTGTACTGCGCTGTAATGTTCTATGTTCTATGTTCTATGTTCTAATCACAACCAACTTCCTAAGTGCCAGGTATAATTTTACCAGCAGAGAGTTTTCTGCAGTGTTGTAGCTGTATGGAACAGCTTGGCTTGGGCTGAAACCAGTTCTGGAGCACACTTTTTCAGTACTATTGCTGGAATATTGTCAGGGTCTACAGCTTTTTCAGTATCCAGTGTCTCCAATGGCTACTTGTTGTCAGGTGGAGTGAATTGAATTGGCTGCAGACTGGTATCTGTGATGATGGATCATCCATTTGGCACTTGTGACTGAAGGTTATTGCAAATGCTTCAGCCTTATCTTTTGCATTAATGTCCTGGGCTCCCTCATCGTTGAGGATGGGGATATTTGTGGACCCTACTCCTCCAGTGAGTCATTTAATTCTGCACCCTATTCACGGCTGGATGTGGCAGGACTGCAGAGCTTATCTGTTGTTTGTGAAATAGCTTAGGTCTGTCTATTACTTGCTCCCTGTGCTGTTTGTCATGAAAGTAGTCCTGTTTGGTGGCTTCACCCGGTTGATACCTCATTTTTAAGTAAGCCTGGTGCTGCTCCTGACATGCCCTCCTGCACTCTCCATTGAACCAGGGTTCATCTCCAGGCTTGATGATCATGGTATACTGGGAATGTGCTGGGCCATGACGTTTCAAATTGTGTTGGAGTATGATTCTGCTGCTGCTGATGGCCCATAGTGCCTCATGAATGCTCAGTCTGGAGTTGCCAGACTGTTTGAAGTCTGTCCCATTTAGCACAGTGATAGTGCCAGACTGCACGATGTAAGTTACGCTCAATGTGATGGCAAGACTTCGGCTCTACAAAGACTGTGCGACGGATACACTTAATAATACCTGTCAGTGGCACAGTAATGGGAAGTCAAAATGCAATCCATTAGAGTTAACATGTTTTTATCAAGGGTAAATCTTTTTTGAGTAATCTGTTAGAATCCTCAAAGATGTAATGAGCAAAATGGATAAAAAGGGATCCTGTAGATGTAGTATATCTGGACTTCCAGGAGGCATTTACTAAGGTGCTGCACTAAAGGTTAATACACACGATAAGGTCACATGGGTTGGGGTAATACTTTAGCTCGGATAGATGATCGACAAACCAACAGTAAGTAGAGAGTGGGATAAATGGATCTTTTTCTGGTTGGCAAATTCTAACTAGTTGGCTGCCATATGGCTCAGTCTTTGGACCCCAACTATCGACAATCTATACTAATGACCTGGATGCAGGGAAAGAGTGTGCTATTGACAGATTTGTAGACGACGCCAAAATGGGTGAAAGTAAGTTGAAATGAAAAGATAAGAAATGTATTGGTGGATGTGGATGGGGTATGGTGAATGGGCCAAAATGTGGCAAATGGAATTTAACATGGATATGTGTGAGCATTTCCGTTTTAGTTGCAGGAATAAAAAGGTAACTCATTATCTAAATGGAGAGAAACTTCAGTGTGGTTCAGTGCAGAGGATGTCCTTATGTATGACTCTCATAAAACTGGTATACAGGTACAACTAACAACAATGAGGGTGAATGAAACTTTAGCATTTATTACTAAAGGGATGGAGTGTAAACGTGGGGAAGTCTTGTTGCAACTGTACAGGCATTGGTGAAATTGCATCTGAAGTACAGTGTACAATTTTGGGTCACTTGAGGAAGGATGTTAATTGCGTTGGAGGCAGTTCAGAGGAGTTTAATAGATTAATTCCAGAGATGAAAGACTTGTCTTGTGAGGAGAGATTGATGCCTATTTCTGCCTATAAACGCTAGAGCTTAGAAGAATGAAAGGAGGTCAAGTTGAGGTCTATAAGATGTCAAAATGGATTGACAAAGTAGACAAAAACGGGATGTTTCCTGATGTGGGGCAATCTAGAACAAGAGGTCATAGTTTTAGGATAAGGGGTGGCAGATTTAAAACAGAGCTGAAGAGGAATTCCTTCTTTCAAAATGTTGTGGATCTGTGGAATTCACTCCCCCTGAGTGGAGTGGATTCCAAGGCATTGAATAAATTTAAGAAGGAGATAGATTTTTAATTAGTAATGGGGTGACAGATTGTGGAGAGTGGGCAGGAAAGTGGAGTTGAAGCCAAAGTGGGATCAGCCATGATTGTATTAAATGGTAGAGCATGTTTGAAGGGCGGAATGGCCTACACCTGCTTCTAATTCTTATAAAACAGGACATACTTAGGAATGGAAATGATGGTGTGGAGCTGATGGAACACAGCAGTCCAGGCAGCATCGGAGGAGCAGGACAGTTGAAGTTTCTGGTCGGGACCCATTTCTGAAGAAGGGTCTCGACCCGAAATGTCAACTTTTCTGCTCCTCTGATGCTGCCTGGCCTGCTGTGTTCATCCAGCTCCACACTGTGTTATCTCTGACTCCAGCATTGGCAGTTCTTACTGTCTCTAATGGAAATGATGGTGTCTGGAACACTGCTTGTAAGTATGTTTCCATGAGCATGGCCAAATCATAGAATCATAGAATCCCTATGTGTGGAAACAGGCCCTTCAGCCCAACAAGTCCACACCGACCCTTGGAGCATCCCACACACCCCTGAACACTACGGGCAATTTAGCATGGCCAATCCACCTAGCCTGCACATCTTTGGACTGTGGGAAGAAACTGGAGCCCCTGGAGGAAACCCACGCAGACACGGGGAGAATGTGCGAACTCCATGCAGTCAGTCGCCCGAGGCTGGAATCAAACCTGGGTCCCTGGCGCTGTGAGGCTGCAGTGGGAACTGCTCAGCCACTGTGTTGCCCTGATAGGTTGTTGCTTGACCAGTCCATGAGACAGTTCTCCCATTTTTGGCCCTAGGTCCTAAATGTTCGTAAGGAGGTGTTAAGAAGTTGGGATAGAGTAGTTGTGAATTGTAAGGCAGGATGTTTGTAAAATGATGGGAAGATGTATGGTCCCTTTAAAAAATGATGTGTTTTTTCTAGGTTTGGAGATTTTAAAAGAGTGAGCAGATGCGCAGAGAGCTCCTCAAATTGAAACATTGTATTAGATGGCTGCATGGTTAGCAACCCAGGCAGTAGTTTGTTTTGTTATTAAGGCAACCAGTTTGAAAATCAGCCAATTAATTTAAACCAGGCAATTAGAGACTGAAAAAAACAAATTAAATTTAAATTTGATTGTTAAAACCATCTAGGACCAATCTTGTTATAAGAAATTAATAGGTCATCAAGGGTATAAAGGAAGAGGGCATTTGAAAATCAGTGTGAGAGCAACTGCCATCTAATAAACAACCCATCAACTCAAAAGAGAAAATCACTGACTGTCACAGAATTCAGACTACCCATCATCTAAATAAAGATAGAACAGCACTCTTAGCGAATATTCCTAGTGAAAGAATTCAACCAAGAAAGGCGTTCCACTCTGAGGATCAGTGGAGAGGGCATGGAGCGTTCCGGAAGATGTATCCTGGCTGTAATTTTGAGAGACTAAGTTTTAATTTTTTTTATTAATTTGGTTTATATAAGTGAAACTTCTATCAATTGGAACAGCATACTATTAGAGATAAAAGGTACTGCAGATGCTGGAGGATCCGAGATAACAAGCATGGGGCTGGATGAACACAG